>OY821521.1:194877025-195109525 GCA_963682025.1 Cordilura impudica | reverse complement strand
ATTTTAAAGAAGTATATATATTTCAAGATAGCTTTTTATTAAGAAATGGCCTTTTAAAAGTAAAAGGTACCTTTTAGAACGTGCTTTCATGAAAGTAATTTCTAAAAAGTACTTTTTTCATTGTATTTTTTTTTTAAAGTAGCTTTTCTAAAACAAGTACTTTTGCTTAAAAAAGTAAATTCTTTTAAAAAACTGCATTTTCATAAAAAAGGTTCCTTTTCGTAAAAATGGTTTTTAAAAAGGTTTACTTTCTTCAAAAATACAATTTCTTAAAAAAGTCCCTTTTCCTAAAAGAGTACCCTGCCGTAGAAAAAGTATTTTTTGCAAAAGTACCTTTTCTTAAAAAGTACCTTTCATAAACAGGTTCCTTTCCTAAACAAGTACCTTATAAAAGTAATTTTTCTAAAAAAAGTTAATTTTCTTAAAAAAGTTCCGTTTCTTAGAAAAGTACCTTTTATTAAAAAACTACATTTTCTTACATTTTCCTTTTCTTAAAATAAGTACTGTTTCTTAAAAAGTACCTTTTCTGAAAAAAGTACCCTTTCTTAAAAAAGTTCCTTTCTTAAAAAGTATCTCTTTTTATTTTATTTTTAGTTTATTTTCTTAAAAAAGTACCTTTTGTAATAAATTCCATTTTCATAAAAAATTACCATTTTTTTAAATATCGTTTTATTAAAAGTAATTGTTTGTTTTAAAATTGGCTTTTATTAAAAAGGTACCTTCTCTTAAAAACTGTCCTGTCCTGTTTTTTTTTTTAATATATCTTTTCTTTAAAAGTAAACTTCCTTAAAATAGTTTAATTTCCTAAAAAGTACCTGTCCTGAAAAATTACCTCTTCCTAGAAAAGGATCTTTCTTAAAAAAGTACATTTTCTTAAAAAAGTTTAATTTCTTATATTACTATCTTTTCATAAAAAAGTACCTTTCGCTAAAAAAGTAGTTTTTCTTAAAAAGTTTATTATCTTAAAAAGTTGCTTTTTTAAAAAAGTAAGTAAGGCACATTTTCAAAAAAAAATTATTTGCACTTAAGTTTATTTTCTTAAAAAAGAGCCTTTTGCTAAAATAAGGTACCGTTTCCTATAAAAGTTTCGTAAAAAATAAATTTTCTTGAAAAGTAGCTTCTTTTAAATAAGTACCTGTATATAAAGGATTTTTCGCCTATTTTACCTTTAAAACTTTTATGTATAATAACAAATTGTTAATTAATTGTTAATCCCATTATATTAATTGTTGTAATATCTAGTCGATATGATCTCAAAATATACGTATCATGTTAACATAATCTGCCAATAAAAGATGAATAAATAAATAAATAAAAAAATAAAAAAATATATAAGTACCTTTTTTAAAGAAGACATTTTTTCTTAAAAAAAGTATAAATATTTTTTAATAGAAGTAAATGTATTTCAAGAAAGCTTTTTATTAAGAAATTGGCTTTTGAATAGTAAAAGGTACCGTTCTGAACGTGCTTTTCATGAAAGTAATTTTAAAAAAGTACTTTTTTAGTTGTATTTTTTTAAAGTAGCTTTTCTAAAAAAAGAACTTTTGCTTAAAAAAGTACCATAGCTTAAAAAAGTATTTTTTTTTTTAAAGTGAATTTTCATAAAAAAGGTTCCTTTTCGTAAAAATGGTTTTTTTAAAGTTTAATTTCTTAAAAAATACAATTTCTTGAAAAAGTCCCTTTTCATAAAAAAGTAACCTGTCTTAGAAAAAGTATTTTTTTTGCAAAAGTACCTATTCTTAAAAAGTACTTTTCCTAAAAAAGGACTTTTCCTTATAAAAGTAATTTTTCTTAAAAAAGTTCCTTTTCTTAAAAAAGTACATTTCTTAGAAAAGTACCTTTTCTTAAAAAAATACTTTTTCTTACAAAATGAACCTTTTTTTAAAAAAGTACCCTCTCTTAAAAAAGTACATTTTCCGAAAGAAGTACCATTTCTTAAAAAAAAGTTACTTTTCTTAAAAAGTATCTTTTTTTAAAAAAAGTGATTTTTCTAAAAAAAGTTTATTTTCTTAAAAAAGTACCTATTGTAAAAAGTTTCCTTTTTTAAAACTGTAAATTTTCTTAAAAAAGTTACCCTTTTTTAAAAAAATATCGTTTTATTAGAAGTAATTGTTTATTTTAAAATTAGCTTTTATTAAAAAGGTACATTCTCTTAAAAACTCTCCTTTCTCAAAAAAGTATCTATCTATTCTTAAAAAAGTTAATTTTATTAGAAAAATTCTTTAAAAACGTTCTCTTTATTAAAAAAAATGTATTTTTACTAAAAAACTAAATTTTTTTTATTAAAAAATACATTTTTATTAAAAGTACTTTTTTACTTTTATTAAAAAGTATTTTTTCTTAAAAAGTACATTTTCTTAAAAAAGTCAAATATCTAAAAAGGGGTTTTTTTTCCCTAAAAAGTTATTTTCTTACAAAAGTACGTTTTTAAAAAAACGTTTCTTTTAAAAGTACCTTTTCTGAAAAAGTTTCGTTTCTTAAAAAGTAATTTTCTCAAAAAGCATTTTCTTTGAAAAAAATATTTTTTCTTGATAAAGTTTTTTTGTTTTAAAAATTTTATTTTCTTAAAAAGTACCTTTTGTTAAAAAAGTAATTTTTTCTTATAAAACGTACCTTGTCTAAAAAGGTAAATTTTTTTAAACAGGAACCTTTTCTTAGAAATGTACTTTTTACTCAAAAATACCTTTAAAGAAATTTTTTCTTAAAAAAATATCTACATTTTAAAAAGTTTGTTTGCTTTTCTAAAAAAGGATCTTTTGTTAAAGTATAGTTTGCTAAAAAAATAAGTTTTGCAATACCTTTTATTAAAAAAGTACCTTTTCTTAATAATGTGCCTTTTTCTAAAATTACATTTTCTTAAAAAGTATATTGTCTTAAAAAATTACCATTTCATAGAAACATGCCTTTTGGAAAAGTACCTCCTCTCAGAATAGTACATTAGCTTAAAAAAGTACCGTTTCTTTAAAAAGTACCTTTTCTTAGAAAAGTATCTTGTTTTAGAAAAGTAAATTTTCTTAAAAAAGTGGATTTTTTTGAAAAAGTGCGTTTTTTAAAAAGTACCATATCCAAAAGAAGTACTTTTTTTAAAAAATTGCCTTTCCTAAAAATATATCTTACCCTAAGAAAAGTACTTTTTCTTAAAAAATTACCTTTTCATGAAGAAATTACCTTTTCTTCAAAAAGTGCTTTTTTCAAAAAGTACCTTATCTTGAAAAAAAGTACATTAAAAAGTACATTTTCTTAAAAAGTAAATTTTCTTAAAAAATAAGTTTTTCTAAAAAAAGTACCTTTCTTCAAAAACTACCTTTTCTAAAAACCAAATTTTTCTTAAAATATTGAGGCTATTTTGTTCGATTTCTAAACTTACTCAAATAAATCTGTGAATAAAAAGAACACTTTTATTATTTGGAGCTATGATAAACTCTATTTATTTGGTAGTTTTATTGAGGTTAAAATTGTTGCTTTTTAAAGATAGTTTTATTTTTGAAAATAAGTACGCCCTACTAGTATTTTTGTTATGAAAAGTTTGTTTTTCTGAAAAAAGTACCTTTTGTTAAAAAAAAATCCTTTTGTTAAAACAGTACCATTTCATAAGAAGTAAATTTTCTCAAAAAAGTAAATTTTCTAATTAGAACAAATTTTCTTGAAAAAGAACTTTTTCTTAAAAAGGTACCTATCCTTAAAAAAGTACATATTCTTTAACAAGTACTTTTTCTTGAAAAAGTACATTCTCTTAAAAATCTTGCTTTAAAAAATAGCTTTTAATAAAAAAATTTATTTTAATTGTCCTTTTATTAAAAAATGAAATTTTTTTATTTAAAAAATACAAGTTCATTGAAAAAGTATCTTTTCATTAAAAAATACTTTTTTATTTTAAAAGTGCAGTTTTATAAAAACGGACCTTCTCCTAAAAAGTTCCTTTTCTTAAAACAGTTTTTTTTCTTAAAAAAGTTTTTGTTTTCCTAAAAAAGTTTATTTTCTTAAAAAAATTCGTTGACTGAAAAAAGTACCTTCTCTTATAAAAGTTTAATTCTGAAAAAAGTTTAATTTCTTCAAATTTTTTCAGATCTAATTTTAATTTCTTAAAATTGTTTCAGATCATAAAAAAGTTTCTTTTCTTAAAAAGTAAATTCTCTCAAAAAAAAGTTTCATTTCTTGAAGATGCACCTTTTAGTATAAAAGTACTTTTTTTTTAGAAAAAATCGTTCCTGAAAAAAGATAATTTTTCGTTCTTCCGAAAAAAAATTCTCATATTAATTTAGAATAGATTTACTGCTTAACAATTAAGGCCGTTAGTTCATTAACTTCCCACTTTTATCTCTATTTTAAATTTACAACAAACTCTTTTGGGATAACTTGATTTAACGAACGCTGCCAGTGAGCAACTAATTTCTAACGGTTTCCTATTCACGTGCCTCAGTTCGTTGTACTGTACTTGTTACGAGTACTTAATCTACACCAATAGTGCATTTTCAAGTAAGTTGGAAAATTTAATATTTATGTTCGCTTCTTCTATGAATACCCCTGCGTCGATGTATGTGAATCACTTATTATACATTTTCACATGAGACTGTCACGTACGATTGCGGTATGTTTTTTTCGTTTTTTTTTTGTTAACTTCGTAAAAGCATCAAAAGAAAAGAAAGCTAAAAAGCAAGTTATAATGAATATTTTTGTAAAGATTATACAGATGTACACACACACACACACACACATTTACTTGCACACATACACATATATATATTTACACATATATACATATACAAATAAAACTACAAAAAACACAATGATGGAAATTTTTGAAGCACGTTATCAGCCTTATGTTGAATTTTGCGTTGTTTTTTTGTGTGTTTTTTTTATTCATTATGTATTTTTGTTTGGTTCTTTGTGTTGTTATTCTTGTTCTTGTTTTTAACAAAGCAACATGTCTCTGGGGAGCTATGTGTTGAAATTATAACCATTTGAACTGGCTTACTTAAAACCACAAAGTCGTGAGTTTTATGTGAATTTATTATTTTTTTTTAATGCATATTCCATGGATTGGCCCGTAATACGAATATCGACAATTCTTGAAACATGTCAGTGCTGAACAGCTGTGTTTGGACAATGAACTGTTAAAAAGAAAAACAAAAAAAAAAATATTAATAATAATATGAGAACAAATTTGTATTTTTTTTTTCCAATTTTAGTATTAATGGAAATATAGAATATTGTAAAAGCGCTATAAAAAATATCGTGTTATTAACATAATTTTTTTTTCCAATAAAACCAATATAAAACCTGAATTTTTTCTGACTGAATAGTAAACAAATTAATAATTAGTGAAAGAGAGCGCCGTAATGTAATTTGTAAATTTTTTAAGGAATATCTGTTCATTTCGGAGGACATCGGAAAATATCTAAAAAGTCTTTAATTGATTTGTAACTTTTATAATTGCTTTCTTAGATCAACTGGCAATGAAAATTGAAAATTTAATAGAATACGGAAGAATTAGTGACCTCTATTTCAAAAAAAAAAGAAATCGGAAGTTTTCTTGTAAAAAAAAACTGAATTACATAATTACAATACTTTTCAAACAGCACATAATTTATAATTTCCATAACTCATCATTATCCCAAAAAAAAAAATCTCTGCTTCGGTGACTTCGAGTTATAGATCTCTTTATTGAAAAAAAAAATTAATTTGCAAACATGTGCACATTTTAGGTTATTAATATGTACTAGCAGAGCCCAGCCCTCGAAATTCGAGTGCAAATTCTAGGAAATTGTATTTTTTCATTTAATAAATAAATAATAAGACCCTAAAGGTATGCTAATCAATTCCAGCCAATTCACAATTCAGCACATTTTAAATATCGATTGCGTTATCTATAATATTAATAGGCTAGGCTATTTCTTGTGACCGATATTTTGTTTTACCGTTTTATCTGACTTTGACCAAACGTATATTATTTGAAAGGTTTTTCTTTTTAGCCGTTTTGCAGATTTACAGATTTTTAAATTTTTTCCTTTTTTTGAGTAAATTGCATTTAAAGTTGCTACCTGTGTGTGTTTATTAAATTTGTGCTATGTGTGTGTTTGTTAATAATGTATTTGTAAAAAAAAAATGAGTTTGTTTTTGTGCTGATTTGTGAATTGGCTATAATTGATTAGCATACCTTTAAGGTCTTTATTTTATGAAAAAATAAAATTTCCTAGAATTTGCACTCGAATTTCGAGGGCTGGAATCTGCTAGTTGTCTTTATTGGTTTATGTCCAAATAATTTTCCAATTCAACACTGGCCTTTTCTTACACAATTTTTGCCAACACATTAACAAATGTAACAAACACACACAGAGCATTGTATAATTTTATGAATGTGTTAGTAACAAATTTAAATGCATTTTACTACAAAAAAATGCAAAAAAAAAAATCCGTAAATCTCGTGGACAGGTACGAACAAATTCCTTTCAAATGAGGTATGTTTGGTCAAAGTCGGGTTAAAACTGAAAAAGTAACAACGGTCACAAGAAATCGCCTTGCCTAATAATATTACAGATTTATGTATATATACTATAACACTATGAGTTAGGGTATTAAAAATATCCTTTTTTTTTTAACAAAATATAAGTTTTTTAAGAAAAACAACTTTTTTAAGAAAAGGCAGTTTAAAAAAGTACTGTTTTAATCTACTTTTTTCAGAAAAGGCAATTTTTTTAGGAAGAAAAGGTAATTTTTTAAGAAAAAGTACTTTTTAAGGAAAGGTACTTTTTTAGGAAAATGTACTTGCTTAACAAAAGGTTCTTTAAGAAAATGTACTACTTTAAGTAAAGGTACTTTTTTAAGAAAACGCGCTTTTTATAAAAAAGGTATTTTTTTTATTAAAAATCTCATTTTTTAAGAAAAGATAAGTTTTTTAAGAAAAAAGTACTTTTTTAAAAAAGGTACTTTTTTAGAGAGGTACTTTTTTAGAAAAGGTATATTTTTAGAAAAGGTATTTTCTTAGAAAAGATACTTTTTTAACAAAGGGCAATATTTTAAGAGAAGGCACTTTTTTAAGAACAAGAAGTGGCTTTTTAAGACAAAGTACTTTCTAAAAAATGTGTTTTTTTAAGAAAGGCACTTCTTGAAGAAAAGGTAATTTAATTTTTTAAGAAAATGTAATTTTTGAAGTAAAATAAGTTCTTAAAGAAACGGTTAATTTTTTAAGAAAAGGTACTTCATTAAGAAAAAGTACTATTTTAGAGAAAAGCACTTTTTAAAGATACTTTTTTTATGAAAAGGTAATTTTTAAAGAAAATTTACTGAATTAAAATTTTTCAGAACAGATATTTTTTAGAAAAGGTACTTTATTAATAAAAGGTAATTTTTTAAGAAAAGACACTTTTTTAACAGGATGACTGCCACGTGATCCTTTACCTCTTGATTTTGAATAAATTTTTTATAATTATTATTGATTTTTTGTTCTCTTCCCAGAAGCCATCTATCCCATCACAGTATGATATAATTCATAGTCGGCATCCTCGTCAGGAGCGCAATCTACGAGTTATATCGTAGTTGGCAGTCAACGTATTTAGAAAAGCTACTTTTTAAGAAAAGGTACTGTTTTATGAAAAGGTACTTTCTTAAGAAATTTTTTTCAGAAAGGGTACTTTTTTAAGAAAAGGTACTTTTTTTTAAGAAAAGGTATTTTTTTAAAAAAGGCAATCTTTTAAGAAAATGTGTTTTTTTTTAAAAAATTTTGCTTATGAAAATTTACCATTTTATGAAGATGTAATTTTTTTTACAAAAGGTATTTTTTTAACAAAGGTACTTTTTAACAAAAGGAATTTTTTTAACAAAAGGTACTTATTTAACAAAAGGTACTTTCTTGACAAAAGGTACTTTTTTAACATAAGTCAAACTTTTCAGAAAAGTACAGTTTTTCAGAAAAGGTACTTTTTTAAGAAAATTTACTTTTTTTAGATAAAAGTACATTTTTAAGAAAAGCTGTACTTTTTTAGGAAAATTAACTTTTTTCAAGAAGAGTTACTTTTTAAGAAAATATACTTCTTTACACTTAAAATAAGGAAATTTTTTAAGAAAAAGTACTTTTTTAAGAAAAGATGCTTTTTTAACAAAAGATATTTTTTTAACAAAAGGTACTTTTTAACAAAAAGTCCTTTTTTAACAAAAGGTACTTTTTAAGAAAAAAATTATTTTCTAAAAGAGGTTATTTTTTTAAAACATGTCCTTTTTTAAGAAAAGATACTTTTTTAGAAAAAGGTACGCGCTCTCACGCATTTGTCGTTTCCAATCACACCTTGGTGATCTGGAACCCAGCAGATCTATAATATTAATAGGCAAGGCGATTTCTTGTGACCGATGTAAGTTTCACAGTTTTGCCCCGATTTTTAACGCTATTGCTTTTTAACCGTTACCCAGATTTACAGATTTTCATCGTCTGGAATATTTTTTAAAGAAAATTTATTTTTTCAGATTAGGTATTTTTTTTTAGAAAAGGTACTTTATTAATAAAAGGTAATTTTTTAAGAAAAGATACTTTTTAACACGTTGACTGCCACGTGATCTTTTACCTCTTGATTTTGAATAATTTTTTTTATAATTTTTATTGATTTTTTGTTCTCTTCCCAGAAGCCATCTATCCCATCACAGTATGAGATAATTCATAGTCGGCATCCTCGTCAGGAGCGCAATCTACGAGTTATATCGTAGTTGGCAGTCAACGTATTTTTTTCAGAATGGGTACTTTTTTAAGAAAAGGTTCTGTTTTATGAAAAGGTACTTTTTTAAGAAATTTTTTTCAGAAAGGGTACTTTTTTAAGAAAAGGTACTTTTTTTTTAAGAAAAGTTACTTTTTTAAAAAAGGTAATCTTTTAAGAAAATGTGTTTTTTTTTTAAGAAAATTTGATTTTTTTATGAAAATTTACCATTTTATGAAGATGTAATTTTTTTTACAAAAGGTATTTTTTTAACAAAGGTACTTTTTAACAAAAGGAATTTTTTTAACAAAAGGTACTTATTTAACAAAAGGTACTTTCTTGACAAAAGGTACTTTTTTAACATAAGTCAAACTTTTCAGAAAAGTATAGTTTTTCAGAAAAGGTACTTTTTAAAGAAAATTTACTTTTTTTTAGATAAAAGTACATTTTTAAGAAAAGCTGTACTTTTCTAGGAAAATTAACTTTTTTTAAGAAGAGTTACTTTTTAAGAAAATATACTTATTTATACTTAAAATAAGGAAATTTTTTAAGAAAAAGTACTTTTTTAAGAAAAGATGCTTTTTTAACAAAAAGTCCTTTTTTAACAAAAGGTACTGTTTAAGTAAAAAATTATTTTCTAAAAAAGGTTATTTTTTTAAAACATGTCCTTTTTTAAGAAAAGATGCTTTTTTAGAAAAAGGTACGCGCTCTCACGCATTTGTCGTTTCCAATCACACCTTGGTGATCTGGAACCCAGCAGATCTATAATATTAATAGGCAAGGCGATTTCTTGTGACCGATGTAAGTTTCACAGTTTTGCCCCGATTTTGAACGCTATTTCTTTTTAACCGTTACCCAGATTTACAGATTTTCATCGTCTGGAATATTTTTTAAAGAAAATTTATTTTTTCAGAACAGGCATTTTCTTTTTAGAAAAGGTACTTTATTAATAAAAGGTAATTTTTTAAGAAAATATACTTTTTTAACACGTTGACTGCCACGTGATCTTTTACCTCTTCATTTTGAATAATTTTTTTATAATTTTTATTTTTTGTTTTGTACCTTTTTATGAAAAGCTACTTTTTTATGAAAATGTACTTTTTTATGAAAAGCTACTTTTAAATGAAAAGGTACTTTTTTATGAAAAGATACTATTTTATGAAAAGGGACTTTTTTATGAAATGGTACTTTTTTATGAAAAAGCACTTTATGACCGGTCTATTCGATATATGTTTTTTTTCTTATTAATAAATTCAGTAATTATTGAATTAATATCTGTTGATGAACTAAAATTATGGTTGATATAAATTCTTCATTTTATTCATAGAAAGTTGACTGTGAGTTAATTTATGATTTTAGTTTCGTATAACATTTTAAAATCATAATCAAGGTACTAGTATAAAATAAAATAATTATTAAATCATAATTATTAATCATAATTTTCCGAAAAAAGAGCTGTTTAAAAATTTATAAAATTATATGTTTACGTAGTTGTAGTGTTTGGGGCAAATGACTTTGTGCTGATGTGTGTATCTACCAAAAATATTTGACCCACCTTTTATTATACCCATCGACCAGAATCACTTTCTGATTATCTAATTAGTTGGACCTAAGAGCTAGACCAACTATAACAAGTTTTTATGCGAATTTTTCAAATGGTCTGGCGATTTTAATTACACTCTCCAGTCTGTGTTCAGAAATTATTTAAAAGAATTCCAACTTCATCACATTGATCGACTAAACATCACTTTCATAGTGGAGCTAGCCTTGTCCATTCATTCGTCTTTTTTTTTCTTTTTATTTTTATGCCAATATTTCCATATTTTTTTCACGATTTTTTTTTAAATTTAATTAAAATTAAACATTTGAATATATTTGCGGTCAACATAAAAGAGACATGGTATCTGTTAGTTTTTGCTGAAAAAGATATAAATTATTTTTTAAAAAATTTAGAGAAAGTCACCGAAAATAAAAAAAACCCTCAAAAAAGAATTCACAGTTGGAGTTTCCGTTCATATTTTGAAACAATTTAGGTTTCAACTTTTTTTTTTGTTGTTTTTGAAATCTGTTGTAGAAGAACTTTTTTTATGTCACACATCGAATAAATACGAACAAACAGCAGACAGAAAAAGCATTAAAACATGTCTTTTTTTTAAATAAAAAAAAAATATATATATAAATAAAATTGTAAAACAAAACTTTTTTTTATTTATTTTGGCTGGAAATGAAATACTTGTGGTTTTTCTTTATAGGTTGCCGTAGCTGAGAGTTTCAATATTTTCTAACAATAAATTTTTCTTGTTATAAATTTCATAAATTTAATTGTGGTTGTTTTTTTTTAAACTATAAAACAAAACTCTAAACAAAACTCTTACTTTTATGTTGATATTCAAATTGATTGGAATGGTTTTCGCTATGATAGAAATAAAACTCACCATTCATTCTCCTTGTTTTAGCCATATTTAATAGCTTTAATAACCAGTTTATAGTGAGAACCGTAGATTTCCTCAAAACTTCCATAAACCGTGATCTTCACCTCTTCATTGTTGGAAATATTTTACCACCGAAGTATGTTCTCATGGCATCGTTTTATTAAAGCATATTTTTGCATATCTTCTTTTAACGAAAGTTTTTGTACATTTTCATCAAAATCCTTAGTTATTGAAGCTTTTCTTGATTAATTAATTTAAAATAAAATGCTATTTTATTATAATATTGGATATTTTTGCATACTTTGATTAAAATACATGCTTTTATATATATATTTTTTTATTAAAAAGCTTATCTATTCAACTTTTATCATAAATGTCTATCCGAGTCAATAAATTTGCATAAAAATGTATCGACTTGTAGTTGCATATTTATTGCATAATTTGCTTTGCATGCATGTTTTTGCAGATTTACATAAAAATAAATAATTATTGAGTTCTTTGGTAAATATTTATTCGTATCGACAATTTTTCAATAAAAATTTGTACCTGCATATTTTTGCATATTTTGCTTTAAATGCACGGTTATTATACCCTCCACACCTCAGTCGCGGGGGTATATATAGGTATATAGGTTTGTCATTCCGTTTGTAACGCATCGAAATAAATTCCTGAGACCCCATAACCATGTATTTTCTTGATCATTATAACAAGGGAAGTTGATTTACCGATAACCGTCTGTCCGTCTGTCCGTCTGTCTGTGGATATCACGAACACGCCGTCAATATCTAAGCTAGGCCGTTCGTTTTGTACAAAATCGTTTATTAACATCCCAAAGGAGTTGCTATTTAAAATCGTCAAAATCGGTCAAAGGGTTCACGAACTAGAAAAGAAACTTTGAAAAAACTCTAGAAAAAATAAAATTTTTCACTGTGTTTGTTGTTTTTCTTACGATATGTTGTATATGTTGTAATTCTTCGTATCGTTGAAGTCATTACAGTTGTGTATATATTAATACTGCACGGGTCACATTGGCCTAAGCAAGTTTTACCACATATTTTTTTTTATCATTAAAATTAAATATTAAAAATTAATAAAAATAAAAAATGGAAAATGAAAAATTAAAAATGAAGAATGGAAAATGAATAATGAAAAATGAAAAATTGAAAATAGAAAATGGAAAAAGGAAAATGAAAAATGAAAAATTAAAAATGAAAATGAAAAATGGAAAATGAAAAGTGGAAAATGAAAAATTAAAAATTGAATATGAGAAATGGAAAATGGAACATGAAAAATGAAAATGGAAAATTGGAAATGGAAAATGAAAAATGAAAAATTAAAATTGAAAAATGGAAAATGAAAAATGAAAATTGGAAAATGACAAATGAAAATCGAAAATGGAAAATGAAAAATGAAAAATGAAAAATGAAAAATGAAAAATGAAAAATGAAAAGTGGAAAATGAAAAATTAAAAATGGAAAATGGAAAATGGAAAATGAAAAATGAATAATGAAAAGTTAAAAACGGAAAATGAGAAATGGAAAATGGAACATGAAAAATGAAAATGGAAAATTGGAAATGGAAAATGAAAAATGAAAATTTAAATTAAAAATGGAAAATGAAAAATGGAAAATGAAGGATGCAAAACGGAAAACGAAAAATTAAAAATGGAAAATGGAAAATGAATAATGAAAAATGAAAAATTGAAAATCGAAAATGGAAAATGGAAAATGAATAATGAAAAATAAAAAATGAAAAATTAAAAATGAAAAATGAAAAATGAAAAATGAAAAATGAAAAGTGGAAAATGAAAAATTAAAAATGGAAAATGGAAAATGGAAAATGAAAAATGAATAATGAAAAGTTAAAAACGGAAAATGAGAAATGGAAAATGGAACATGAAAAATGAAAATGGAAAATTGGAAATGGAAAATGAAAAATGAAAATTTAAATTAAAAATGGAAAATGAAAAATGGAAAATGAAGGATGCAAAACGGAAAACGAAAAATTAAAAATGGAAAATGGAAAATGAATAATGAAAAATGAAAAATTGAAAATCGAAAATGGAAAATGAATAATGAAAAATGAAAAATGAAAAATTAAAAATGAAAAATGAAAAATGAAAAATGAAAAATGAAAAATGAAAAATGAAAAATGAAAAATGAAAAATGAAAATGAAAATGAAAAATGGAAAATGAAAAGTGGAAAATGAAAAATTAAAAATGGAAAATGGAAAATGAAAAATGAAAAATGAAAAATGAAAAATGAAAAATGAAAAATGAAAAATGAAAAATGAAAAATGAAAAATGAAAATGAAAATGAAAAATGGAAAATGAAAAGTGGAAAATGAAAAATTAAAAATGGAAAATGGAAAATGAAAAATGAAAAATTAAAAATTGAAAATGAGAAATGAAAAATGGAACGTGAAAAATGAAAATGGAAAATTGGAAATGGAAAATGCAATATGAAAAATTAAAATTGAAAAATGAAAAATGAAAATTGGAAAATGAAAAATGAAAATCGAAAATGGAGAATGAACAATGGAATATGAAAAATGAAAAATGAAAAATGAAAATGAAAAATGAAAAATGAAAAATGAAAAATGGAAAATGAAAAGTGGAAAATGAAAAATTAAAAATGGAAAATGGAAAATGAAAAATGAAAAGTTAAAAATCGAAAATGAGAAATGGAAAATGGAACATGAAAAATGAAAATGGAAAATTGGAAATGGAAAATGAAAAATGAAAATTTAAATTAAAAAATGGAAAATGAAAAATGGAAAATGAAGAATGGAAAACGAAAAATTAAAAATGGAAAATGGAAAATTAAAAATGAAAATTGGAAAATGACAAATGAAAATCGAAAATGGAAAATGGAAAATGAAAAATGAAAAATGAAAAATGAAAAATGAAAAATGAAAAATGAAAAATGAAAAATGAAAAATGAAAAATGAAAAATGAAAAATGAAAAATGAAAAATGAAAAATGAAAAATGAAAATGAAAATGAAAAATGAAAAATGAAAAATGGAAAATGAAAAGTGGAAAATGAAAAATGAAAAATGAAAAATGGAAAATGAAAAGTGGAAAATGAAAAATGGAAAATGAAAAGTTAATGAAAGTTAATGAAATGGAAAATGGAACATGAAAAATGAAAATGGAAAATTGGAAATGGAAAATGAAAAATGAAAAATTAAAATTGAAAAATGGAAAATGAAAAATGAAAATTGGAAAATGACAAATGAAAATCGAAAATGGAAAATGGAAAATGGAAAATGGAAAATGGAAAATGAACAATGGAAAATGAAAAATGAAAAATGAAAATGAAAAATTAAAAATGGAAAATGAAAAGTGGAAAATGAAAAATTAAAAATGGAAAATGGAAAATGAAAAGTTAAAAATGAAAAATGAGAAATGGAAAATGGAACATGAAAAATAAAAATGGAAAATTGGAAATGGAAAATGAAAAATGAAAATTTAAATTAAAAAATGGAAAATGGAAAATGGAAAATGAAGAATGGAAAACGGAAAACGAAAAATTAAAAATGGAAAATGGAAAATTAAAAATGAAAATTGGAAAATGACAAATGAAAATCGAAAATGGAAAATGAACAATGGAAAATGAAAAATGAAAAATGAAAAATGAAAAATGAAAAATGAAAAATGAAAAATGAAAATGAAAAATGAAAAGTGGAAAATGAAAAGTGGAAAATGAAAAATGGAAAATGAAAAATGAAAAGTTAAAAATGGAAAATGGAAAATGGAACATGAAAAATGAAAATGGAAAATTGGAAATGGAAAATGGAAAATGAAAAATGAAAAATTAAAAATGAAAAATGGAAAATGAAAAATGGAAAATGAAGAATGGAAAACGGAAAACGAAAAATCAAAAATGGAAAATGGAAAATTAAAAATGAAAAATGAAAATTGGAAAATGAAGAACGAAAATTGAAAAATGGAAAATGGAAAATTAAAAATGAAAAATTAAAATTGAAAAATGGAAAATGAAAACTGAAAAATGGAAAATGAAAAATGAAAAACGGAAAACGAAAAATTAAAGATGGAAAATGGAAAATGAAAAATGGAAAATGAAAAATGAATATGAAAAATGAAAAATGGAAAATGGAAAATGAAAAGTGGAAAATGAAAAATTAAAAATGGAAAAGGGAAAATGAAAAGTTAAAAATGGAAAATGAAAAATGGAAAATGGAAAGTGAAAAATGAAAAATGGAAAATGTAAAATGAAAAATGGAAAATGAAAAATTGAAAATTAAAAATGGCAAATGAAAAATGAAAAATTAAAACTGAAAAATGGAAAGTGGAATATGGAATATGGAAAATGAAAAATGGAAAATTAAAATATAAAAATGAAAAATGAAAAATGGAAAATGAAAAATGAAAAATGGAAAACGAAAAATGAAAAATGAAAAACTAAAAATGGAAAATGAAAAATGAAAATTGAAAAATGAAAAATGAAAAATGAAAAATGAAAAATGAAAAATGTAAAATCGAAAATGGAAATTGGAAATGGAAAATGGAAAATGAGAAATTAAAAACGAAAAACTAAAAATGAAAAACGAAAGATGAAAATTGAAAAATGGAAAATGATAAAAAAAAATGAAAATTGAAAATGAAAATGTTGGAGGGTACCATAGATTCGGCCCAGCCGAAGTTAACACTCTTACTTGTTTTCATATTTGAATCAAACGAAAATTTATTTAAATTGAAAAAAAATATAAATCTATAATCTATATCTATCAATATCTATAATATTAATACGCAAAGCGATTTCTTGTGGCCGATTTTTTGTTTTCTTCCGATTTTGAAAGGTATTTCTTTTTAGCTCTACACCATATTTACAGATTTTTAAATTTTTGCTTTTTTTTTGGATTAAAGTGCATTTAAACACATACATGAAATTACACAATCCTGTGTGTGTGTTTATTAAATTTGTTAATGTGTTTGCAAAAAGCTCTATGTTGAATTGAAAAATAATTTTGGACATAAACCAATAATGACAATAAAAAGTGTTGAATTGTGAATTGGCTAACATTGATTTATTATATGAAAAAATAAAATTTCCTAGAATTTGCACTCGAATTTCGAGGGTTGGGATCTGCTAGTGTATGTAAAAATGCAACGCTGTGTCTTAGTCGTTTTTATATTTGTTCATTTAAAGAGTAAAACTTAAAACTTCGTCTTGCCCTATGCATATGAGTTTTGAATCTCTCCGTGACTGTGCGTGACTTTGCGTGACTATTTTAAAATTAATCTTTGGTCACAACAAGTCTACTGACCAAGTTCGAGATTAATTGGATGAGGGGAAATGTGGTTTAAATCACTCCGTGACTGCGCGTGACTCTCTTAAAATTAATTTTTGGCCACAACAAGTCTATGGACAAGGTTTCAGATCGATCGGATGGGGAGAAGTGAGGTTTTAATCTCTCCGTAACTGTGCGTGACTATGCATGACTGTGCGTGACTATGTCAAAGTTAATCTTTTTTCACGGCGAGTCTATCGACCAAGTTTCAGATCGATCGGATAAGGGCAAATGGGTTTTAAATCACTCCGTGACTGTGCGTGACTAGGCGTGACTGTGCGTGACTATGTCGAAGATAATCTTTCTTTACAGCAAGTATATTGACCAAGTTTCAGATTGATTGGATGAGGGAAAATCCGTTTTATATCTCTCAGTGACTATGCGTGACTTAGTCAAAGTTAATCTTTTTTCTTACAGCAAGTGTATGGACCAAGTTTCAGATCCATCGAATGAGGGGAAATGACATTTAGATCACTCCGCGAATGTGCATGACTACCCCAAAATTAATATGTAGTCACAGCAAGACTATGGGCCAAGGTTCAGATCAATTGGATAAGGGGGAATGGGATTGCCCCACGACAGACAGACAGACAGATATACAGAGAGTATTAGTTAAAAGAAAGATTTACGAATTTTTGACTTAAATTGAATGAAATCGATATAGGTCGTTCAGCGCTGAATATTTTGGGCTATTTTAAATATGGGAAAGTCGAAGATTCGTCGATTTGTCCAATAATTTCGTCAGTTTTCCCCAAAAAGGTGAAAAAAAATCCACAGAAATGCACGAAAACGCCCCTTGGCAGCTGTTAAAAATACAAAAAAAAAAATGGGAAAACTGGATTTCCCGGCGCAAAAAACCCCCGGTATATACATACATTTTCAATATTTTTTTTTTTACATTTGAATGGGTATTATGGAAAATATCATGAATGATATTCATCGCAATTTTGGCAGGCTTGAAAATGATTTTAGAGTTATGATTCTTTGGGCAAATATACTTGTTATGGTCCATGGTACCAGAATCGCGATGAACCCATTGAGATTTTTTCGGCCCCATACAATTTGAACGACGCTAGTATATATATATATATATATATAAATTTATGAATATATAAATAAAATTCATTAAATTGTGAATTTTTAAATAAAATTCATTAACTTTCATTATAAATATTTGTTGAACACACAGAAGATAAAATAAATAATTTTTTAAGAGCCTAAAGGTATGCTATTAAGTTTAAGCCAGTTCGCATGAGGCTTTTGATATTTGTAATAGACACTGATACAATATGTGTCTGATGTATGTGTTAGTAGCAACTTTGAATGAGCATTACTCCAAAAAAAAATGTTCCGGACGGTGGATATCTCTAAATATGGTGGACAGCTAAAAAGAAATATCTTTCAAATGCGGAATTTTTGGTCAAAATCGGTTGGTAACTGAAACTTTTATATCGGTCAAAAAAAAAAAAATCGCCTTGCCTACTAATGTTATAGATACCGGTCGACTCAAAATTACTTCCTGGGTCGATTTAGCGATGTCCGCTTGTCCATCTGTGTGTTCGTCTAAAATTTGTAATCAAACAACTGGTCGGAAATATGAATAAGATGAACGCTATAGGCCATAGAATGAACGCTTTGAAATTGGTGAAAATCGGCTCATGTTCAGACCCCTATAGCCCCTATGAAATCAACTTAGATTGCCATAATATACGAATTGCCATATAGATCTCGGTCAAATTGGGTTTGTGTATGTATATAACATTCATTTGTCAGATGTTTAAAAATAAACCCTATAGGAGAATTCTTAGTTATAGCCCCCATATAAAGCTGATTCCCGATCTTCACTTGAATTTATCAAAAAACAAAAATATTGTGCAGATTTTTTCTCAAATTTGGTTTGTATATGCCGTCGAAACAAATAAGTGACCTTATTATGATCAGGATTGGTCCATATATCGACCTAGTCCCCTTATAAATATAGCGTCCGATATGAACTTTTTCATAGCCGAAGGCAAAAAAATTAATAAAAATGACACAAAAATTTGGTTTATGCTTATTTTTTACATCTGGTTAGTTGGACCTATAGGCGATCTAGACCGACTGTAATTTTCTTACTTGTTTTTACGTATATTTTCCTTTTCTCTAGCTAACTTTTGACTTTTTAGAACCCGAAATGTTTGGCCCTAGTTATGATTTTACATATCATATATGTATTAATATATATTAGCTTTTGACTGCATAGTATATGTATTCGTATGTGTGTGTTTTTCCATGTAAATGTTTTATGGCTTTTTAATTTATTTAATAATCCATTAAATTTTCAATAATTAGAGGAAAACTTTAAAATCCCATTGATTTTTATTTTTTTGTAAATTATTTTCCTGCTTGGAAATTCATTAAAATAATTTTATGCACTTTGCATAATTGTTTATGTGTATTAACAATTGAAAAATTTGTATTTAATTACCCGATCATCATTAAAACATTGACTACTTTTAAGGTGGCAGCTGCAGCTGCGGCAGCAGCAGTGATTTCTGTGGCCGCGTTATGTTGGTTGATGCATTTTTTTGTTGTTATTATTAATTTAATTTTCTGATAATTAAAATCTGCCCCACAAATAATGATGATTTTCAGAGGTCGTTGTTTATCCAAACATTGCACAATTTAATATTAATTATACGTTGGCTGAGTGACATCACATAATCAAATTCATTATTAATCATACGCTATGGATGTTCATGTTCAACACAGAAACAAATTTGAATCATTTCATGGTTTTGCTTGTTTCACTGTCATAATTTTCTAATGTGACCACATATTGTTTTCCATATTGTCACGTAAACTAAGTTAACACTATTGTTCTTACTCTTGTTCAGCTTCTTCTTCTTTAGTTTTCCTCTTTTCTATATTTTTTTTTTGTCGAAAAAAGCTGTAACATGTGTTGATCTTGTTTATTTTATGTTTATGAGCAGTGCACGTCATTTATGTACGTTTTGTGTTTAAAATTCATATAAAATCGTGAAAAGTGTCAAAAATCAAACAGCAAAAACAACACACACATAAACACACACACATGATACTTTTGAAGTTTCGACTAGCTAGAAAAACATTGAGCGATATTCAGTCTCAGTCACGTGCCTGTATGGTGAAATGGTAAAATGTGGAAAAATGCTGAAATGAAATAGTAACGTATATATAAAATACTTCATAGAATTTAACAATGTTTTTTGAGCAATTTATGGGTTTTAATTCCCTCATTCAAAGAACGTTCACTTAGAATTCACCCCAAATTTGAATGATGAATTTCAGATATTGTGTATGAAAAGGGAAATACAGGGATTTGAAAAACTTAACAAAATTAAAAAATGCAGAACTTTTGAATCCTGTTTAGAGTTTAACATCAAAGTAAATGAAATTTTCTATCAGCGGAAAGGCAGCTGTAGTTTATTGCCGAGTCCAAGACCAGAAAATATAAAATTAAAAAACAAATAAGATTGTTAAATTCGGCTGTGCCGAATTTTTGATACCCTCCATCTGCGTCTCAAACTCTATATTATGCCAAAAGTTGTAAACTGTTACCGATACTGCCGATACTGACACATTAATTCCGAATGCCAAAATTCAAATGATTCTTGGCTAAAAATTATTATTATTAAAAATAAGCTAATATTAAAATATTTTTATCTGAATTATTTTTTTATTATGGGTATTACATTTAATACAAAAAAAAAAAAAAAATACATAAAAATAACAGGCAAGAAACTAAATATAGAAATTTAAACTTTTAATATTTAATTTTCAGTTTATAATATTTAATTTTAAATTCTTATTTTTTAATTTTTAATCTTTAATTTTTAATTCTTGGTTTTTAATTTTTAATTTTTAATCTTTAATTTTTAATTTTTAATTTTTAATTTTTAATTTTTAATTTTTAATTTTTAATTTTTAATTTTTAATTTTTAATTTTTAATTTTTAATTTTTAATTTTTAATTTTTAATTTTTAATTTTTAATTTTTAATTTTTAATTTTTAATTTTTAATTTTTAATTTTTAATTTTTAATTTTTAATTTTTAATTTTTAATTTTTAATTTTTAATTTTTAATTTTTAATTTTTAATTTTTAATTTTTAATTTTTAATTTTTAATTTTTATTTTTAATTTTTAATTTTTAATTTTTAATTTTTAATTTTCAGTTTTTAATTTTTAAGTTTAAACTATTAATTGGGCAATTCCATTAAAATGTCAGCTTTTATGAAAAAAAATATTTTTTCATTTATATGAAGTAAGTTTAAAAATATATTAAAATATGTTCCAAGTTACATAATGTAATTCCTTACAAGCATTCTAAATAATAAAATAAATATAAAATTTATTTGTTTACTCAATTTTCTTTTAATACATGTTTAAGAAACTTAAGTCATTCCGTCACAGTCATTCCGTCACGTCAAATGACAGTTAATAAATTCGATACTATTACAGGCCAGTTACTCTAAATTATATTTTTATATTGTTTATATATCATATGTAAAATATGTATTAGTTTAAAATCTGACTTGCTTCTTAATTTACAAAAGTTCCCAGGTTTTACTACCAGGACAGAATCATGGTAGCAAATTGTCATTCCGTCACACAATGAGAAATTACTCAAAAATAAAAGAATAAAATAGTGTAAAAATTGTTTCTGAGTTTTTTTTAAATCTCTTAATCATTAACAATCATTTTCAAACTGAAGAATGAATTTTCAATTCAAAATAGCTTTGTAGATTAGCCTTAACTTCAATTCTACAATCAAAATGTCATTCCGTCACATATGGAATTGCCCAATTTTAAATTTTTTTATTCGTTTTTCATCTTTCATTACTCATTTTTCATTTTTAATTTTTATTTTCCATTTTTCAGTTTTCAGTTTCAATTTTTAATTTTTCAATTTTCATTTTCCATTTTTCAATTTTCATTTTTCATTTTCCATTTTTCATTTTCCATTTTCCATTTTTAATTTTTAATTTTTCATTTTTCAATTTTAATTTTTCATTTTTCAATTTTCATATTTCATTTTCCACTTTCAAATTTAATTTTTTAATTTTTCAATTTTCATTTTCCATTTTTAATTTTTCAATTTTCATTTTCTATTTTTTATTTTTCAATTTTCATTTTCCATTTTTCATTTTTCGATTTTCATTTTCCATTTTTAATTTTTCAATTTTCATATTCCATTTTCCATTTTCCATTTTTCATATTTCATTTCTCATTTTCCATTTTTCATTGTTCATTTTCCATTTTTAATTGTTCAATTTTCATTTTCCATTTTTCAATTTTCATTTTCATTTGCCATTTGCCATTTTTCATTTTTCATTTTCCATTTCCCATTTTTCAATTTTCATTTTCCATTTTTAATTTTTCGGTTTTCATTTTCCATTTTCCATTTTTCAATTTTCATTTTCCATTTTCTATTTTTCATTTTTCATTTTTCAATTTTCTTTTCCATTTTCCATTTTTCAATTTTCATTTTCCATTTTGCATTTTCAATTTTTAATTTTCATTTTTCAATTTTCATTTTTCATTTTTCATTTTCCATTTTCCATTTTTCATTTTTCAATTTTCATTTTCCATTTTTCATTTTTTGGTTTTCATTTTCCATGTTTCAATTTTCATTTTTCATTTTCCATTTTTCATTTTTCAATTTCCAATTTCCATTTTCAATTTTTCTTTTGCTATTTTTAATTTTTCAATTTTCATTTTCCATTTTCCATTTTTCAATTTTCATTTTCAATTTTTAATTTTCAATTTTCAATTTTCATTTTCCATTTTTCAATTTTCAATTTCCATTTTTCATTTTTTGGTTTTCATTTTCCATGTTTCAATTTTCATTTTCCATTTTCCATTTTTCATTTTTCATTTTTTATTTTTAATTTTTCATTTTTCATTTTTCATTTTTCATTTTTTTTTCCTCATTTTTCATTTTTCATTTTTCAATTTTCATTTTCCATTTGCCATTTTTAATTTTTCAATTTTCATTTTCCATTTTTCAATTTTCATTTTCCATTTTTCATATGTAATTTTTCATTTTTCAATTTTCTTTTTCCATTTTTCATTTCCCTTTTTTTTCCAGTTTTCATTTTCCATTTTTCAGTTTCCATTTTTTATTTTCCATTTTCCGTTTTTAATTTTTCAATTTTCATTTTCCATTTTTAATTTTTATTTTTCATTTTCCATTTTCCATTTTTCATATATCATTTCTCATTTTCCATTTTTCATTTTCCATTTTCCGCTTTTCAATATTCATTTTGCATTTCCCATTTTTCATTGTTATTTTCCATTTTCCATTTTTAATTGTTCAATTTTCATTTTCCATTTCTCAATTTTCATTTTCATTTGCCATTTTTCATTATTCATTTTCCCATTTTTCATTTTTCGGTTTCATTTTCCATTTTCCATTTTCCATTTTTCAATTTTCATTTTCCATTTTCCATTTTTCACATATGGAATTGCCCAATTTTAAATTTTTTTATTCGTTTTTCATCTTTCATTACTCATTTTTCATTTTTAATTTTTATTTTCCATTTTTCAGTTTTCAGTTTTCATTTTTCAATTTTCATTTTTCATTTTTCATTTTTCATTTTCCATTTTCCATTTTTCATTTTCCATTTTCCATTTTTAATTTTTCAATTTTAATTTTTCATTTTTCAATTTTCATATTTCATTTTCCACTTTCAAATTTAATTTTTTAATTTTTCAATTTTCATTTTCCATTTTTAATTTTTCAATTTTCATTTTCTATTTTTTATTTTTCAATTTTCATTTTCCATTTTTCATTTTTCGATTTTCATTTTGCATTTTTAATTTTTCAATTTTCATATTCCATTTTCCATTTTCCATTTTCCATTTTTCATATTTCATTTCTCATTTTCCATTTTTCATTGTTCATTTTCCATTTTTAATTGTACAATTTTCATTTTCCATTTTTCAATTTTCATTTTCATTTGCCATTTGCCATTTTTCATTTTTCATTTTTCATTTTTCATTTTCCATTTCCCATTTTTCAATTTTCATTTTCCATTTTTAATTTTTCGGTTTTCATTTTCCATTTTCCATTTTTCAATTTTCATTTTCCATTTTCTATTTTTCATTTTTCATTTTTCATTTTTCATTTTTCATTTTTCATTTTTCAATTTTCATTTTCCATTTTTCAATTTTCATTTTCCATTTTGCATTTTCAATTTTAAATTTTCATTTTTCATTTTCCATTTTCCATTTTTCATTTTTCAATATTCATTTTCCATTTTTCATTTTTTGGTTTTCATTTTCCATGTTTCAATTTTCATTTTTCATTTTCCATTTTTCATTTTTCAATTTCCAATTTCCATTTTCAATTTTTCTTTTGCTATTTTTAATTTTTCAATTTTCATTTTCCATTTTTCAATTTTCATTTTCAATTTTTAATTTTCAATTTTCAATTTTCATTTTCCATTTTTCAATTTTCAATTTCCATTTTTCATTTTTCAGTTTTCAATTTTCATTTTCCATTATCCATTTTCCATTTTTCAATTTTCATTTTCCATTTTCATTTTCAATTTTTAATTTTCATTTTTCAATTTTCATTTTCCATTTTTCATTTTTTGGTTTTCATTTTCCATGTTTCAATTTTCATTTTCCATTTTCCATATTTCATTTCTCAATTTCCATTTTCAATTTTTCATTTTTCAATTTTGAATTTTCAATTTTCAATTTTCAATTCTCAATTTTCAATTTTCAATTTTCAATTTTCAATTTTCAATTTTCAATTTTCAATTTTCAATTTTCAATTTTCAATTTTCAATTTTCAATTTTCAATTTTCAATTTCAATTTTCAATTTTCAATTTTCAATTTTCAATTTTCAATTTTCAATTTTCAATTTTCAATTTTCAATTTTCAATTTTCAATTTTCAATTTTCAATTTTCAATTTTCAATTTTCAAATTTCAATTTTCAATTTTCAATTTTCTGTTTTCAATTTTCAATTTCCATTTTCCATTTTCCATTTTCCATTTTCCATTCTTCAGTTTTCATTTTTCAATTTTCATTTTCCATTTTTCAATTTCCATTTTTCATTTGTCATTTTTCAATTTTCATTTTCCATTTTTCATTTTTCATTTTTCATTTTCTATTTTTCAATTTCATTTTCCATTTTTTATTTTTCATTTTTCATTTTCCTTTTCCCATTTTTCATTTTGCAATTTTCATTTTCCTTTTTTCATTTTCCATTTTTCAGTTTTAATTTTCCATATCTCAGTTTTCAATTTTCATTTTCCATTTTTAATTTTTCAATTTTCATTTTCCATTTTTTAATTTTCATTTTCCATTTTTCATTTTTCAATTTACATTTTCATTTTTCAATTTTCATTTTCCATTTTTCATATTGCAATTTTCATTTTTCCTTCATATTGGCGATTTTTTTTTATTATATCGTGATAACGATAAAAAATATGTGGCAATACTGCTAACATAGCTCATGATAGTTGTGTTTCTTGGTATAATTGCATCATTTTTTGTGGCTTTTTTTGAACTGTGAATGAATTATGTTCAACCACTAATATATTACAACAAACACACTGCGTTTTATGTTTTTTGAGAGGTATCTACATGTTTTTGCTCGTATTTAGGCACAATGATTCCCTATTTAGCCCAGTTTCAATATCAACCTGTTGGGAATTATGGCAAATGATATTATTGTAATCTTACCCAGCAAAATGTTTTATTTTGTGAATGAGTGTGATTTCAGCAGACAGACGGACATCGCTATATCGATTCGAGCTGTGATAAGGATCAAGAATATGGGGTCGGAAATTAGTTTTTCGATGCGTTACTAACGGAATGACAAACCTATATTTACCCTCTCCCACTGACGTGTGGAGGGTATAAAAATCTTTATACTCAAGAAAATAAAATTTGTGTTTGTTTTTATGCGTTCAGTGTATAAGTTATTTATTCCATGAGGAACTCACTCACTAAATTTAGAATATGTCAGTCATTCCGTTTGCCGATTGAAATCGGTATTACTCTCAAAAACAGAGGCTCAGTTTATGAGTTTGGAGCAACAAATTTCCTATTGTAAAAGTGAGCAGGACTAGTTTTGTTATGAGAGATAAGCTCAGATGCACAGTGTATATATATTATATATATCATTTTTGCAGTTTTAAAAATCCGTATTATAAAAATTAATAGAGAAAGATATCCGTTCTATGATAAGATGCATATGTTTTTTAACCAAAGAGGAAAGTCGTAACAAGCCAAGCCCAACTCCCATATGCACTACCGTGCAAAAAATTTGCCATGTCTCCTCTTTTCTTCGCTTTTCACCAATGTCTCCATCTTCTATTACCTGCTAAAAAATGTTTTTATTGCATATAATAAAATATTTACTCATTACAAATGAAACTTTAATCTTAAGCTTAACATTAACCTTAATGTAATATAATCTAATCTAATCTCATAACACAATTGGCATGAATATATTATATCGGCTGTCAGGAGTCGACAATATCGATGTGTCTGGGAACGGTAAGCAGATTAAGAGTCGTCGGTAGATCGGGAAAGATAATCGGATGGTTCAGTTTAGCAGATAGTTCGGCAACGAATGACCCCACGGTATTGATATAACAAAGCGGTTTCTATCGTGGCACCTCCGTGTTGCCTGAAAGGGTCGTACAAATAATTAGCGAGACCAGTCAGCCAGGGTCGCCGGATTAGATTATATGTGACAACCGCAGTCGATCGTCACTATCCAAAAAGTGCATGAATTCATTACTTACTGTAAGGCGGTCCTACACTGTATCTTGCCCAAACAAGACAGCCCATATCCACACCAACTTTGAATACTTAGCTTATTTAATTTATAAACTACTTGAGAATTGTAAGTGTAGTTTTTTATGTATATGTGGCTGTATGTATCATGTGTTTGCTTGTGTAATTCAAAGCTTGTATAAATTAGCAAATAATAAATAAATAGTGCATGCAATTTCGATGTTTCAATAGTTTGCAAGAGATTATTAAGGAATTTTTCTAATTTATGGATAAGACTTTTAATAGGCCACAGCATATTAGTCGTTTCTATTCCATCCATAACAGTCATATTTATGGGATTAATTCAAAGTATCGAAACAATTAGTTTCCTGAAACACTTGCTAAATCTTACAACTTGATTTGCAATAATATTTCTTCTTCTTTATTTGCAAGATTATCATCAAGTTCGGTTTGATAGCTGTAGTTGAATACTAATTTACTATGCATAAATTTAATGCTCTTCTATTAAATTATAATTATTCCTAATACTAATACTAAAGGATTTCATTCAATATCATTCTATACATACATACATATTTATATGAATGAATGTTTGTAGATATTTCCATTTACTAACATAAATAATTTTTGTCTATTTTCATTTAGCTTCTGTTATTTATTGCATTTATTATATAGTTTTTCTAACATCTCTAGTTTTTCAATATTGAATATATTTT
Organism: Cordilura impudica; assembly: GCA_963682025.1. Classification (NCBI taxonomy): domain Eukaryota; kingdom Metazoa; phylum Arthropoda; class Insecta; order Diptera; family Scathophagidae; genus Cordilura; species Cordilura impudica. The sequence continues at coordinate 195,082,601 of OY821521.1, read as the reverse complement.
TACACCTTTGGTTTGCGAGTTTCCTCTTTAGCACTTGAATTATTAATATGACATGTTAAACACAAGCACAAAAAATAAGCAAAAGCAGCTGAAGTAGCATATAGTTAGCAGTAGCAGTGGTAGTAGTACGAGTAGAGGGGTAATGGTGTTTGTATTATCATTGGCAATAACATACAGCAACAACTTCGTTAGAGACTAGCAGCAGCCAATGTCAAAGTAAAAAAATCCTGTATCTTTATATAAGTTCAATAGTATAATACCAAATATTAAGTTCAAATTCAACTACGACATGTATGGCAAGTACTCCCTTATCGAGCCAGCAACTATTGTGGCAAAATATGGAAAAGACAGAAGTACCAAACCAAAAAAAGATGAAAATAAAAAAATGTTGGAAATACACTAGTAAAGTAATTTGAGTCAAATCCCCCGGAGAACTTATACGATTTCACGATTGAATTATTGTCGTCTATACATGTTCTACTTACTCTTTTCTTCTTCTTCTTAGTTATAACAAATATAAGCTTTAAATTAAGTTTTACCAAAAATGAAGGGTGGTGTCTGAAAAAGTAACTACAGTTTGTCAGAGATCAGAGGATGGAGAAAAGCAAAGACATACGTAAGTAGATGCAGACAAATAAACAGGTAAAAGCACTATCTTGGTGTTAGTGAATGTTGAGACATTTAGGCATATCATACAATGTGGCGTAAAAGTGAAAGTTAGACATCTAAGAAAAAGCTATTTCTAGATCTCAATCAAATTTTTTTTTTACTGAAAACTGTTATATATTGGTTTGGAGAAATGTTGATTTAACCTTTTTGCTCTATTGTATCCTTATGGATGCATTCAACTTTTAAGGCCTCTTGCAATCACGTGAATTTGATGGTGCATTCCAAGTGATAGAGATAGTTCTGCTCAAGAGAGTTCCACAATTTTTGAAACTCTGAAATTCCTCTTAAAAAGATTGACCAATTTTGTTGGCTAAAAGATTCTTCGTAGTCACTCCAGACACAACTTTTACTTGAACTTATTCAAAGAGGACTATGAAGTGAACTGCAGAAAATTTTTTGGAGTACTTTAAAAGAGACTTTCTTCAACAAATTCTTGGTCTAAGAAACCAATCATCAATGATTAGAAATGGGAAATCTATCAATTTTACTAAAGAAGATCGTCTCTAAAATTGATAGTTTTAGAGATAATGATTAATACAATCGGCTATCCGCGTTTGGAAATGTATTGGACAATGGCTACTGCAATACAAATATTTCCAGAAAATATAACAAGACAAAGATTCCCTAATTTAAGAAATAATTTAAAGTCCACAATAAACGAACCACAAAATGAAATTCGTCCACTAATATATTTATATGTTTACACGAACATCATATGATCTCCCAAAAGATGAAAAATTTTTTTTTGGATGAGATGATGGTCCCTTTTAAAGGAACAACCACATTGAATTAAAATATTTTGTCCATGCAGCTCAAATGGCTTGTTTTATGATTTTGAAATCATTCAAGGAAAACGAACAATTTCAACTGGCGCAAAGTTAGGATTTTGCTCTCTTCCTAAAGAAAAGAATCATAAAATGTACTTCGATAATTATTTCACAGCTCTTAATTTATTACTATTAGAGAAAACAAATTTAAAAATGGAATTCAAATACGAAAAGGCGTTGAAAAAAGAAGGCCGTGGGAGGTTTATCCAGCATGTAGAAAGAGCAGACAATATTTTTGTCTTAGATGGCTTGACGAATGAATGATGAACGTTATGTCTCGATTTTGTGTAATTCTAACATGGGAGGTTGGACAAAATGCATTTTCTCCTTAGTTTATAGAGAATTTCAGTAGGATCTGATTTATTTTCATTTCATTTAATTGATTTATTTTCATAATCAACAAGCATATTCTAGTAAACGAGGACGTTCAGCAATGTGCTTGAATGATGATGTTCTAATCAGCCCATGACCGCAACATCAACTTCTGTTCGATATGATGGTAATCCGCATAGACCGATATACTCAAAGGATAAGAGTAAATGTAAAGTCAAGGGATGTACGGGATGTATCCAGATGAATACATTTTAAAAAGCACATTCAGGGTAAAAATGTTTAAAATCGAGAATTGTTTATTAATCCTGGTACAAAGGTCCTTTTTTAAGAAAAAGTACTTTTGTAAGAGAAGGTTCTTTTTAAAAAAGTACTTTTTTAAGAAAAGGTACTTTTTTAAGAAAAGGTACTTTTTTAAGAAAAGGTACATTTTTAAGTAAAGGTACTTTTTTTAAGAAAAGGTACTTTTTTAAGAAAAGGTATTTTTTTAGGAAAAGGTACTTTTTTAATAAAAGGTACTTTTTTAAGAAAACGTACTTTTTTAAGAAATGGTACTTTTTTAAGAAAAGGAACTTTTTAAGAAAAGGTACTTTTTTAAGAAATCGTACATTTTTGAGAAATTTTACTTTTTAAAGAAAACTTACTTTTTTAAATAAACGTACTTTTTTAAGAAATGGTACTTTTTTAAGAAAATGTTCTTTTTAAAAAAATTTACTTTTTTAGAAAAGGTATATTTTAAGAAAAGGTACTTTTTTAAGAAAAGGTACTTTTTAAGAAAAGGAACTTTTTTAAGAGAAGTTTCTTTTTAGAAAATGAAATTTTTTAAGAAAAGATACTTTTTTAAGAAAAGGTACTTTTTTAAAATAGGTACTTATTTAAGAAGGGGTACTTTTTTAAGAAAGGGTGTTTTTTTAAGAAAACGTACTTTTGAAGAATTGGTACTTTTTTAGGAAAAGGTACTTTTTAAGAAAAAGTACTTTTTTAGGAAAACGTACTTTTTAGGAAATTGTACTTTTTTAAGAAAACTTACTTCTTTTAGAACAGGTACTTTTTAAAGTAAACTACTTTTTTAAGAAATAGTACTTTTTTAAGAAAGGTTCTTTTTAAAAAATATAAATTTTTAAGAAAAGGTACTTTTTTAAGAAAATTTACTTTTCAGAAAAGGTAATTTTTTAACAAAAAGTTACTTTTTAAGAAAAGGTACTTTTTAAAGAAAAGGTACTTTTTTAAGAAAAGGTACTTTTTTAGGAAATGGTACTTTTTAAAGAAATGGTACTTTTTGAAGAAAGGGTTCTTTTTAAAAAATTACTGTTTTAAGAAAAGGTACTTTTTAAGAAGAGGTACTTTTTAAGAAAAGGCAATTTTTTAACAAAAAGTTACTTATTTAAGAAAAGGTACTTTTTTAAGAAAAGCTTCTTTTATAACAAAAGGTTCTTTTTAAAAATTAACTTTTTTAAGGAACGGTTCTTTTTTAAGAAAAGGTACTTTTTTAAGAAAAGGCACTTTTTTAAGAAAAGGTACTTTTTTAAGAAAAGGTACTTTTTAAAGAAAAGGTACTTTTTTAAGAAAAGGTACTTTTTTAAGAAAAGGTACTTTTTTAAGAAAAGGTACTTTTTTAAGAAAAGGTACTTTTTGTAAGAATACTTACATATTTAATAAACGTACTTTTTTAAGAAATTGAACTTTTTTAAGAAAATTTACTTTTTGATGAAAAGGTACTAGTTTAAGAAAATGTTCTTTTTTAAGACAAGGTATTTTTTTTAATAAAAAGAAACAGTTTTTTAATAAAAGACACTCTTTAAGAAAAACACTTTTTAAGAAAAGGAACTTTAAAAAAATGTATTTCTTAAAAAAGGTAGTTTTTTTTGTTGGAAGTTTTACTTTTTTAAGAAAATGGATTTTTTTAATTTATTTTTTTTTAAGAAAGTTTCTACTTTAAGAAGATGTGCCTTTTTAAAAAAAATTTACTTCTTTAATAATATTATCTTTTTTAAAAAATGGTATTTTTTAGGAAAAGGTAATTCCTGTAAGAAATTGTACTTTTTTGAGAAAAGGTACTTTTTTAAGGAAAGGTACATTTTTAAGAAATGGTGCATTTTTAAGAGAAGGTACTTTTTTAAAAAAAGCTATTTTTTAAGAAAAGGCACATTTTTAAGAAGAGGTTAATTCTACTTTTTTAAGAAAATTTATTTTTAAAGAAATATTTTTTTTTTAAGAAAAGGTACTTTTTTGAGAATACATAATTTTGTGCAAAAAAGTATTTTTTTTTTAAAGAAAATAACGTTTTAAAGAAAATTAACTTATTTAAGAAATGGTAATTTTTTAAGAAAAGTAGTTTTCTAATAAAAGCTAATTTTTAAGGAAAGGTACTTTTTAGAAAAGTTAATTTTTTAAAAAAGGTACTTTCTAAAAAAATATACTTCTTTGAGATGAGGCTGTTTATTGCGAAAATGTACTTTTTAGGAAATGTTTATTAAAAAAAAAAACGTACTTCTTTGAGAATAGATAATTTTGTACAAAAAATATAGTTTTTTTTTTAGAAAATAACGTTTTTAAGAAAATTAACTTATTTAAGAAATGGTACTTTTTAAGAAAAGTAGTTTTCTAAGAAAAGGTAATTTTTATGGAAAGGTACTTTTTAAAAGAGGTAAATTTTTAAAAAAGGTACTTTCAAAAAAATATACTTTTTTGAGGTGAGGCAGTTTTTAGTGAAAAGGTACAGTGGAGGTACTTTTTAAGAAAAGATTTTTTTTAAGTAACTTTTTGAACAAGGAAGAATTCTTTTATGAAAAGGTACGGTTTAAGAAAAGTTATTTTTATACGTAGTTAAATATTAATAATACGGCGTTACGGAGTTATTCAGTGAGTCAATGATTTAGTGAAACAGTGACGAACGTGACAATTATAGTAACTAAATTATTTATATTCAAAATTTTGGCACAAATGACGTTTTTAAATAAAATGGAAATAAAAAATTTTTATAAGTTAATTTTTTTTTTAATTTTGTGGCCTTAATTAATCGATTTAACAATAAAACCAAAGAATTTTGCGCCTGTAAAATGTAACTTACCAAAGTGGTTTTTCTTATTTTAAGTCTTCATTAAATTTCGCTATTAACTTTTGTTTAACAAAAATAAAAATATTAAGAAAACTAAATTAAAAAAAAAAAAAAACTTTGAAATGTTGCATGTTTCACTGGCACTGATAAGATGAGAACCTTTTTGTAAAACTTTTTTCTTTTTAATGCTTATATTTTATTTTTATGTTTTTTTTTCTTGATTTAAGTAAGAAACTAAAAAGTGCAATATGTTTTATGTTTTTGTGTTCGTAAGTAAGAAAAGTAAAAGAAAGATCTCTTGACATTGCACAACTTGTATCGAAAGTTTTTGCATATATGAACTTCAAACTTAATAAACGCAAACTTAAACAAATGCCACACACAAAAGGAATTCGTTGTTTGACTTGCAGATTAATAAAGTTAAAAGATCCGTGTGCAGATAATTTTTTTGTTCTTTTATGATGTAACCATTCTTTTTTAAGTTTAAACATTTTTGTTATTTATATAAGTTTTTATTTTATAATTTGAAAAAAAAAAATAATATTTATCACGTTTTTATATGCATGTCTGTGTACGTGTATTTGCGTGATCCCAGCAAATAAATTTTTTAGTTTCATTAAAGAAGGCGAGAGAAATATGATCGCAAACAGAAATCTTATACATCCCTGTAAGGAGAACAATTTACAATATTGACTCCGAGAAAACAGAACTTCTTGGCCTAATTGTTATTTTTATAAGAGCTCATTGTAAAATGTCGATAGAATCTTCCCATTTACGGTTATTGCCATGTCATCAGCTTTTGAGATGGTATTACAACGAGGAAAGTAACATTGGGTTAAACGTTATATTCCAGGGCAGATACCAGGCTATAGAAATTTGATTACGGTGTGATATCACCTCTTAATTTGATAGCTTTTGATACGTGATTGCCAATGACTTCAATTCACTCTTTGCTGGGCTTTTTATCACACAATGGTTATTATTTCATTGTATTGTACGAACTTTACAATAGTGAAAGCGTTTTATGTTGTTGACATTTTAACTCTCTTACATGGTTTGGATGGATAATAAATACAATATATATTTTTTCGTAAATTTTTATTTCACATTTCACCATATTTATTGCAATTGTTGTTAATGCATTCAAGCAACGTTAATGTCTGCAGGAATACACATATTTATAATATTAACAATGTGCAATCAGCTTTATAATGCGGATATATTTTATGCGAAAGTTAATAAAAGTTTATATGAGCAGTGTAAGTATTTTGTTAAACCCTTGGTCATTCTACTGTCTCATAATATTCAACATTAATTGCAGGAAATGTCAATCATAATTATTTCATTAATAACTTTTAGAATTTTCTAAGGCATTTAATAAGATATTTGGATCCATATATTACAAAGGAGAATTCATTAAATCTGTAGTTGGTTCAATTTTAGAAAATCAAGTTCACAGGTAGTCGTAATTAGAAGTGTGCGAAGTAAGCCACATTTTTGGAAACAAAATTTTTGGATGATTGTTCTGAATTGTTCTAGGATTGTTCTACAATGTTCCAAAGCGATGCGTTTTTTAAATATAATTTGTACCGGTAAATCGAAAAAAAAACGGATTTTAAACTTTGCCCCCACTTTTGGAAAAAAAAAATTTGGCCGTTATTATAGGTTGTTCTAGTTGTTCTAAATATTGTTCCAAAATAGATATGTATGTCGCAAACCGTATCGAACGCAAATAACAACATTTTTTCCGCCATATCAACGTTATTATACGATATCAATATTTTTATGCAACACGAAAGTTAACGTACAGATTCCACAATTTCTTTCATACAAGGTATCCTGAATGGCACCCTCAGATCACTCTGAAACTTGGATATGTTATAGAGACGCTGTAAAATTAAGGGACCCGTATTTTTGGGGTTGATTACCGGTACAAATTATATTTTAGAAACTCTTTGTTTTGGAACATTGTAGAACAATCCTAGAACAATTCACTTCGCACACTTCGTAATTAGTCCTAAAAAAGTACAGTTTCTTAACAAGGTACGTTTTCCTAAGAAAGTATATTAAAAAAAGAATATTTCTTTGAAAAACGCATTTTCTGAGAAAATCCTCTTCCCAAAAAAGTACTTTTTCTAAAAAAAAAAGTACCGGTTCCAAAAAAGTAGAACAAGTAGCTTTCCTTAAAAAAGTAAATTTTCTTAAAAAAGTATTTCTTTCCTTAAAAAAGTACCTTCTCTTAAAAAATATTTATTTCCCTAAAAAAAGACCTTTTCTTAAAAAAGTATTTCTTCTTAAAAAGTACATTTCCTTAAGGAATTACCCTTTTTTAAAAAAACAATATTTTCTTAAAAAAGTACATTTTCTTTATAAGGTACGTTTAATTAAAAAAGTACATTTTCTTGAGTTGTGCGTTTTCTTAAAATGTACCTTTACTTAAAAAAGTTCCTTCCCTTGAAAAAAGAACTTTTCTTATAAAAATAAATTTTCTTAAAAAGTAAAAAAAAATATATCTTTTTTTTTTAAAAAACTACATATTCTTCAAAAAAGTAAAATATCCAAAAATGCTTTTTCTTAAAACATTTCGTTTGTTAAAGAAGTAAATATTCTTTAAAAAGTAAATTTTCTTGAAGAAGTAAATTTTCTTAAAAAAGTACTCTCTCTTAACAAAGCACTTATCTTAAAATGCACCTTTTCTTCAAAAAAATTCCATTTCTCAAAAAAAAAAATTTTTTTTTTCTTAAAAAAGTAAATTTTCTCCAAAAAAATAACTTTTCTTAAAAATAACTTTTCTTAAAAAATACATTTTCTTCAAAAAAGTACCTTTTCTTCAAAAAAGTACTTTTTATTACAAAAGCACATCTTCTTAAAAAGTACAATTTCTTAGAAAAGGACCTTTATTTAAAAAAATAACCAATACTTAGAAAAGTTAATTTATTTAAAACAGTGACTTTTCTTAAAAAAACGCAATTCCATAAAATAGTAGATTTTCTTAAAAGAAAGTACATTTTCTTAATAAAGTACCGATTCTTAAAAAACATATCTTCTTAACAGGTTCCCTTTCCTTAAAAAGTATTTCTTCCTAACAAAGACCTTTCTTTAAGAAATTTCCTATTTTTAAAATAATATTTTCTTAAAAAAATATCTTTTTCTAATAACTGACATTTTTATAAAAAGGTACCTATTTATAAAAAGTATATTTTTGTAATAAGTAAATTTTCTTAAAAAAGTGAATTTTTATAAAAAGTATTTTCTTAAAAAAAATACCTTTACCTAAAAAATTACATTTTGATAAATTAAGTAAATTTTTCATTCATTTTTATAAAAAGTAAATTTTCTTAAACAAGTGCATTTTTATAAAACATAAATTTTTTAAAAAAGTGAATTTTTATACAAAATAGCTTTTTAGAAAAAATCAAGTTTTATTAAAAAAAAGTTCCTTTTATCCAAAAACAAATTTTTTTCTAAAAAATTCTGTTTTTATAAAAAATAACATTTTCTTCAAATAGTACTGTTTTTTATAAAAAAAACTACCTTTCTATGGAAAACTGTATTTATTAAAAAATAAATTTTTTTATTTTAAAAACTGCCTTTTCTTAGAAAAGTAAGTTTTCTTCAAAAAAAGATACACCATTTCTTAAAAATACCTTTTCCCAAAAAATACGTATTCTTTAAAAAGTACAATTTCCTAAAAAGTACCTTTCCCTAAAAAGCACCTTTCTTAAATAGTACATTTTTTTAAAAAGTACTTTTTTTAATTACTTCTTAACAAGTACCTTTCCATTTTTAAAAAAATATTATTTTCTTATAAAAGTATCATTTTCTAAAAAGGAATTTTTTTAAAAAAGTACCTACTTATAAAAAGTAAAATTTTATAAGAAGGAAATTTTCTTATAAAAGTGAATTTTTATACAAATACCTTTATTATATTTTAAAAAAGATATCTTTTTGTAAAAAAGTACCTTTTTATAGAAAAGTACTTATTTATACAAAAGTACATTTTCTTAAAATAGTATCTTTTTTATAAAAAAAAATAACATTTATATAAAATGATGTATATATAAAGAAGTAACTTTTTTTAAAAATTGCCTTTTCTTAGAAAAATAAATTTTCTTTAAAAAGTAAATTTTCCAAAAAGTACATTTTTCATAAAAGTACCTTTATTTTAAAAGTAGTATAGTAGTAGTAGATAGTAGTATATAGCAGAGTAAACGAGTAGATTTTTCTAAAAGAGTAGCCTTTATTAAAAAATTACCTTTTCTTAACAAAGTACATTTTCTTTACAAGGCATTTCTAATAAAGAAATTTTCCTTTTTTTATATAATGTTTTCTTTAAAAAAGAACCTTTTTCTAAAAAAGGATTTCTTTTAAAGTACCTATATATAAAAAGCACATTTTTATAAAAAGTAAAATTTCTTACAAAAGCTCATTTTTATAAAAAATACCTTTTAGGAAAAAAGTACATTTTATTAAAAAAAGGCCTATTTGCAAAAAGTGCCTTTTTATAAAAAAGTAGTACATTTTTTTTTTATAAAAAAGTACTATTCTATAAAAAGTTGTATATATAAAAAAGTAATTAAAAAAAATGCCTTTTCTTAGAAAAGTTAATTTTCTTAAGAAAAGTAAATTTTCTTCACAAAACGGTAGCTTTTCTTAAAAAATAAATTTTCTTAAAAAAGTACAATTTTCCAAAAAGTACCTTTTCCTAAAAAAGTACCGTTTCTTAAAAAAGTACATTTTCTAAAACAGTAGTTTTTCTTGAAAAATTATTCTCTCTTAAAAATTACTTTAAAAAAAAAATAGTTTTCCTTAAAAAGTACCTTTTCTTAAAAAATCCAATTATTTAAAAGAGTAGATTTTCTTAAAATACTTAGTACCCTCAATCATAAAAAGTATCTTTTGTTAACAGTATGTTTTTTAAAAGGTATTTCTTCTAAACAAATACATTTTCCTAAAAAGTATTTCTTCTTAAAAAGTACTTTTCCTTAAGAAATTTCCCTTTTTTTAAATAATATTTTCTTTAAAAAGTACCTTATTTATATAAGGACATTTTTATAGAAATATAAATAGTAAAATTTTACAGAAAGTAAATTTTCTAAAAAAAAGTTATTTTTTATACAAAATACCTTTTTACAAAAAAGTAAATTTTAACAAAAAAGTGCCTTTTCATAAAAAATACCTTTTTTTTGAAAAATTACCTTTTTATAAAAAAGTACATTTTGTTAAAGTAGTACATCTTGTTTATAAAAAAGAAATAACTTTCTATAAAAAAGTAAAGTAAAAGTAAATTTTCTTAAAAAAATTATTTTTTTTCAAAAAAATACCTTTTCTTAAATAAGACATTTTCTTAATAAAAGTAGAATTTCCTAAAAAGTACCTTTACCTAAAAAAGTACAGTTTCTTAAAAAAGCACATTTTCTAAAAAAAGTTATTTTTCTTAAAAAACTATTCATTTTTAACGAGTACCTTTCCTTAAGCAATTTTGCTTTTTTTATATATTATTCTCTTAAAAAAGTACCTTTTTCTGAAAAGGTAATTTTTTTAAAAAAGTACCCATTTATAAAAAGTAATTTTTCTTTAAAAAGTGCATTTTTATACAAATGCCAGGAAAATTTACATTTTATTAAAAATACCTTTTTGTAAAAAATACCTTTTTGTATAAAAGTAAATTTTTTTAAAATAGTACATTTTTTTTTAAAAAGTACCTTTCTATATATAAAAAGTGTATATATAAAATGCAAGTTTTTTTACAAATATAAATTTTCTTAAAAAAAATAAATTTTCTTCAAAAAAGTACAATTTCCTAAAAGTACCTTTTCGTAAAAAGTACCGTTTCTTAAAAAGTACATTTACTAAAATGTAGCTTTTTCTTAAAAAAGCATTCTGTCTTAAAAAAGTACTTATTTTAAGTACTTTTCCTTATAAAAATACCTTTTCTTGAAAAAATCACAATTCCTTAAAAGGAAAGATTTTCTTAAAAGATTACCTTTACTTAAGAAATATCCCTTTTGAAAATATTTTTTTAAAAAAGTACCTTTTTATAAAAAAGAACTTTCATATAAATATACCTATTTCTAGAAAAGGATATTGTTATACAATAAGTACTAATCTATAATATTAATAGGCTAGGCGATTTGTTGTGACTGATGTTTTGTTCTACCGTTTTATCCCGATTTTGACCAAACATATATTATTTGAAGGGGATTTCTTTAAGCCGATTTGCAGATTAACAGATTTTTAAATTTTTTCCTTTATTTTGAGTTAACTGCATTTTAAGTTGCTACTAACACATACATAAAATTATGCAATGCTATGTGTGTGTTTATTAAATGTGTTAATGTGTTTGTAATAAAAATTAGTTTGTTTTTTGTTTTGATTTGTGTATTGGCTATAATTGATAAGCATACTTTTAGGGGCAATTTTTAATGAAAACATAAAATGTCCTAGAATTTGCGCTCGAATTTCGAGGGCTGGAATCTGCTAGATTATAATAAGTACAATTTTATAAAAAGTAAATTTTCTTAAAAAAAATTTATTTTTACACAAAATACATTTTCAGAAAATAAGTAAATTTTAATAAAAAAAGTTCCTTTTTACACAAAATACATTTTTAGATAAAAGTAAATTTTAATAAAACAAGTACCTTTTTATAAAAAATTATCTTTTGTAAAAAAAGTAAATTTTTGTCAAATAGTACCCGTTTTTATAAAAATGTACCCTTTTATAAAAAGTTGTATATATAAAAAAGTACTTTTTTTTAACGTACCATTTAATACAAAAACTAGATTTTCTTAAAAAAGTATCTTTTTCTTAAAAACTAGCCTCGATTCTGACCATATTTGGTAAGGTTAGTAATTTTTGAGAAAATTATCTGCAATATTTTTTTTCTTTTATTTTTGTAGATCTATGTAAGTGAAGATCAAGAAGCAGCTTTATATGGGGGCTATTACTAAAAAATGGTTCCATGGGGTTTATTTTTGGACTGCGAATTATAATAATTTGGATATTACGGCAATTTAAGTCGATATCATATGGGTCGTTTGTATGGGGACTAGGTCTGAAGAGTATGCACTCTTAGGGCCGCTAGAAGCTTAGATGAAAAATTCATAAAAATATTTCATGTTTGCAACCGTTAGTTTGATTACAAGGTTTACAGACGGACGGACGGGCGGACATCGCTAAATAATAAAAGATGGCTCTAGGTCAAATATTGTTGGTAGTTACTAACATCAGCAAAAAGTCATTATACCCTGACCACATAGTGGTGTGGGGTACAAGAATGAATTTAAAAATTTTATTTAATTTATTATTATTTATTAAAAACTTTTTTTCATTATTTGACTTTTGGCAGTTTCAAAACTTGAGAAAATATATAAACATAGAAACGAAAGAAAATATTTAAAGTCAAATAAAACTTTTTTAAAAATAACTTCAATATTTTTAATAATTAATATATTAAGCGGTGGAATAGAGAAAACAATTTTTCTTATATTTTTAATTGTTATAAACAATTTTATTTCTGATTTTTATTATATTTATCCAATATATCTATATCTTTTTATTGATTTGGAGCCATCTTAAAATTTCAACCATCTTAAAATTTCACATAAATTAGCTAAACTATAAGATTCAATTTAATTTTTAAATAATTTTAAATATTATATATTATATATTCCAACACAAAATTTGCTTATGTGATAATGACCTTTCGCATTATACGTCATTGTAAATGATCTCTTAATAACTTTTATATTAGACTTAGTCGAAGAATTAGAATTCTAGTTAACGCATTTATTGTAGACAACGCTAGTTCATTTTGTATTCATTTTTCATTTCTCTCATACAGCTAGGGCTACGGCTCCAAAATATTCATATATTGCTGAGCTTATTAAGATAGAACAGCAAATAGCTGCATTGAACAGCAAATAGCTCCATTCAAATAGAAGTTTCCTTTAATAACATTTGAAACTTGTTTATTTAACTTAAAACCAATGCTACCAATCAAAAGTATTTGCATATTAAATTAAAAGGAAGAAAAAACAAAAAAAAACTCCAAGCCTAAAATTTGCACAAATCTAAAATCTATTCAAATTCAAAGTTAGGGATTATTAATATTGTTGGTATTTGTTTTATGGTCAAGTGTCTTCTTGTTTTTTTTTTTTTTTTTTATAAATTACTGCAAAATTGCTGTGGTCACTAAAAGATATCGTTAGGGAATTAAATCACCGTTCACATACCATATACAACAAAAAATAAAACACAAAGTTTTTTTGTTTTTTTTTTGGTTTAGTTACAAATCCAACACACTCCATACCAGCAGTTGTCAATTAGTGGTAAACGAGCCCCATGGGATAGAAATTTGTAAACAGTTACTGCAGAAACTATTTTCGTTAAAAAAAAAGAAGAAGAAAAACTTTTCTACTAATAGTACGACTATAAACAAAGGTCCCTTCCATGCTAATGTTGTCTAGGTAAAGTTGAGAACCTCTGCCATATGCGATAATATATTTCGGACAAAAAAAGACAAATGTAGCGGTGGTTTTACCAAAAACTTTTATTCAAACCCGTATTAAGAATAATAAAAAAAAAACTTAAAACCAGAGTGTAGTGAATATGTAAGGTTTTTGTTTCGGTTTGGTGTTTTTTTTTTTTTTTTTTAATAAAGTGAATCTTTGTTTTCACAACATTCATATTGTTGGAATTGGTGAATATAGAATGTATTGTATTTATATGTTAAAAAAAAAAAACAGTATTGACTCAGAAAATAAAAAAGCAAATATTGGTAACACAATGCTACCAAAATTCCAAAAGAAAACTGCATGTTGTTCATACGATAAATTATTGGCTCTTCATTAAAATACAAAAAAAAAAAAAAACAAAACAAAAATATACGAAACGAAAATAAATCTGAAAAATTTCTGCAGTTTTCATTAAACAATTTGTATGCAACGGTGAAATAAAATATTGTAAAAATATCAGTCAGTTAAATAAATTGTTGAAATATTACAGCCATAAAAAAAACACAAGATAATGAAATGACACATATAAATATTTTTGAAACGATAATTGTAAAGCGACTAGGTCGCCGTAAAGGTCTTTACAGCCACTTAAGAAAAGGTACTAATTCAAGAAAAACAAATTTTTTAACGAAAGGTTCTTATTAAAAAAGAGTACCTATTTTTAGAGAAGTTATTTTTTGAGCAAATGGCAAGTTTTTAAGAAAGCGAACTTTTTTTGAATGAAAATTTACTTTTTTTTTAAAAAGAAAATTGACTTTTTTTTAACAGGTACTTTTTCAACAGGTACTTTTTGAAGAAGCTACCTTATCAAGAACATTAATTTTTCAAGAAAAGCTACTTTTAAAAGAAATAGGAATTACTGAAAAAGTAACTTTTTAAGAAATGGTTCTTGTATAAGAAAATCACTTCTTTAGAAATGGTATCTTTTCGTGAAAAAATACTTTTTTTAGAAAAGGAACTTTTTATGAAATTTGTATTTTATAAAGAAAACATACCTTTTTTTAATAAAATTTACTTTTATAATAAAAAGTACTTTTTGAATAAAACGAACTTTTTGAATAAAATGAACTTTTTGAATAAAACGAACTTTTTGAATGGAAGGTACTTTTTGAGTAAACATATTTTTTGGATAAAAGGTATTTTATCCAATAAATCTTATTATCCAATAAATTTTTTTAAAGATCTTTAAGAACTAAACGGCACTACAAATAACAATGTTTCAAAAATGTATCGAAAAATTACAGCAGCCATTCTGGGGGGGTGAGAAATTCTAATTCAGGGTAGGTAAGTAGGTAGCGTGCTCGCCTTCATGCGAGGGGTCGTGGGTTCGATTCCCACCAGAGGCTTTGGTCTATCGCTGCAAAAAAAAAAAAAAAAAAAAAATATGAACACACTCCCTCTTTCCTCCTTAATCTATTTTCCTGAGATCAACACAATGCACTGCATCTGTAGGGGGCATCCCCTGAGTGTTGATTAATTAAAAAAAAAAAAAAAAAAAAAAATACTGGGCTAGTATAATAAAACCTCCAAAGGGTTTGGGGTTCTAAAGCCATACATTTTTATGACCTTTTATATTTGTTGTAATTTTCCTTGCGAAAAGAAACCATCAGAACAACTATGGAACGTATGATGAATATGATACTTTTCTAAGAAAAGGTACTTTTATAATTCTGTGGTCACAAGCGACAACCGCCTAAGTCGACTTAAGAACGATTTGAGTTATGTATGCTATTATATTCTACTAAAAACGCTTTATATTTACGTGAAATCCCCATTTCTCTAATACTGTTTAATAAAAAGTTATTCATGAAAATATTCTGACCTAAGTCGTAATGAAGCCCCATTACATTTATATGAAATTAATTTTTCTCGAAAGCATGGTAATCGATGATTTGGGTTATCTTCGTTTTCATGTTCTACTAAAACCGCTTTATATTAACGTGAAATCCACATTTCTCTAACTCTGTTTATTAAAATGTTATTAATGAAAACATTCTGACCTATGTCGTAATGAAGCCCTATTTCATTTATATAAAAAGTCATTTTTCTCTAAAGCATGATTTTCGACTTAGGCGGTTAATGCTTGTGACCACAGAATTAAAGGTATTTTTTTCAATAAAAGGCACATCTTTAAGCGGAGATGTTTTCTTCAGAAAAGGTACTGCTATTCTAAAATGTACTCTTTCAATAAAAGGCTTTGTTTTAATAAAAGCTGCTTTTTTAATAAAAGGCACATTTTTTAAAAAAGGCTCTTTTTAAATAAAAATTCTTTTTTTGAGAAAAGATACTTATATAAGAAAAGGCATTTTTTAAGTAAACGTATTTTTTTTGAAGAAAATCTACTTATATAAGAAAAGGCACCTTTTTAAGGAAAGGGTTTATTAAATAAAAATTACTTTTTTAAGAAAAGGTATCTTTTTAACAAAAATTGAATTTTTTTTTAGAAAACTTCGTTTTTAAGATAAGGTACTTCTTTAAGAAAAGGTACTTTTTAAGAAAATGTCCTTTAAGATAATGTACTTTAAAAAAATTTTTTCTTTAAAGGGTAAAGAAAACTACTTTTTTAAGAAAATGTACTTCTTTAAGAAAAAAAAATTTTTCTAAAAAATTTTCTTTTTTAAGAAAAAGTGCTTTTTTAAGAATAGGCATTTTTTAAGAAAAGCTACTTTTTAAGCAAAAGTACTTGTTCAAAAATTTATTTTTTTATGAAAAGCGCTTTTTTAATCAAGTGTACTTTTTTAAGACAACGTGATTTTTTTTTAATAAAATGTACTTTTCTAAGAAAAGATACTTTTTTTTAGAAATTATACTTTCTCAAGATAACGTAGTATAAGAAAATATAGTTTTATAAAAATGTGTACTTGTTTATTAAAAGGTACCATTTAACTTAGTTTTTTGAGAAAAGTACTTCTTATAAAAGTTAATTTCTTGTAAGAGAAGGCAGTTTTTTTGGGGAAAAATACTCTTTAAGAAAAGGTATTTTTTAAGGAAATGTACTTTTTAAGAAAATTTACTTTTTAAGAAAAGGTACTTTTTTTTAACAAAATTCTAATTTTTAAGAAAACGTACTTTTTTTAAAAAGGTACTTTTTGAAGAAAGGGCTTTTTAAGAATAGGTACTTCTTAAAAAATTTTTGTATTTAACAATGTGCTTCCCTAAGAAAACTAATTTTTTAAGAAAATGTACTTCTTTTTTAAGAATAGGCACTTTATAAGAAAAGGTACTTTTAAAGCAAAAGTACTTGTTAAAAAAATGTCCTTTTTTAAGAAAAGCGCTTTTTTAATAAAGTGTACTTATTTACTCTTTTTAAAGAGAACGAAGTATAAGAAAATAGAGTTTTATAAGAATGAGTACTTGTTTATTAAAAGGTACCATTTAACCTAGTTTTTTGTTAAAGGTACTTCTTATAAAAGTTAATTTCTTATAAGAAAAGGCAGTTTTTTTTGGGGAAAAATACTTTTTAAGAAAAGGTATTATTTAAGAAAAGGTACTTTTTAAGAAAAAGTACTTTTTGAAGCAGAAGTACTTTTTATGAAAATGTGCCTTTTTAAGAAAAGCGCTTTTTTAATAAAGTGTACTTTTTTTATGAAAACGTGCTTTTTTTTAAAATTTATTTTTTAAGAACATATACTTTTTTATAGAAAATACACCTTTTAAGAGAACGTAAATTTTTAAGAAAAGGTAGTTTTATACAAAAATATAGTTTTTTAAAAATGTGTAGTTGTTTATTTAAAAATACCATTTAAGTAACTTTTTAATGAAAGGTACTTTTTCATAAAAGGTGATTTTTTTTTTTAAAGAAAATTCAGTTTTTTGGGGAAAATGCTTTTAAAGAAAATGTATCATTTAAAAAAAAGTACTTTTTAAGAAAAGGTACTTTTTTAAGAAAAGCTACTTTTATAACAAAAGACACTTTTCTAAGTAAAACTATTTTTTAAAGAAAATTTACAGATATAAGAAAAGTTAAATTTTTACTAAAAGTTGCCTTTTTAAGAAAAGGTACCTTTCTATGAAAGGTTGCCTTTTTAAGAAAACTACTTTTCACGAAACGGTACTTTTTTCAGAAAATGCAAATTTTTAAGAAAATTGACTTTAGTAAGAAAAGGCATTTCTTAGGAAAAGGTACCTTTTAAGAAAATTAATATTATTAAAAAAGAACTTCTTAAAGAAAACTACTTTTTAAGATAAGGTACTTCATGAAGAAAAGATGTTTTTTTAAGAAAAGGTACTTTTCTAAGCAAAAGTAGTTTTTACGAAAGTGCACTTTTTTAAGAAAAGCGCGTTTTTGATAAAGTGTTTTTTTTTTAAAGAAAATATCCTCTTCTTAGGAAAACGTACATTTTTAAGAAAATATAGTTTTAAAAGAAAACATAGTTTTTTGAAAACGGGTAATTATTTATTAAAAGGTACCATTTAAGGTACTTTTTAGTGAAAGGTATTTTTTCATAAAAGGTAATTTTTTTAAGAAAATGCAGTTTTTGGGTAAAAAAAACTTTTTTAAGGCAAGTTATTATTTGAGAAAAGGTACTTTTTTACGAAAAGTTTCTTTTTAAAGACAAGCTATTCTTTTAAGAAAATTCACTTTTTTAAGGAAATGTACTTTTTTAAGAAAATGTATTTTTTTTAAGAAAAGTTACTTTTTTAAGAAAATGTGCTTTTGTAAGAAAATGTATTTCATTAAGAAATGGTATTTCTTAATAAATCTGCTTCCTTTTAAAGATAGTACTTTTTTAAGAAAAGATACTTCTTTGAAAGAGAGAATTTTTTTTAACAATATTTATCTTTTATCAAAAATTGCTTTTTTAAGGAAATTACTTGTTTAATGAGAAGTACTTTTTTATAGAAAGTAGTTTATTTAGAAAAGGTACTTTTTGAAGAATAGGTACTTTCTAAAGGAATGGTACTTTACAAAAAGTAATTTTTGTAAGAAAAGGTACTTTTTTAAGGATATGTATATATATGTACAAGAAAAGGTTTTTTTTGGGAAAGGTACTTTTTGATAGAACAGTACTTTTTGACGAACTTACTTTGTTAAAAATAGGGTAATAGTACTTTTTAAGAAAAGTTGCGTTTTAAGAAAAGGTACATTTTGTTGAAAAATTATTTATTTAATAACAGGTAATTTTTGTAAAAAAAGTATTTTTTTGAAAGAGAGGGTACTTTTTTTGAAGGTACTTTTTGAAGTAAATGTACTATTTGAAGAAAAGGTCTGTATTTTAAAAAAGATGCTTTATTTTTAACAAACGCTTTTTTTAATAAAAAATAAAAATCTCCAGAAAAGTTACTTTTTAAGAAAGGGTATTTTTTTTAAGCAACCTACAATTACAGCTACAACGTGTTATGAAAAAAATGGAATTACAACAACCACATAGAAAATTAAAAATTTTTTAAGCTTTTTTTACATTATCTACGAAATCTAGTCATATTCTCGATCGAGTTAGATGAAATTGAAGAACATTTAGCCATGCGTACATATTAAGAGCGTTAGTTTTAGAGACGGACAGACTATCATCAGTTAATTGACTTTGCTTGCTACAAAGATCCAAAATATAGATATGAATTTTTGTTGGTACTAATTAACTATCACAAATCCTATATGCACCCAACGAAAGAAAATGAAAATTTAAAGTGGAACCTTTTTTAACGTTCTACCATTATGTGGTAGCTACCAAAAATATTTGACTTAGACTCATCTTTTATTATGCCTACCAACTCAGAATCACTCTTGGTCTATCCATCTGTCCGTCATTCTCTCCATCTGTCTGTCCGTCTGTCCATCCGTGTGTCCATGCAGGTCGCAAATATGAATATATTTTGATAAGATTTGGTACATAAGCTTCTATTGGCCATAGAACGAACTTTGTTGAAATTGGTGAAAATCTGTGTACGTACAGACCTAGTCCCCAAACAAATAACCTCTAAGAGGTCGAGTTAAATTGCCACAAGATCGAAACTATCTCGGTCAAATTGGATTTTTGAGTGTTAATAACTTCCATTAATCAGTAGTCAAAAAATAAAACCTATAGAAAAAATCATAGTCATAGTTCCCATATAGGTTAGGTTAGGTTAGGTTGAAAGTGGCTGCTAAACCAAAGGAAAAGCACACTTAGACTCTGGGGACCATTGTGATACCACGGGACGAATAGGTGTTCCCCTCAGTCCCCACCGTAGAACCAGTTTGAGCTCCTGATGAAGCCCCTGATATGTGAAATGTCCACATTTGAGAGATCAGAGAGATCGTGAAGAAACGGCGATCCCAATGTTCGAAGTCAGGTTCTGGAGAGCGCCGGGCAATAGCAAAGGAAGTGCTCTATGCTCTCCACCTCCTCCACATCCATGCAGCTACGACAGAAGTCATTTGACGAGACCCTGAGGCATTCAGCGTGCCTCCCTATGAGGCAGTGCCCAGTGATAACAGCAACTACTGTTGAAATCTCCCTACGGGGGAGTTATAGTAGCGCGCTAGTGCGCTTATGATTTAGAGCCGGCCAGATCTGTCTCGTGATCCTGCACGTTGATCCATTAGCCCATCTGTTGTCGGTTATGCCGGCGGTGTGAAGCCGAAGTTCCAGCCTAGAAGATTCGAGGGGTATACCAACACATTCCAAGTCCGCTGGAACCCGTAAGGTAGTGCCCTGTCTTGCCAACTCGTCAGCTTTACAGTTTCCCGGTATATTCCTGTGCCCTGGGACCCAAATGAGTCTGATGTCGAACTGCTTGGCCATCTCATTTAAAGACGTGCGGCAGTTAAGGGTGGTTCTTGTTTTCAGGAACATTGATTCCAAGGATTTTACCGCGGCCTGATTATCAGAGTAGATGTTGACTGCGGTTGTAGACAGAATATTCTGACCCAACCAGTCAGCAACTTCCTTTATTGCCAGTACCTCTGCCTGATAAACACTGCAGTGGTCTGGCAACCTGCGAGCCAGATTTAGTCCAAGCTCCTTTGAATAGACTCCGAAACCAACTTGACCACGCAGTTTCGATCCGTCAGTATAGAAATTTATCGAACGCCTGCTACCTGGAACCCCTCCTGACCAGGATCCCTGGTCGGTATCAGAGTTTGGTAGTGTCGTCCGAATACACTCCTCGGAGTGGTGTAATCCACGTTCAATGGTAAGTTCCTGTTATTCAGGATCACTCCATGGCCACAGTTATGACCACGCCATTGTATTATGCTTCTTAGTCGAATGGCCGATGAGGCCGCCGACTGCTTTCCTAATATGTCCAACGGTATTAGGTGTAAGAGGATGTTCAAGGCATCCGTAGATGTGGTACGAAGTTCACCAGTAATACACATGGAAGCCATTCTCTGTACCCTTGCAAGACGGTTGGTATTAGAGGCCTTCTCTAGTGCAGGCCACCAGACGATGACCCCGTAAAGCAGTATTGGGCGAACCACCGCTGTGTATATCCAGTAAGCAATTTTCGGGCTGAAGCCCCACCGCTTACCAATGGCCTTTTTGCAGGAGTATAAAGCTATAGTCGCCTTCTTCGCCCTTTCCTCCAAGTTCCGTCTGAAGTTCAGCTTCCTGTCCAGGAATACACCAAGATACATGGCTCCATCAGAGAAGGCGATATCAGCACCGTAAAGAGAAATAGGGTCGAAGGTAGGTATCTTATACTTCCTCGTGAAAAGAACAAGTTCCGTTTTGGTCGGATTTACCCCCAGACCGCAACTACTTGCCCAGCTAGATAGCATAGTGAGAGCCCTCTGTAGAATGTCTCTAAGTGTGGATAGAAACTTCCCATTTACGGCTATGGTCACGTCATCGGCAAAGGCGACCACGTTGCAGCCTTGTCTCTCCAATGAAAGTAGCATTGAGTTCAGCGCTAAGTTCCATAGAAGTGGTGACAGAACGCCTCCTTGTGGCGTTCCCCTGTTCACGAATCGGGATGTTAGAGTCGTTGACAATTTAGCTGTTATCCGCCTGTTGGCAAGCAGATTTCCAATCAGTGAGATGATCACGGAATTCACTCCTAGACCAGATAGTGCCGCTAATATCGAGTCCGGTGTGACATTGTTAAAAGCCCCTTCTATATCCAAAAAGGCTATCATGGTATATTCTCCTACCGAGAGCGATTTCTCGATGGTACTCACAAGCTCGTGAAGAGCTGTTTCGGTTGACCTTCCCTTGCTGTAAGCGTGTTGTCGCGTCGACAGCAGTTTAGGATCAATAACTCTTCGTAAGTAAGAATCTATCAAGCGCTTCATTGTCTTCAATAAGAACGATGATAGACTTATTGGTCTGTAGTCTTTTGGGACGGTGTGTGAACTTTTTTCAGCTTTTTGAATGAACACCACTCTCGTCTCCCTCCACTTCAGGGGTATATAAGCTAAGTTGATACAGCGAGTGAAAAGCCTACATAGCCAAGGGGAAATGTAGTCCAACACGTGCTGCAATTCAGCTGGAATGATCCGTCAGGTCCTGGAGATTTGTAAGGTTTGAAGCTTCCAATCGCCCAGTTCAGTGTTGGTATGTTGACTATCTCCGAAGCAATATCCGTCGTACTAGCGTCTGAGTATCCTGACGCCTGAAGCGACGTAGGGGAGTTGCCCGGAAAATGGGTATCCAGTAGCAGGCTAAGTGATTCCCCACTAGAGGTAGTTCACACCCCCAATGGATCTTTCAGATAACCTAATGTGTGAGGGGTAGAAGCCAGAACCTTTCGCAACCTGGATGCTTCGGAAAAGACTTCTATATTATCACAGAATTTTTTCCAATAATCACATTTTGCCGTTCTAATCTTCTTCTTGTAGGTCCTAAGCTGCAGCTTGTAGGCCAACCAATCCTCGTCCGCTCTTGAAGACTTTGCCTTGTTAAAGAGCTTCCTGCAGGAGTCTCTGCCCTGTTGCAGCTCGCTAGACCACCATTGTGGTTTCTTCTTGCCCTTTGGCCTTGCCGTGGGGCAAGAAACATCCAAAGATTTGTTAAAAACCGTCGTAATGTGATCCACTAGACCATCTATGTCCTCGGAATTACGCGGTTCAGATAAGGGTATTGCCGCCAATAACCCGGCAAAGGTTTTCCTATACTTAACCCAATTTGTCCTCTTCAGATTTCTGGGGACACTTTCCACCGGGTCGTTTTCTCTAAGCAAAATTTCAATGTATCGATGGTCAGAAAAGGAGTGGTTGTCCAACACCCTCCATAAAATTGCACAGATTTTTCTAAAATTTGGTTTGGACATATTTTTGCAAAAAAGAAGTGGCTTTACCAAATATGGTCAGCATCGGTCCATTTTTCGATCAAGTTGCCATGTAAGGATAACATCCGATATTAACTTTATAAAAAATTCCACTCTGTTTTGGTTTATGCTTATTTTTTATACCCAAGTGACCTAAGACCACTTTCAACATTTCTCTAAATTTCTATTAAGACCTACATAAAAATTTAATTTTTCTGATGAATAGTTAAAAATTTTTCTTCAAAAAATACATTTATGGACAACTTATTCAGCATTCTGGTTGTTCAATGTTATTTAACCAGTTTATTTTTTTTTTAATTGAAAATTATGTATTTTAAATTAATAAAGCCAATATTTAATTAAATTTTGTAGTCTATTAATAATAATTACGCGGCTATCAATGAAATAAAAAAAGAAAATAAGGATTAAAGAAATAATATAAAGTCCCTTTTTAGAGTTGTATGTATTTCCATTTAAAACACTTTATATAATAACAGCTGAAAAACTTGTTATTAAGGAACTTTTGCGTTCTTTAGACAGCAAATCTGTAGCTTAATTGTAAACACGAAACAATATACAAAAATTAATTCCTTTACCAATTTTGACTTCAAGATACAGAAAAACTACTTAGAATTGTTGAAAAAAAAAAACAGATTTAAACACAAAAACTGCGAATGAAACTATACACACAACTTGTAACTTGAACGAAAAAAACATGCAACACGCACAAAGCTGTTATTTCGTTTGTATACCAAACGAATTTTAAATTAGAAAAGTTTTTCACGCTAACTTTTTTCTCAACTCCTTTTACAGCGGGCATCACACAAACGCAATCACAAAACAAAAGGACACAAAATGAAAAGTAGTCATAGAAAGTACGAGTTAAAAAAAAAAACATCACTCTAACTGGAATATACAAAAACGCCGTTCGTGAAGCTGAAAGTTAGAAAAAAAGCGGAAGCAAAAGTGCTAAATGTTGAATTTTTAAATACCCTTCCTTGTTAACCAAAGAAAAACCCGAACTCAATCTTACAGATGGCAGGAAACTGAAGTTGCTTTTATGAGAGAATTTCCCGGATGATGAGAATAAAAAAAATTCTTTGTATTTGGTCGAATTATTTAATAATTTTATCATGGACTATGAAGTGATTATTATGAAGAATGTACTGCGATATATTCATTATGAAATATATTATTTTTTTATGATTTTAAAATGTACATTAAAGGGCCCATTTTTTTTTTATAATAATACAAACTTCAAATTTTTATTATGAACTACTTTTTTTTAAAACTCAATAAAGTTCTTTCAGAACTAAAAGACACTAAAAATAACAGTCTTTCGAAAATATATCGAAAAATTACACCAACCGTTCTGGGGAGTGAGAATTTCTAAGTCAGGGTAAAAGTACTAGGCTAGTATAGTAAAAGCTTCAGAGGGTTTGGCGTTCCCAGGCCAAATATTTATTGTGACCTTATATATTTTTCTGTACTTTTCCTTAGGAAAACAAAAGAAAAACCGTTAGAACAATTGTGTGATGAATATGATTTTTTTGTTTAATAATTATCATACGCTCCATAGTTGTTTTGATGTTATATTTTAAAGGGCCGTATGCAAAAAAATTAAAGTGTACTTAAAGTAAACTTTATTGTATGTTTTTCATGCAAAATTTGTTGATAAAGTCCACTTGAAGAGCCCTTTAAAAGATAACATCAAAACAACTATGGAGCGTATGATAATTATTAAACAAAAAAATTATATTCATCATACGCTCCACAATTGTTCTAATGGTTTTTACTTTGTTTTCTTAAGGAAAAATACAAAAAAATATATAAGGTCATAAAAAATATTTGGCCTGGGAACGCCCAACGTTTTAAAGACTTTACTACACTGGCTTAGTGCTTTCAACCTGACTGAGAATTTCATACCACCCAGGGAAATTACCCCATATATGTTCTATAGCATTAACGGTTATGAAAAAAGTACATTATCAAGAGTACTGAAGAAAGAAAGCTATTTTTAGAGATCTAAAAAGTGGCCTTTTGGGAGAGTACTTAAGTATGAACCACGTCTTAAAAGAACTAAATACATTTTATCCTAAAATAGTACTAAAAAAGTACTAATTCTATATAATGTAAAAAATTTTACAATTTCTAAATGGTGCTTTTGAAGGAATATTGGAAAAAAAATTTTGAAATGTAAATTATAAACACTCGTGTAGCTCGATTTCGAAGTTTTTATAAAAAAGTACTAAAAAGAGTACTTTTTTCAGAAAGCTCTAAAAAGAGTAGCCTTTCGGAAAAGTCCTGAAAAGAGCACCCCTTCTAAAAGTACCAAAAAGATTATCATTTTGAAAAGAAGCAAAAATAAGTATCTTTTCGAAAAATTACTAAAAAGTGTAACTTTTCTAAAAAATACTAAAAATAAGTACAGTGCAAAAAATACCGGTAAAAGAGCCTTTTTCTAAAATGTGCTAAAACGGGTATTCTTTCGCACGGTATAAAAACGAAGACCCTTCAGGAAAGTAATAAAAATATATATTTTTAAAAAGTACTAAAAAATACCAAAAAAAACTAGCTTTTTTTAAAAAACTACTTTTTAAAAAACTACCCAAAACTGAAAGAATACTTCAAAGTTGTAGAATAATGTCAAAAGTACCCTTTCTAAAAGTTAGTAAAAAGAGCACACTTTTGAACATTGTGATTTTGGGACTTTAAGTTTTTGCGTTTTTGAAATTTTGCGATTTTGCGTTTTCTTTTGCGTTTGTGCGATTTTTCGCATTTGAAGTTTTTAAGTATTTGTAATATTTGGGACTTTGAGTTTTGATGATTTCGCGATTTTGCTTTAATTAAAAATAATCAAATTATCGTTTAGATTACTTTTTGGCGATTTTACGTTTTTTTACATTTTTGTGATATTCGGTTTTATCGATTGTACGTTTTTCCGCTTTTCTTTATTGGTTTTTGTCTTTTTCGATGTTGAGTTTTGGGTTTTTACGATTTTGCGTTTTTTTTGAATTGAAACTTTTTGGCGATTTTCCCATTTATCGTTTTTGCCATCTTACGATTTTGCGTTTTTTCGGTTTTGCATTTTTCTTTTTTTTCATTTTTTTTTTTGTCTTTTAGCGATTTTGTGTTTTTAAGATTTTGCGTTTGTGCGATTTTACGTTTTTGTGATCTTAATATATTGTGTTTTTGCGTTTTCCATTTTTCCTTATCTGTTTTTGAGTTGTTACGATTTTTCGTTTTTTTTTAATTTTAACGTTTTTCTCGATTTTCCCATTTAGCGTTTTTTTGCGATTTACGTTTTTGCCATCTTATGATTTTGCGTTTTTGTAATTTTGCATTTTTCCATTTTTATTTATTGGTTTTTGTCCTTTTGCGATTTTGCGTTTTTCAGTTTTTGCGTTTTTCGATTTTACGTTATTGCGCTTTTGCGATTTTACGTTTTTGTGTTTTTGGTATTTTAGGTTTTGTGATTTTAACTTTTTGGAATTCTCATTATTGTTTCTTCGGTTGCTGTAATTTTGCCATTGTACGTTTCTGTAATAGTGGCATTTTAAGTTTTTGCGTTTTTGAAATTTTGCGATTTTGCGTTTTTTTTTTGCGATTATGCGATTTTTGGTATTTGATGTTTTACGATTTTGTGATTTTTGGCTATTGAGTTCTGATGATTAAGCGATTCTGCTTAAATAAAAAGCAATCAAATTATATTGCGTTTTTGCGATTTACTTTTCAGCATTTTTGTGATTTTAAGTTTTTGCGATTTTGCGTTCTTAAGATTTTTCGTTGTTGCGACTTTACGTTTCGGCGATTTTTTTTGTCGTTTTTGGTATTTTACGCTTTTGCGATCCAACGATTTTGCTTTTTAGCGCTTTTGCGTTTTTTCTATTTTGCGTTTTTCATTATAATTTTTTGTCTGTTTGCAGTGTTGCGTTTTTGCGATTACATGTTTTATCGATTTTGCTATTTGGGGTTTTGCGATTTTACGGTTTTGCGGTCTTCCGTTTTTAATTATTTTTTTTTTACGATTTTGCTTGTTTAAGATTTTTTTTGTTGCGTTTTTTGCGATTTTACGTTTTGGTGATTTTGCCATTTGGCATTTTTGCGATTTTACGTTTTTGCAATTTTACGTTTTTGCGATTTTACGTTTTTGTGATTTTGGTATTTTAGGTGTTGTGATTTTAACTTTTTGCAATTCTCATTATTGCTTCTTGGGTTGCTGAAATTTTATAATTTTACGTTTCTGTAATATTGGCATTTTAAGTTTTTGCGTTTTTGAAATTTTGCGATTTTTTTTTTGCGATTATGCGATTTTTCGTATATAATGTTTTTACGATTTTGTGATTTTTGGCTATTGAGTTCTGATGATTTGGCGATTCTGCTTAAATAAAAAACAATCAAATTATATTGCGTTTTTGCGATTTACGTTTTTGCATTTTTGTGATTTTAAGTTTTTGCGATTTTGCGTTCTTAAGATTTTTCGTTGGTGCTACTTTACGTTTCGGCGATTTTTTCATTTGGTGTTTTTGGGATTTTACGCTTTTGCGATCCAACGATTTTGCTTTTTAGCGATTTTCCGTTTTTGCGATTTTTCTATTTTGCGTTTTTCATTATAATTTTTTGTCTGTTTGCAATTTTGCGTTTTTGCGATTACATGTTTTGTCGATTTTGCTATTTGGGGTTTTGCAATTTTACGGTTTTGCCGTTTTCGTTTTTAATTAGTGGTTTTTGTCTTTTTTGTCTTTTTGCTTTTTTAAGATTTTTTTTTGCGTTTTTTTGATTTTACGTTTTGCCAATTGGCGTTTTTGCGATTTTACGATTTTGGGGTCCTACGATTTAACGTTTTTGGGCTTTTCCTTTTTTCCATTATTGGTTTTTTTCCTTTTTGTGATTTTGTGTTCTTCGTTTTTTAAGATTTTGGGTATTTACGATTTTGGGATTCTAATTTTTGTGATTTTGACATTTTGCAATTTTCAATATTGTTTTTTGCCCTTTTGCGCTTTTAAGATTTTGCGTTTTGGCGATTTTGTAATATGGCGTTTTTACAATTTTCATTATTGTTTTTTTGTCTTTTTGCGCTTTTAAAATTTTGCGTTTTGGCGATTTTGTCATATGGCGTTTTTGCGATTTTACGTTTTTGTGATATTACAATTTTGCGATTTTTTTAGTTTTTTTGATTTTGCATTTTTCCATTTTTGTTTTTTGAGTTTTTGCGATTGTGAGATTTTACGTTTTTGGCGTTTTTGCCATTTGGCGTTTTTACGTTTTTTGTTATTATTTTTTGTATTCGTTGTGTGATTTTGGAGTTTTTACGATTTTGGGATTTTTTTTTGATTTTGGCGGTTTTGCAATTTTCAGTTTTTTCGAGTTTGAGATTTTACCATTTGTCGTTTTTGCGATTTTACGTTTTTGTGAGCTTACGTTTTTGTCATTTTAAGTTTTCGTAATTTTGCGATTTTTGAGTTTTTTTTTGCGATTTTTCGACCTTTTGTCTTTTTAAGTCATTTTAAGTTTTTTTGATTTTGGCGGTTTTCAATTTTGCATTTTGGCAATTTTCAGTTTTTTCGAGTTTGCGATTTTACCATTTGTCGTTTTTGCGATTTTACGTTTTTGTGAGCTTACGTTTTTGTCATTTTAGGTTTACGTAATTTTGCGATTTTTGAGTTTTTTTTTTTGCGATTTTTCGACCTTTTGTCTTTTTAAGTCATTTTAAGTTTTCGTAATTTTGCGTCTTTCCGTTTTTCATTGTTGTTTTTTTGTCTTTTTGCGATTTTTTGAGTTTTTTTTGCGGTTTTTCGACCTTGCGTTTTTGTGATTTTGTGATTTTAGATTTTTGATTTTTTTAAATTTAGCGATTTTGCGTTTTTTTTTTGCGTTTATGTGAATTTCTTATTTTTGCGATTTTGAGTTTTGTTGTTCTCGCGATTTTAAAAATTCGTTTTTTTTGTGTGCTCAAATTAAAAATATAATTACTGATTTATAGATTCATGAATTAAATACCAACAAATATTTAGCTTTAATTTGGCCGGATCAATATGTCGGATCAATATGTTGGCCAATCGGAAAGTGAAAATGTGCTTTATTGGTGATGCCATAGAATATCTAATCATATGGCCTTGTGATTTCAATTATTATCGATCATTTGGGCTTTAGAGAGTTGTTCCCAGGATGTTTGCCACGTTTGCTTACAATTGCCCGTAAAGCAGTCCTTTTAATAACTTCAAAGGAATATTTGGCGTTGTTCCACCAAATATTTTTTATGAGTTTTTATGGTGTTTTATAACAGTTCCATATATAAGTGGATGAACATTCTTTACACTTGCGATATGATCGCCTGCATAGCAATTTGTCTAACGTTACAAATGGCCTTTAAAATATGCATCACCCACAATGAATGAGTAGAGAAATTGGGAAAATGGCATAGTCAACGTAATCGTACACTTAGTAAAATAGAACTTAATAATGACATCAAAATCCGAAGGCAGCTGTTAAAGAAAGGCTTACAGAACTACCATCACAACAATATTCACTACTATTTTCTTTATTACTATTACTCGGAGATTACTCTAGGATAATATTGTAAAAACACTATGTTAAAAAAATATGCGGTATTTTCGGAAAAAAAAAAAATGACCGGCCTTAATATGAAATATTTATATTTAATGATTTGACTCAAAATCACATTAGCTCGATTAGTTTTTGTTCATCTGTCTGTCGGTCTGGCTGCACATTAAAATTTGTTAATCTTTTATATTCTAGCGATTATTATAAAAATTCAATATTTGATGTAGGCTTAAGGCATGTACCGATAAATCTTTGGTTTAGTTTGGAATAGATTAAAATCATTTTTGGTTGTTGTTTTGATAAAGAAATTAGCTTTTTAAATACGCAAGACATTGGCAAATGTGAAGAAATAAATATTTCATAAAATATGAAAAGTGAGCAGAAATTAAAAAAAGGTTCAAAGCTGGGCTTCTCTTTTTACCATTCCCGATATTTATGAACATTAGTGTTGCAATCTTACAATCTAACAGTTCGAGTTTTTTCTTGTTTTTTTTTATTTTTTTTTTTGGTAAATAACTAAAATGTGAATGTATGAATGTCTAAGCAAATAACTTTTATTTTTTGTCATTTGCTTTTTGTTGTTGTTGTTGTTTCAGTCTTGCAAATAGCTTAAGCGCAACAAGGCAAACAAATGCTAAAAACTATTTAAACTTTGTTAAGACAAAGAATAAATTTCTAAAGAAAATAACAAACACACCGACAGTCATATTACATACAACTACACAAATACACATAAATAAAATGATATTTAATACTTTTATTAAAAAGAAAAAAAAAATATAGGAAAAAGAGGGAAAACAACCGGAAAAGTTTTGGTGTGTAAATGCTTAAATAACACTTTACTTTCTAAAAAAAAAAAAATGAAAAAATGGAAAAAAGTTATATAATTTCTTTTACTTTGAAACACATAAAAGAACAGCAACAACAACAATCTTCATATACATTTGAATAAACGACTATTTTGAGTTTTGAAATGTTATAACAGAACATAAGTTATTTCAAAGATTCTCCAATTTTATTGTGCAGAAATTTAACACTAGAATTACCGAAGCCCTTAATTTGACAACTTTTCTTACAAGAAAATAAATAAATAAAAGCACGAAATATTTATTAAATATTAATGCCTTTTACAGCGTGGACCAAAAGTTACCACGGAGTTTACGAATTTAATGACTTTTTCGTTAATATATATATTTTTTTATTTTGTTTTAATTCTATAATATTAACAGGCTAGGCGATTTCTTGTGACCGATGTTTTGTTCTACCTTGTTATCCTGATTTTGACCAAACGTATATTATTTGAAAGGTATTTCTTTTTAGCCGTTTTGCAGACTTACAGATTTTAAAATTTTTTCCTTTATTTTGCGTAAATTGTATTTAAAGTTGCTACTAACACATACATAAAATTATACAATGCTATGTGTATTTTATTAAATCTGTTAATGTGTTTTTGTAATAAAAATTAGTTTATTTCTTGTGTTGATTTGTGAATTGGGTATAATTGATTAGCATACTTTTAGGGTCTTTTTTTAATAAAAAAATAAAATTTCCTAGAATTTGCGCTCATATTTCGAGGGCTGGAATCTGCTAGTCTATAATATTAATAGGCTAGGCGATTTCTTGTGACCGATGTTTTCTTCTACCGTTTTATCCGGATTTTGACCTAATGTATATTATTTGAAAGGTATTTCTTTCTAGCCGTTTGACAGATTTACAGATTTTTAAATTTTTTCCTTTATTTTGAGTAAATTGCATTTAAAGTTGCTACTAACACATAGATAAATTTACACATATGCTATGTGTGTTTTATTAAATTTGTGAGTGAGTTTGTGATCTTCATTCACAATAATAATAAACCATGAAAGTGTTGGTTTGTGAATTGGCTAAGTTGAAAAATAAAGCTGCCTAGAAATTGCACTCGAATTCCGAGCGCTGGAATCTGCTAGTTATATAAATTATACTTGGAGAATAAATAATGGAGAGATTCACAACTCAACAAAGAACCAGAATAATAAAGTTTTATTATTTAAATTAGCGATCAATTATTTTAACGCCAAGAGCTTCCCGTCAGAATTGCGCTCTCTGAAACAATGATTTGTTGCTTAGTTGATCGTCTCCACCAACATGGCAACGTAAGAGATTTGCCTCGAAGCGCTAGGCCACTGCGGAATATATTGAACGTTTAGATCTTAACACTTTGCATCAGAAACTTCTACCAGAAGGCGTTCTGCTCAGTTAGGAATGGCTCGTACGTAACTATGGTGCTTCAAAAAAAAAAAAAAAAAAAAGATTTACTGTTATTCCCATATAAGCTGAAGTTGGTGAAAGAATTAAAACCCATAGATCGTCGGCAACGTCTAAATTTCGCAGTTAAGTCTCAATAGTTGAAGAGAAATGAAATCAACTTTATTGAAGATCTCATTACGAGTGATGAAGCTCATTTTCATTAAAATGGCTTTATTAATAAGCAGAACTGTAAGTTCTGGGGTTCTGAAAAGAACCATTAATTAAGGCCTATTACACCTCATTAGGTATACAGTAGGGCGGGTCGATTTGTAGGGAGGCAAAAAATCTCTCAAGTGACAAGGAAAATCATATTCTAGGGATCAAAATAAGAAACTTTGCCCAAGGAACTATACCTCTAAAACGAATTCTGAAGTCCCGACTTTTGACCTGTCTGTCTGTCTGTCTGCCATGGTGCAACCCCATTCCCCTCATGCAATTGATCTGAAACTTGGCCCATAGTCTTGTTGTGACTACAGATTAATTCTGGTGTAGCCACGCAGAGTCAGGCATAGTCACGCATAGTCACGGAGTGATCTAAAAGTTATTTACCCTCATCCGATCGATCTTTTTGAATAACATAACATAGCCAAGACGTATGATTATTATTTATTAGCAGAGTAGAAGATACGTATACGTAAGAGTGTTAATTTTAATACTAGCAGATTCCAGCCCTCGAAATTCGAGTGCAAATTTTAGGAAATTTGATTTTTATACCCTTTACCACTGTGTGGTTTGGGTATAATGACTTTGTGCTGCTGTTTGTAACTACCAAAAATATCTAACCTAGAGCCATCTTTTATTACACCTATCGACTCAGAATATCTTTCTGAGTCGTTTTAACGATGTCCGTCCGTCCGTCTGTGTGTCCATGTAAACCTTTTAATCAAACTACAGATCGCAAATATGAATATATTTCGATAAAATTTAGTATATAAGCATTTATCAGCAAAAGGATGAAAGCTGTTGAAATTCGTGAAAATCGGTTCATGTCCAGACCTAGTCCCCACACAAATGACCCCTATGAAATCGACATAAATTGAAATAAGATCCAAATTATCATATAGATCTTAGTAAAATTGGCTTTGTATGTGTTTATTGTATCAATTAATCAGTAGTCCAAAAATAATCCCTATTGAACAATTCTTAGTCATAGGCCCCATATAGAGCTGCTTCCCGATCTTCACTTAAATCTATCAAAAAAACCAAAAATATTGCACAGATTTTTCTCAAATATGGTTTGTATATATTTTTTCAAAATATAAGTGACTTTACCAAATATGGTCAGGATCGGTCCATTTTTTGACCTAGTCCACATATAAATATAGCATCCGATATGAACTTTTTCATATCTGCAGCTAAAAAAAAATAATAACAATGCCACTCAAATTTGGTTTTTGCTTATTTTTTATATCCAGTTAGTTGGACCGAGGAGATAAGGTTTCTAAAACATAGGGTTTCTATCGTATGGTCGGTCTAGACCGACTATAATTTTCTTACTTGTTTCATTAAATAAAGACCCTAAAGGTATACTAATCAGTTATAGGCAATTCACAAACCAACACATTTTTATTAGAAACACATTAAAAAATTTAATAAATATGCACACAGCACTGTATAATCTTTTGTATGTGTTAGTAGCAATTTTAACTGCAATTTACTCAAAATAAAGGAAAAAATCTAAAAATCTGTAAATCTGCAAAACGGCTAAAAAGAAATACCTTTCATATAAAATACATTTGGTGAAAATCGGGATAAAATGGTAGAACAAAACATCGGTCACAAGAAATTGCCTAGCCTATTAATATTATAGATTAAATCAAACATAGTCAGCCCAATTCTAAACAAAAAATGGTGATTTTTTGAAATGTTTGTATGAGGAACCCCCCAGGGGGATTCCAGGGGGTGTGACACTGGCATGGCTGGGTTGGCCCTCCAAAGTTAGTGGGGGTCGATCATACATTTGGACTCGATTGGGGCACTCTAAATGGGTCAAAGTGAGACAGACAGACAGACAGGTTAAAAGTCGGGACATCAGAATTCGTTTAAGAGGTCTGGTTCCTCGTGCAAAGTTTCTTATTTTGATCCCTAGAATATGATTTTTCTTGTCATATGGGCGATTTTTAAATCGACCCGCCCTAATATATACCCTGTGATCGGGGTATAATGCGTTTTTGCTGATGTGTGTAACTATCAAAAATACTGGATCTAGAACCACCTTTAATTATAGCGATGGACTCAGAATCACTTTATGTACGTACGTCCTTCTGCCCGTCTGTTCGTCTGTCCGTCTGTCTGTCTATCTGCAGCATTTTCAATAAAATGATTTTCAGCTATCCCGAAATCTTCCTCTCCTGTTGTTCCACGCAAATATAGTAGATATATCGTAATATCAGTACCTTCTGTTATGATATTTATGACATCAAAGCCTGAGTTGGAACTAAATTTGCACCTAATTTCAGGTTGATTTATATTTTTGTTGATTTCATACATATAACTGTCAATAGTTCTACAGTATCTGCTAACTATTTATGCCGGTTTCAAAAAATTTATATTTTTGAAATATTTTCTTAAACTAGCAGATTCCAGCCCTCGAAATTCGAGTGCAAATTCTAGGAAATTTTATCTTTTCATTAAATAAAAACCCTTAAGGTATCAATTATAGCCAATTTACAAAACAACTCAAAAAACATTCATTTTTATTACAAACACATTAACAAATTTAATAAAGACACACATAGCATTGTATAATTTTATGTATGTGTTAGTAGAAACTTTAAATGCAATTACTCAAAATAAAGGAAAAAATTTAAAAATCAGTAAATCTGCAAAACGGATAAAAAGAAATAACTTTCAAATAATATACGATTGGTCAAAATTGGGATAAAACGGTAGAACAAAATATCGGTCACATGAAATCGCCTAGCCTATTAATATCATAGATTTTTATTATTTAACTTAGTGACTTAATTGAATTTATTTAAATAGTAATATAAAAATATTTGTAGTTGGCGTTCAACGTGTTAAAAAAATGTGAATTAATGTTTAATTAAAAAAATTTATTTATTTAACACCAATTTTTTTTTTTTTTTTAAACAAACGTTTTTATGAACACTAGCAGATTCCAGCGCTCGAAATTCGAGTGCAATTTCTAGGCAACTTTATTTTTCAACTTAGCCAATTCACAAACCAACACTTTTTTGGCTTATTATTATTGTGAATGAAGATAACAAACTCATTAAAAAACACACTAGCGAATTAAATAAACACACATATAGCATATGTAATATATTATGTATGTGTTAGAAGCAACTTTAAATACAATTTACTCAAAATAAAGGAAAAAATTTAAAAATCTGTAAATCTGTAAAACGGCTAAAAAGAAATATCTTTCAAATAATATACGCTTGGTCAAAATCGGGATAAAACGGTAGAACAAAACATCTGTCACAAGAAATCGCCTAGCCTATTAATATTATAGATATGCAATATGTGTTTCTAATAGTATATGAATATATCATAAGTAACTCTTTTTAAATATTATTACTGGATGGGCATGAGGACATTTATTTGTTAATGTTCTATAATATTCATCGTTAGCTGCGGCTGTAGGGTATATTTTTAGATATAGATACTATATTTGTAGTTTGTATATTTAAATCTCTATCATTTATGAATTTCATCAAGTAATTTTCTATGAATTTATCGAAGCCTTTAAAAATGTTAAATGCAATTTATTATTTAAGTAGGTTTAATACTAAAAGTGTCAACTGCAACATATTGCACTCGCATACAAGCACTGACACAAACACATAAACATAAACGCAGACCTATAGACACATATATATATATACACATATGCATATATTTCCTTAAAGCTGATATAATGGCTTATAATACTCATGATAAAACTGCACACAGACACATACATGTAAACGCTTTTATATGCTCTTGTTTATATGTCGAGTTTTTGTTTTTGTAGTAAATAGTAGTAATAATGCCATTGAATCCTACGGTTGAAATTTATAACAAAAATTGCCATTATGCATTAATATCATATCAGCTTTAAATGGATATAATAACAGAAACATATTCGCACACACATACACAGCTACATATGTGGATGTATGTATATACTTGTATTGATGTGTGTATCTTTATGTTGTCTATTTAATTTTACAATACATTTGTTGGTCAAAAGCTCTCGGTTGCTACTTGTTGGGAGATTTTAACATCAGTGCAAAAACAAAAAGGAACCTTTAGTTCATAATTCTGTCAATATTCATAATTGTTTAATTTGCTATGTGGTGAACGGTAAACGCCCATATCCACACATACACACACACACACACATACGCCCGCACACACTTACTTTAACGATAAGTATTTTCCATAAATGTCGCCTTTACGCTTTCAAAAATGCCCATAATTGTCTTTAACATATTTATATTTTTTTTTATATAAATATACACAATTAAAAATAATAAATGTTATTAAAAAATTTTTTTTTTTGTTAATTAAAAAGAAAAAAAAATAAACATATGTAGCGTAGAGTTTAACAGAATGTTTTCTATCACATTCAATTAATTTTAAGTTAGTGCTATGAATGATATTATATTTTTTATTTAATTTACTTAAAATAAAATAATTAAATTCATTTGTTATGTGAAATGTTCTTAGGGAATTAAAACGGCAATTTAGATGGCTAACTATGACCTCTAGCGTATATAAGTCATTTCAATTGCGATTTTGATTTTTTTTTTGAAAATATTTAATACGTATGTCAGGTAAATTTTGAAATTTTAAAAATAATTTTTTCTATAATTTCTACCGTAACCCTTTAATCCACTGCTTCACTTGCTCTGCAAGTACTTTTTAAATTATTATTGCACCTAATTTAAAATAGTTAAATAATCTTGATAAATGTTTGTTTCTATATATATTTATTATTATATATATGTACATTTATGTATGTGTAAATGTAGAAAAACTCATAATGCAATAGTCAAATGTTATATAGCAAAATGTGATTACATCAACATTTAATTCGACAACAGAAGCAGCAGCAACAATAACAACAACACATTCTCCTCTAACTGCAATAACGTGAAAATGTAACACATGATGCTGAAATTTTATTTTTGTTTTCTCTTATTGTATGGGAATGTAAGTAATATTATCTTGGATATACAATAAATAGGGTGACATTTATATTACAAAATTCGATTTCTTTTAACAAAAAAAAAAAAAAAAAATTAGAAATAAAAGTAAAAAGAAGTGGGAAATTTTGGCTGGTTTAGACCGACTATGCCATAACCTTGCGTTCAGAGAAGTGGTCTTAGTTATAACTGGGTATAGAAAATAAGCATAAATCAAATCTGAGTGGTGTTTTTTATTAATTTTTTTGCCTGTAGATCTGAAAAAGTTCATATTGGATGTTATATTTATATGAAGACTAGCACCCCGTTAGGTGGGCAGGTAGCGTGCTCGCCTATCATGCCGGGGTCGTGGGTTCGATTCCCACCAGAGGCTTTGGTCTGTCGCTGCAAAAAAACTAGCCAAATGCGGTTTATCCCTGGACCCAAAAATTAGAATCTGCAGGCAAGCATCTCGGCTTTGCGGAACTAGGCTTAAAAAAATTAAAAAATAAAAAAAAAGGTCCAAAAATGGACCATTCCTGACCATATTTGGTAAGGTTACTTACGTTTTGCAAAAGCATATACAAACCACATTTGAGAAAAATCTGTGCAATAGTTTTGTTTTTTTTTATAGATTTAAGTGAAGATCGGGCAGCAGCTTTATATGGGGCTATGACTAAGAATTGTCCTATAGCGTTTATTTCTGGAATACTGGGGTCGAATCGTCCAATTCGTTATCAAAATTTTTCGGTCGAAATTATTTTTTTCTTTTCCAAAATATTTTAATAAGAATAATTTTACCCTGTCACAGTTAACGAGTATTGGTCCATAGTTAATAGTAAAAGTGAAACAAGGTCTGACGATTGTCCGTCTTCTCTAAATAATAAGCCAAAATATGGAATTTCGATTGATTTTCTCGATATCGATGTAATAAACACATACAAACCCAATTTGACCGACACCTATATGATAATTTGAACTGATGCCAATTTAAGTCGATCTCATAGGGGTCATAAGTATATGGACTGGGTCTGACCGTAAGCCGATTTGCCACAATTTCTATAGCGTTCGTCCTGTGGTCGATATGAGCTCATAAAACAAATTTGATAAAGAAGATATTCGTATTTGAGACCTGTAGTTTGATTACAAAGTTTACATGGACATACAGACAGACGGACGGACAGGTATCGCTTTCAGAAAGTGATTCTGTGTCGATGAGCACTGATTATACCCTGACCACATAGTGGTATAGGTTAAAAAAAGTGTATCAACAAAAATTATAACACCTTCGATTAAAATCCCTTTTTATACCCTACTAACAGATTCCAGCGCTCGAAATTCGAGTGCAATTTCTAGGCAGCTTTATTTTTAAACTTAGCCAATTCACAAACCAACACTTTTATGGTTTATTACTATTGTAAATGAAGATAACAAACTCATTAACAAAGACATTCACAAATTTAGTAAACACACACATAGCATATGTATAATTTTATGTATGTGTTAGTAGCAACTTTAAATGCAATTTACTCAAAATAAAGAAAAAAATTTAATAATCTGTACATCTGCAAAACGGCTAAAAAGAAATACCTTTCAAATAATATACGTTTGGTCAAAATCGGGATAAAAAGGTAGAACAAAACATCGGTCACAAGAAATCGCCTAGCCTATTAATATTATAGATGCCACTATGTGGTCAGGGTATAATGACCTTGTGCTGATGTTTACAACTATCAAAAATATTTGACCTAGATCCATCTTTTATTATACCTATCGCATCAGAATCTTTGCTAAGTCGATTTAGCGATGTCCGTCCGTCCGTCTGTTTGTCCACGAAAACCTTGTAATCAAACTACAGGCCGCCTTGTGAGATCGACTTAAATTGCCATAATATCCAAATTATCATACAGATCTCGTTCAAATTGGGTTTATGTATATTTATTACATTAGTGACTTTACCAAATCATATCCCCATATGAACTTTTTCATATTCGAAAACAAAAAAAATGAATAACAATGGGACTCGAATTTGGTTTATGCTTATTTTCTATATCTAAATTGCTGAACCTAAGTGCTAGGATCTCTTAACTTATGGTATAGGGTATCGTATAGTCAGTCTAGACCATCTACAATTTTCTCACTTGTTAATCGTGAAATATAATTTTTTTAAATATTTGTTCTATAAAAGCTCAATTGCTAATAAAATAAACAAAGCAAACAGAAAATTCTTTGGGAAGCTGAGCTGAACTACTTCTGGACAATCGGTAAGAGGTTGATAAATTCTTCTATTATAATTATTATAACTCTAAATAGAACTAGCAGATTCCAGTCCTCGAAATTCGAGCGCAAATTCAAGAAAATTTTATTTTTTCATTAAATAAAGACCCTAAAATTATGCTAATCAATTATAGCAAATTCGCAAATCAACAAAAAAACACTAATTTTTATTACAAACACATTAACAAATTTAATAAACACACACATAGCATATGTATAATTTTATGTATGTGTTAGTAGCAACTTTAAATGAAATTTACTCAAAATAAAGGGAAAAATTTTGAAAATCTGTAAATCTGGTGAACAGCTAAAAAGAAATACCTTTCAAATAATATACGTTTGGTAAAAATCGGGATAAAACGGTAGAACAAAACATCGGTCACAAGATATCGCATAGCCTATTAATATTATAGATTATTTTGTTAGAACAATTAAAGAAGTGATAAAAACTTTTTTAAAGAAAATTTTCTTTTATAAGAAACAGTACTTTTTTGAGAATAAATATTTTAAAATAGGTATCTTTTTATAAATGGTACTTTTTTTTATAAAAGGTACTTTTAAAAAAAAGCAGCACTTCAAAAAAAAAAAAATTACTTTTTCTTAAAAGGAAATGTACTTTTTTTAAGAAAATTTACTTTTTTAAGAAAACGTACTTTTATATGAAATTGGACTTTTTCCGAAAACTTACTTTTTTTTAAGAAAAAGTACTTTTTTAAGAAAACGTGATTTTTTGGAGAAAATTAACTTTTTAAGAAAAGTTAGTTTAAAGTTAATTTTAATTTAAAGTTAAAGTTAATTTTTAATATATTTCTTTAAGTAAAGGTAATTTTTTAAGAAAAGGTAGTTTTTAAGAACAAATACTTTTTTAAGAAAGAGTACTTTTTTTAAAAAAAATATACTTTTATTAAGAAAAAGTACTTTAAACACAATGGTATTTCTTTAAGAAAGGGTACTTTTTTAAGAAAGTGTAGTGTAAAGTGTAAAGTGTAAAAAAAACCTACTTCTATATGAAAAGGTACTTTTTTAAGAAAAGGTGCATTTGATGAATTTTTCTTCTATTGAAAATGGTAGTTTTCGTAGAAAACGTACCTTTTAAGAAAAGGTAGTTTTTTTTTAAGAAAAAATTTTTTTTTCTGAAACCGTACTTTTTTAAGAAAAGGTACTTTTTTATGAGAAGGTACTTCTTTAAGAAAAGGTAATTTTTCACGAAATTTTTTTTCAAAATGGCACTTTTCGAAGAAAACGTACCTTTTAAGAAGAGGTACTTTTAAGTA
Organism: Cordilura impudica; assembly: GCA_963682025.1. Taxonomy (NCBI): domain Eukaryota; kingdom Metazoa; phylum Arthropoda; class Insecta; order Diptera; family Scathophagidae; genus Cordilura; species Cordilura impudica. The sequence goes on along the minus strand of OY821521.1, from coordinate 195,042,473 downwards.
AGGGACTTTTATAAGAAAATGTATATCGTTTTAAGACGGAATTTTTTTTTCTGAAAACATACTTTTTTAGGAAAAGGTGATTTTTTTTAAGAAAAGGTACCTTTTAAGAAAAGGTAATTTTGCATGTAAAGTTTTTTTTTTTAAATGGCACTTTTTGATGAAAACGATATATTTAAGAAAAGGTACTTTTTAGGCAAATAATACTTTTTTCAGAAAATTTACTTTTTAGGAAAAGGTACTCTTGTAAGATTTTGTACAATTTCCGAAAACCTACTTTTTTAAGAAAATGTACCTTTTTAAGAAAAGGTAATTTTGCATGAAAAGTTTTTTTTTTTTACAAAATGGCACTTTTTATCTATCTATTTAAGAAAATGTACTTTTTAGGCAAATAATACTTTTATCAGAGAATTTACTTTTTAAGAAAAGGTACTCTTGTAAGATTTTGTACACTTTCTGAAAACGTACCTTTTTAAGAAAAGATAATTTGCATGAAAATTTTTTTTTTTTTACAAAATGGAACTTTTTATCTATCTATTTAAGAAAATGTACTTTTTAGGCAAATAATACTTTTTTCAGAAAATTAACTTTTTAAGAAAAGGTACTCTTGTAAGATTTTGTACACTTTTGGAAAACTTACTTTTTAAAGAAAAGGTATTTTTTAAGCAAATAATACTTTTTAAAGAAAATTTACGTTTTTCAGAAATTCTACTTGTTCCGAAAAGGTATTTTTTTAAGAAAAAGTATTTTTTTGAAAAAATGTACTTTTCTTAAGGGTAATTTTTAAATAAAAGTTCTTTTTAAAGAAAAAGTAACTTTTTAAGAAAATATTCTTTTTTAAAATAAGTTAAATTTTTAAGAAAATGCATTTTTTATGCAAGATAATCAATTAAGAAAAGACATTTTTTAAGAAAACTTACGTTTTTGAGGAGGGGGTTTTTTTAAGAAAAGCAGCTTTTTTAAGTAAAGATAAAAAAATTTGCGGTTTTCATAAAGGGCACTTTTTGAAGAAAATATTCTTTTTTAAGGTTAGGAATTTTTTGATGATAAAGGACTTTGGAAGTAAAGGTACTTTTTTAAGAAACTATAATTTTATATAAAAATACGTTTTTTTAAGAGATGATAGTTTTTAAAGAAAATGAACTTTTTTAAGAACAGGAAATTTTTTAAGAAAGGTAACTTTTTAAAAACAAAGTAAGAAAATTATAGTCAGTCTAGACCGATTATACAATACCCTTTACCACGGTTCAGAGACCCTATCTCTTCGGTCCAACTAATTCGCTATAGAAAATAAGCATAAACCAAACGTGAGTGGCATCTATAATATTAATAGGCTAGGCGATTTCTTGTGACCGATGTTTTGTATATTATTTGAAAGGTATTTCTTTTTAGCCGTTTTTCAAAATATATGCAAACCAAATTTGAGAAAAATCTGTGTAATATTTTTGTTTTTTGATAGATTTAAGTGAAGATCGGGAAGCAGCTCTATATGGGGCATATGACTAAGAATTGTCCTATAGGGATTATTAACTACTGATTAACAAACACATGCACACCCAATTTGACTGAGATCTATAAGATAATTTGGATCATATGGCAATTTAAGTCGATCTCTTAGAGGTCATTTGTATGGGGACTAGGTCTGAACATGAACCAAATTCACCAATTTCAATAACGTTCATCCTATGGCCGATAGAAGCTCATATACCAAATTTCATCAAAATATATTCATATTTGCGACCTTTAGTTTGATTACAAGGTTTACATGGACACACAGATGGACGGACAGACGGACGGACGGACATTGCTAAATCGACTTAGAAAGTGAATCTGAGTCGATCGGTATAATAAAAGAGGGGTCAAATATTTTTGGTAGTTACAAACAGCAGCACACAGTCATTATACCCAAACCACATAGTGGTGTCGGGTATAAAAAGTTAGATTGTTGAGATAATGGACTTTTAAGAGAAAAGGTTTCTTTTAAAGAAAAGGTACTTTTTGAAGAGAGTTTTTTATGAATTTTTTTTTAAATGTATTCTTCAAGAAAATATACTCCTTTAAAAAGTTTACTTTTTTAGGTAAATATATTTTCCTGAGAAAAGATACTTTTATAAGCAAAAGTAATTTTTTGAAGAAAATTTATATTTTTTAATAAAACAAATATAACAATAAATGCTATTCTAATCTCCAATTGTCTACAATCTAAAATTTGATATAAAGAAAAGATACTTTTTATTCAAATAATAACTGTTTATACGTATCACGATTATGGAAAAATCATTTCGTTTTCTTATTTTTTTTTCTTTTCGTAAATCTGCTATTTTCATATTTTGTATAAATTCGTTTGTAAGAAGTACGTACAGAGTGGAACTGAAAATATTCTATAAATGCTTATGAATTATATATCAACATATGAGTGTGTGTGTGTGTGTTTGTTATGTTTTTTTTGGATCAAATTGTAATATATTCATAAATGATATGTGTCGATACGCAGATCAGAAAAATATATTCATACATACATATGGTGTATAGTTGTATATCTGTATATGTACGAGTATTTTCTTCGTGATACTGCTGGCCTTTGTTGCCGTCTTGCATACGTACAAGAGTTTCACTTATGTATTGGCATAACAACATAACAGCCAGCCAAACAAACCCTTCAGCTTTCGGCTTCAGCTTGATACTAACCATGTGATGTACGTGTAATATATCATTGTTTGTATGCTGGCATATTACAATTTCCCTATATTGTGAACGACAATACAATGATACTTGTTTACTATTTATAGAATTTGCTTTTATTTTATTTTTATTATTTTTTTATTGGAAATATATACATACAAACATTTGTTATAGTATCAATGTATAAATGTTAGGGTGGAGGGTAATTTTCTTAAGAAGTTGAATTCTATGTAAATAGTTGTCAAAGTATTATATATGTGACGTTTTGAGCCGATCGGAGTTCATTTTGAAAAGAAGCAAATTTAATGCAGTTGTCAAAATTATAAATTTGAGAAAACCATTCTACTTGATACCAATTTATGCGTTCCGGAAAAAATCGTAAAAAAATCGCAGTTCACTTCCATATAATCTATAATATTAATACGCTAGGCGATTTCTTGTGACCAATGTTTTGTTCTACCGTTTTATCCCGATTTTGCCCAAACGTATGTTATATGAAAGGTATTTCTTTTTAGCCGTTTTACAGATTTACAGATTTTTAGATTTTTCCTTTATTTTGAGTAAATTGCATTTAAAATTGCTACTAACACATACATAAGATTATACAGTGCTGTGTGTGTGTTTATTAAATTTGTTAATGTGTTTGTTAATGAGTTTGTTATCTTCATTCACAATAATAATAAAGTTTAAAAATATATCTGCCTAGAAATTGCACTCGAATTTCGAGCGCTGGAATCTGCTAGTAATAGTAAATGCGTTCTAAACATTAGAAAAACCGCATAACTTCTAATATAGATGAAAAAAGTAATGTAAAATCGCACAAAAGAATTTAAAGAAAAATCGGCAGAATCGCACCAATGGGCGTGGCACCTCCGATACAAAATATATATTTATAAACAGAAAAGACTTAACACTTTGTACGAGTCCATCAGATATTAATGTGAGTAGTCAGAAAAAAATTGGCGGGATAGGATTAGTGGGCGTGGCATCGCCCATACAAAAAATATGAACTACTATGAAAGCGAGAGTCTTGAAACTTTTGACAAATACATTAATTACCAATTTGAGGAGTCGTAGAAAATATGGGCGTTTCCAAATTCAACAAGTAAGAAAATTATAGTCGGTCTAGACCGACTATATGATACCCTATACCATGCGGTTAGAGACCCTACCTCATAGGCCAACTAACTGGATATAGAAAATAAGCATAAACCAAATTTGAGTGGGATTTTAATAAATTTTTTTGTCTGCAGATATGAAAAAGTTCATATCGGATGCTATATCGATATGGGGACTAGGCCCAAAAATGGACGGAACCTGACCATGTTTGGTAAGGTCTCTTGTATTTTGCAAAAATATATACAAACAAAATTTGAGAAGAATCAGTGCAATATTTTTGTTTTTTCATAGATTTAAGTGAAGATCGGGAAGCAGCTCTATATGGGGCCTATGACTAAGAGTTGTCCCATAGGGATCATTTTTGGACTACTGGTTAATGGATGTAATAAACACGTACAAACCCAATTTGACTAAGATGTATATGATAATTTGGATCTTATGGAAATTTAAGTCGATTTCATAGGGGTCATTTGTATGGGGGCTAGGTCTGAACATGGACCGATTCCCACCAATTTCAATAGCGTTCATCCTATGGCCGATAAAAGCTTATATACCAAATTTCATCAAAATATATATGCATATTTGCGACCTGCAGTTTGATTACAAGCTTTACATGGACACACAGACGGACGGACGGACGGACATCGTTAAATCGAATCAGATAGTGATTCTGATTCGATCGGTATAATTAAAGATGGGTCTAGGTCAAACAATTTTGGTAGTTACAAACAGCATCACAAAGTCATTATACCACATAGTGGTATAGGGTATAAAAACTGGAAAAATAAGAAATCTGAAAAATAAAATATCGCCAAAAATCAAAAATCGCCAAAAACGAAAATCGCGAAAAATAAAAATCGCCAAAACAAAAATCTTGAAAATCGCTAAAACCAAAAAGCCCTAAAATAAAAAATGGCCAAATAATATTCTAAATTCAAGGCCAATCGTTAAGTGTTCCGGACTTAACTTAGAAATTCAATGGTTTTCTCATTGGGTTAATTTTTTTTTAAATGACTATGTTATTTCCAGTATCGAACATAAGGTTGTGTAGTTCCCTGTTGAATTTTGAAGCTTTCTCTGTATCTGGTTCATGAAGGATAATTTGATTTTACCGATTTAAGAATTTCTCCAACTGCTTATTTAGTATTTTTCTGTATTCTCTATATTACTTATAATTTCGTCGACAGTTAAAGGAATATCAACATTCAGCTCATCAAAATCTCTTTGGTTAAATGTGTCGAATCCCTCACCGTCATTTTGTTGTGCCGAAACTATATTGTTAATGTTTTTGTAGTGACGTTTAAGATGCATTCAGGCCAAGCCAATTTCCAGCAAGTGTTTAACTTGTGGAATTCTTATGTCTGAAACAGTAGATGAATCATGAATTATGCAGTCCAAAATGGAAAATTGTTTCCATACCTCATTAAGTATTAGTGACTCGATTTCTATTTTAATGTACATACGTACGTTTAATATAATATTTCTTAAATGTGGCAATAATTCCTTGATCTAAGGTTGTGTTTCGAGATAAATATATTGGCTGCTCAATATGTGCATGGATAGTTTCTGCCCACTTATATATCTGCTGATGTTATCTCGCTTCTAATTTGTACGTTCTGAAGTGCCATTCTCTGCTCGCCATCCTTTGCTCGCTGAAAATTTTCTTGATCATCTTAAAGGTTCTGATTCATTAATTTTTTCATACAAATTAAAGACCTCTTCTGTAATTAAGTAGCTGATTATCGGCATGTTTTTTATACTCAGATCTTGAACCAATGTCATAAGAGCTCATTCCATTTTTGTCAGTCACTGTATTCCCAGAATATGATGATACGTTTGAACTCACTTGTGCGCCAGAAATAACAGATTTTCTTACTTGGGACACATTTTTATACGTTATGATGTCTGTAACTCAGAATCATTGTCGTCTGTCCGTCCGTCTCTCCGTCCGTCTCTTCATCCGTCTGTGTGTTCATGTTAACCTAACCGAACTACTTGTCACAAATACGTATACATTTCAATGAATATAAGCTTCCATCGGCCATACTATGAGCGCTGTTGAAATTGGTGACAATCGGTGCATGTTCAGACCTAGTTCCCATACAAATGACCCCTATGACTTAAATTGTCATAAGATCCAAATTAGTATACAGATGCCGGTAAAATTTTGTTTGATGTGTGTTTATTACATCCATTGAACCCTAGTGCAAAAATAAACCCTGTTGGAAAGTTCTTAATCATGGCCCCCATAAAAAGTTGCTTACCGATCTTCACTTACATCTATCAAAAATCACATATTTTTCTCCAATTTGGTTTTTTATATATTTTTTCAGAAAATATGTGACCAAATATTGTCAGGATCAGCCCATTTTCGACCAAGTCCCCATATAAATATGGCATCCGATATGAACTTTTTCATATTCAAGTATTAACTTAGCTGGAAAGTTTAAATTTAGGTATCTGTTACTACATATCCTAGACCACAATATAGATTTTTTTCGCAGGAATTTATCAAGGTTCAGAAAATACACACATGACACACAATGTTCTGTTCTAAAGCAGCCAACACATATTTTTATTTTCATATCAAATATGTCAGTTTCTAAATTTTGTACGGTGCCGAACACATCATGACTGTGTTTCGTTTTAATAATTCGTTATCTACACGAACATTTTTCTATCACGTATTTTTTGCTTCGAGCACACATAAACCAAACAGATTCCAGTGTAGTTTTATTTTAAGTTCGTTTTCTTGCACTTTTACTGCTAAAAAACAGAATATGAACAATAAATAGATTAGAATTCAGTTATATTTTAAGTTCGTGTTCTGGCTCGTGTACTGCGAAAAAACAGAACATGAACAATAAACCCGTTCGAGTTCAGTTATAATTTAAGTACATGTTCTGGCTCGTGTACTACGAAAAATTAAAACATCAATTCGCGAAAAATTAAAACATCACCTCGATAAAAACGACGACAATTGTTTCAACAAAATTTATTCAAATTTTATTGTCATAAAAAAGACTTACGTTGAAATTGTTTACAATTGTAAAATATTTTAAAATTTTATTGACCCCTTTTTATGATTTACGTTGAAACTGTTTTTATTCATGTCCTATTTTTTCGCAGTACACGTACCAGAACACGAACTTAAAATAAAGCTACACTCGAATCTGTGTGGTTTTTGTGTGTTCGAAACAAAAAAGACGTGATAGAAAAATGTTCGTGTAGATAACGAAATATTAAAACGAAACACAGTCACGATGTGTTTACATATACGTACGTGTTTTTTATTCAGTGTGTGGCTTTTTTCTGAACTCTGGAATTTATAGATAATTTTAGAGGATATGGAACTATAAAGTTTTGAAAAGACAATATTAGCATAAAATAAGAAATTACCTAAAGTTTCCCAAGTTCTTCTCTATCATTTGGTTTGGATGTATTTATTTTTTTCCTTGGCGATGACTTATTTTTATTTACGGCACAAGACTTAAAATTTTAATAATAACGAGTGTTTTTTTTAGAGTTATAGAACTTTAAATAAAAATTAAACATAGACAAGTATTTTTAATATCAACTAAGCTTTCTGTATTAGAGAAATAGTTTTATGCCATTAATCTTGAAATATGACTGGAGCCATGCGAACGTCATGGCTGGCGCATACGTGGAGCAATCCTGAACTCCAATTTTCACACACTTTTCACAGCATATGCGGCAACAACTCATTGAATGTTTATTTTTAGGTGTTCAATGGTCTCCAATTTAACAACATATATAGGGACTAGACATAAATCCAATAGAAAATAATCCAATGGGGTTAAATCGCATGTACTCGCTCTCCAGTTAGCAGGACTAATACGAGAAATTATTCGTTTTCAAAAGCTTCTTTGACTAATTTAATTGGAGCTTAACACATGTCTGCAAGATTATTGCCATCTAGTTAAGGTACGAAAAAACTTGTTAACAGTAACATTCTGATCACCATCGTTTTTGAAGACATATGGAGCAATGACTGAAATGGATAACATTTTTAAATGTTATTATAAAAATTTTATAAAATTGCCATGACTTTGGTTTATCATTTCGCACCGATAGAGACTTCGTAATATAAATATTTAATTAAATTTTCTTTTTTGGAAACATTTAATAATTTGTTACTTTAAAGTCCTTTTAAAAGGACACAAGATCAAAAATTGAAATACTCGAAATTCTGGTGAACTGAATTTGGTCTATAAATGTAATGAAAAATTCATTTTTTTAGGGCGATTTCTTAAATTTTTAGTTGGGAAACACAACTTAAGATTTTTATTAATACTTAACTAAGAAAACTTGAAGGATGATGTTTTGCTAAGTCTTACTACATATATTGGTCCTTAACATAAATCCTTTTCGAAAGATTTTATTGGAGATTTCTAAGGATATTGAAGGATAAAATTTTGAAAGGACATATATTGGTCAAAAAAAAAAAAAAAGAAAACAAGTAAGAACATTATAGTCGGTTTAGACCGACCATACGTTACCCAATACCATGCGTTTAGAGAAAGGGTCTTAGGTCCAAATAATTGGTTATGGAAAAAAAGCATAAACCAAATTTGAATGGCATTGTTATTAATTTTTTTGCCTGCAGATATGAAAAAGTTCATATGGGATGCTATATTTATAGGCGGACCAGATCCAAAAAATAGACCAATCTTGAAAATATTTTGTAAGGACATTTATTTTTTGCAAAAGCATATACAAATTAAATTTGAGAAAAATCTGTACAATGTACAATATACTGATTAATGGATATTAGCAGATTGCAGCCCTTGAAATTCAAGTGAAAATTCTAGGAAATTTTATTTTTTCATTAAATAAAGACCCTAAAGGTATGCTAATCAATTCAATTCACAAATCAACACAAAAAACAAACTCATTTTTTTAAAAATCTATAAATCTGCAAAACGGCTAAAAAGAAATACCTCTCAAACAATATACGTTTGGTAAAAATCGGGATAAAACGGTAGAACAAAACATCGGTCACAAGAAATCGCCTAGCCTATTAATATTATAGATAATCGGCACCCACAAACCCAATTTGACCGCGATCTATATGTTAATTTGAATTTTATGGCAATTTAAGGCGATCTCGTAGGGGTCATTTTTGTGGGGACTAGGTCTAGCATGAACCGATTTTACTAATTTCAACAACCTTCGTCCTATGGCCGATAGTAGCTTATAATAAACCAAATTTAATGAATATATTCATATTTGCGACCTGTGGTTTGTTTACAAGGACACACAGACGGATGGCGGGCGGACGGACGGACAGATGGACATCGCTAAATCGACTCCGAAAGTGATTCTGTGTCGATTGGTATAATAAAAGATAGAGATCTAGGTCAAATATTTTTGGTAGTTACAAAGATCAGCTCAAACATTATTCCCTTACCACATTGTGGTATAGGGTAAAAAAAATACATAACATTTTGATCTAGTGCTATATCGCTCCACCTTATTGTATGTATATAAATATATAAGTATATAAATATTAAAAAATGTGATTTGAATTTTAATGGATTTCTTTTTTGCTCGCATCTTCAAGAATATCCAATTGCATATGTATGGAAGTGTGTATATATGTATGTGCGCGCGTACTAAATGAATTGTTTTGATTAAGTTAAGAGTTCTATTTTATGTTGAAGCTTTTAAAAATTCTTTATTTTTTTTTTGAATTTAATGTGTATGGCCCGATAATTGTAATTGTACTCGAAGGAGTTTGGTATAACGGGTAACTCCACTTTATTTACTACAGTCATAAGGGTAACAAGAGAAAAGCCAGCGATAAAGCTAGGGCATAATATTGCACACAATACGAAGGTGTTGCCACAACTAGTCGACTTTATAGAGAAAAAAAAAAAAAAATACAAAAACTTGTTATAGTCTCATTTTGGCTCGTGGACTCAAAGGGATTAGAATATGGTAATTTTTTAGCGACGAAACCCACTTTGAATTGATAAATCGTATAAATAGATCATTTGTTCCGCGAAAAATGCATGAGTAGTATCAACCATTTTGCTTCCTGCAAAGAATACGAAGTGGCGGTGGTTCTGTTAGCGTATGGAGATGCTTAACAGCATATGGTACCGGCTTATAACATTTTATTACGTTTAAATGCTAGAAGCTATATTGAGATAATTTCTGAAGAACTTCCACTATATTTTGATAAAATTTTTGGCTCAGAATTAACCCAAGCCTACTTTTAACAATATAATGCCCGCTGTCAAAAGGCAAAATTATTGATGGCATGGTTTGGAAACAATAGTATTCCCCCAACATCGCCAGATATCAAACCAATTGAAAACTTGAGGTCCATTATTGATTCTGACCTTCAAAACTACAAAATAAGATCTTAAAATGAATTAATCAGCGGTACAAAAAACATCTGGTCTAAAGTAACCATCGATGACTACTTAAAATTGGTCAAATCAATTTCAAATAGGATCAAAAATATTTTTTGAAAGTCAAAGAAGCAATTATTTCATCATACTGAGTTCCAATTTTGATCAACGTTTCAGTAAATGAATCAAATTTTTTCAGATTTCAGATTTCAGATTTCTTTTAGTAAACAAGATAAATTTTTTATTGTTTTATTTTAAACTGAATGGTGATATAAAATTAATAAATTTAAATAAATATGTTAATTTAAAACAGAAAATGAAAACCACTTTCTTATTTTTTTATAAAAATGTAATGAACTAGTTGTAATCCGATGAGCTTCTTTACAGCCATCGTAATGATATCAAAAACTGGGCAACATTTCGTAGAAAATTTTGACCATTTTTGATTTGCCGAATTTTGTTTTTGCGGCTTAAGATTTGGTGATTTTATATTTAGTCGATTTTTGACTTTGGCGATTTTTGATATTTGGTGTTTTTGATTTTGGCGATTTTTGTAATTCGCGGATTTCGGTTTTGGTTATTTTTGATTTTTGCATGTTATTTGTTGCGATTTTTGTTATTTGCGATTTTTGTTCTTGGCCATTTTTCATTTAGACAATTTTTGATTTTGGCGATGTTTCTTATTCACGATTTTCGGCTTTTTGGCAATTTTTGAATTTTGGCGATTTTTGTTTTTTGATGCTATTTTTGATTTTGGTAATATTTATTTTCTTCGATTTTTGTTATTCTCGATTTTCGGTTCTGGCAATTACAGATTTTGGTGATTTATGGCTTCAACGATTTTTTTTTGCGATTTTTGAATTTGGCGATTTTTATTTTCTGCGATTTTTGTTATTCTCGAATTTCAGTTCGGGAAATTTTTGATTTCGGTGATTTTTGGCTTCAGCGATTTCTGTTATTTGCGATTTTTTTTTTCTGCTATTTTTGTTATTCTCGATTTTCGGTTCTGTCGATTTTTGATTTTGGGGATTTTTGGCTTCAGCGATTTTTGTTTTTTCAATTTTCGATATTGCTAATTTTTGATTTTGACACATTTTGTTATTCACGATTTTCGGTTTTGGCGATTTTTGATTTATTTATTTTCTGTGAATTTTGTTACTCACGAGATGCATAATTTTTGAATTTTGGAAATTTTTGTTTTTTGTTGCTATTTTTGATTTTGGCGATTTTTGTTTTTGGCGATTTTTCTTAATCGCGATTTTCGGTTTTAGGCAGTTTTTGAATTTTGGCGATTTTGTTGTTACTATTTGTGATTTTGGCTGTTTTTGTTTTTTGCAATTTTTGAATTTGGCGATTTTTGGTTTAGTGATTTTGATTTTGTGGATTTTTGTCTTCAGCGTTTTTTGTTTTTTTGTGAGTTTTGATATTGGCGATTGTTGATTTAGATAATTTTTGTTATTCACGATTTTCGTTTGTGGCGATTTTTGATTTTGGCGATTTTTATTTTCTGCGAATTTTGTTATTCTTGATTTTCTATTCTGGAAAATTCTGATTTAGGCGATTTTTGATTTTGACGATTTTTTTTTATTCGCGATTGTCAGTTTTGGCGATTTTTGACTTTGACGATTTTTTTTGTGATTTTGGATTTTTGGCGATTTTTGTTTTTTTGTACAGGAGATACCACGCCCATTGGTCCCATCCCGCCCATTTCTTGGGCAACTACTCACATTAATAACTCATGAATTCAGACAAAGTCCCAATGCTTTTCCTACTATAGTAACTGCAGTTATATGATATTAAATATATACTTTGTGTGTGGATGACACGCCCATTAGTCTGATCCTGTACATTTTTGTCCGACTATTCACATTAATAACTTATGAACTCACACAAAGTCCAAACGCTTTAGAAACTACAGTACTCCAATTACATATAAGTATGGCAATTACTTTGTATGGTAGTGCCACGCCCATTAGTCCGATCCCGCCCATTTTTTGTACTCCACATATACGACATTAAAAATTTTCTTTGTATGGGGGTGACGAGTACTAACATTGAGTCCCAAGGCTTTCACTATTATAGTGCTCCACTTATATGATATTAAATATTAACTTTGTATGGGGGGTGCCACGTCCACTAATCAGATCCCCTACATTTTTGTCCGACTAGTCTCATTAATAACTTATGGACTCACACAAAGTCCCAAGGCTTTCTCTATTACAGTACTCTAGATATATGACATTAAACATTTCCGATCCCACCCAATTTTTTTTTGCATCTCTTCAAACTAGTTTAATATGTACATGGACATAGTTTCAGACCTCTTGTTGTCCTAGTGCTCCAGACATTATATGTTAAAATTAGTTGTTAAAAATCAACTTTATATGGGAGGTACCACGCCCACTTGGAAAATCCAAAAAAATATAGCCTATTTTTACTTCCGGATAGGCATTGTAAAATTGTAAAATTGTAAAAATTTCAGTGGTGTAGCCTCCTATAAACCACAAACAAACATATAAAATTGTTTGATTTTAAACATGATCATGCATGTCTTATACACTATGCGATAGGCCTTACAATGACCTTTCATATGATGCCCAATTTGTATTGGTTGCTTAGGTTGATATATGAAAAATCAGCAAAAAACGGCCATTCTAGGTACATTTCTTACACCTTAATATGAGATTGGGCTGCCGGAAAAAAATGGTAGCTTAATTTTTGGTATTCTCTAACATATCCCAATTGATGGCAATCTGCGGCTGCTCCCCATGAGACCTTTTTTGTAAGAGCGTTTACTACTGATTTCTGGTAAACTTAAAATTTCAGTTTTACAACGCTGCCTTTGTTTTGAAATTACCTGATCCCATTTATACATCAAGTCGGAAAGTTCTGGGACCAACCACTTAACTTGTTAGTTCGCCCGTTAGCTAGTGTGTGTGCGTGTGTGTGTGTAAATAATGTGTTGAAGCAAATGGTGTGTTGTTTGTGCAGGGAGTTCTCTGCTTGTATACATAAATTCCAATAACTCTTGCTGCTGGAGCAAAGTGTCAACAACAACAAATTTTATCATTGTTCCTACTTTGGCAATCTCAGTGTTACACATGCTTACATACTCATACACACATACGTATACATATATGGTACGAGTAGTTGCAGTTGAAAGTTGTACGTTACGCTTTTGTTGTTGGGCTGTGTATGCTGCGTATGCTGCTCGTGCTGTCATCACTGCAGGCAAAGTAATAGTTTAAGTTAATACCAGGCCATGCTGAGCCATCACAAACTATGTTTGAATATACGCAGATAGTAAATTTTATACTTGTGTTTCATACTGAACATTTGTATAATGTTGCACATAATCATACCTACAATAACAACAACAACAACAACGACGACAACGACAAACTATAGATAAATTTAAACCCACAAATAAACAATGACTAAATAAATGAACGTTAACAGTCATATACATCCCCCACCCCTCCACACACACACACACACGTACACACACAATAATGACTCTCACTCACTCTCGAACACTTTTACACATGGCGAAACTACAGTCAGTGGGGTTATCTCAGCAGGCTCTGTGTAAACTATATGGATAAATTTTACCAACTGTCGTATTGTTTGTGTGTGCGTGTCACTTTAAGTACGGCTTTTGCTATGTGTGAGAGTTGATCTTTGTATTGATGTTTATTTTGTTTTTGTTTTTTTTTCCTTCAAAAACAATCCGTTAATGTTTGGGCAAAATGAACGAACAAACAAAACGAGCTTACATACGAAAAGCAATTAACAACAGATGCAAATAAAAATAAAATATATAAATGCATTGATTTATAGTCTGACCCATATTTTTCCATTTGGTGGACGGGGTAGGCATGGAACAATAAAAAACTTAACTTCAACTTTGGTGTTTTCCACGAAAATTTTTTTAATCAAATAGATGTTTGCTATTATGAAGGCATTTGATCAATTGTTGAGGCATGAGGTTAGATCAGCTCCAGGGCAATTTCTGTTAAAATTGGCGAAAAACAAAGTCAGAAAGAATCATTTTCCAATTAAAACGAAAATATTGAAAAAATTCACGATACGATGTTTTGTTGATCGGAGAGTGAAAGTAAGCGAGATTTTTGTTTTAAAGAAATATCATATGGGTCTTCAATTTCGATTTTAACCCTCTGACGACCGCAGTTATGCAGCTGGACACATTTTTATTTTTTTTGCGGATTCTTGCTTAGCTACCAATATCATCAGGGGAAGTTAACTGTTTTAAAAATCGTTAAAATCGGCGGAACAGGTGCAGGGAAATCTCTGAAAAAGTAAAAAAAAAATGAAATATATGATGTTTCTATATTGTTCTTGTTGTTTTTCTAAATTTTGTATTGTTGTCATAGCTTTACTTGTTGTTTTTTGTGGTCGTTGTGGTAATAATATTATAAAAACTAACTCCCTGTAAGTTTTTTTTTGTCAACTCTGGTAGAAAAATTTTAAAGTTTCCATTGTTTTGGCATCACTAAAAAAATTTGTTAGATAATTTTTGTCATCGCCTCGTGTCTGCGTGCAAACTTTTAGATCGATTGGGTCGCGGGAAAGGGGTTAAAAATCAATCCAAAATTTTGTCGATAAGCAGAAATCTGTGGTCACAAGCAATAACCGCCTAACTCGAAAATCATGCCTTCGAGAAAAATAGCTTTTTATATAAATGTAATGGGGCTTCATTACGACTTAGGTCAGAAAAGTTGTATTAGAGAAATGGGGATTTCACGTATATATAAAGATTTTTTAGTAGAATATGATAGCATACATAACTCGAATCGGCGAAAATCATTCTTTCGAGAAAAATAACTGTTTATATAAATATAATGGGGTTTTATTACGACATAGGTCAGTATGTTTTCATTAATAACTTTTTAAATGGGGATTTCACGTAAATATAAAGCATTGTTAGTAGATTATGATAGCATACATAACTCAAATCGTTCTTAAGTCAACTTAGGCGGTTATCGCTTGTGACCACAGATATAAAGGAAGTAAAAATTCACCAATATCTAAAGTAAATAATGTTAAACTACCTAGTTGTTAATAAAAAAAAAAACAAAATTTTATGTATTAATTTATTTAAAGAAAACACGAAAATAACTTTTGATGTTGTATTTTTTGGGTGTAATATTTACATACATATATGTTTGTACATACATACAAGTTAAGATATGGCATACCATCCCTTAATATAAAAAATTCCTAAGTAACACGCGCAACCCATTTTACACGCGCTGAATAAAATAGCAACCTTCATATAATTCGTGGAATACAAGAAATGTTATTTCAAATGTTCCCACAGATTTCACAACACCAATTTCCGCTGTCGTACAAAAATTGTACTTTTATCATTCCCACGAATTTTGCAATATCAGCTATCGTACAAAATTTCAATATTTTCATTCCCACAAATCCACTACTGCAAAGTGTGACACCTGCAACAGACGATTTCCATGGAACTCAGGAAATCGTTGCACACGTTAAATAGTTAATGCTGACATCAACACTTTTACTAAAGTAAATAAAATTCTCAATAAAATTGATTCCCACAATAATTATTACTCTTTCTTTTTATACAATTATTTCTCTTAATATTTAAGCTTACTCTTTATTTTCAAATCTGTTCTAGCTTTAATTATTCTCACAAAATACTTTAAGCTCGTTAATACTTTAAGCTTACTTTACTCTTTATTTTTAGTACTCTCACAAATTATTTTAAGTTAACACTTTTGTAAAATATATAAAAGTTAGAACATTAAATAAAGAACAGTTAGTTCAAGTTGGGATTTAAAAACATAAACATTCAAAGTGTTTCATTTTAGTGGAAGAAATAAATTTAATTTTTTTTAATACATTTTTAGTGATATAATTAATTGGGGGCTCAACCGGGATCCTCCATCGAAATAATATCCTGAAAACAAACAAGTAAGGATTCGGTCGGAGTGATTCAGCCAAAAACTAAAAAATAAGTATCCTTCAAAGAAAGGAGAAAAAATTTTAAAAACAAAAAATAAGTATCCTTCAAAGAAAGGAGAAAAAATTTTAAAAACAAAAAAATAAGTATCCTTCAAAGAAAGGAGAAAGAAATTAAAAATCATAAAGTATCCTTCAGAAAAAAGGAGAAAAAATAGTGTCTAAAAAAATAATATAAAGCAGTGACGGTGAAAAGGAAAATTTTGTTCATAATTATAAAAAAAATATATAGAAGAAAAATCAACATTTTTATAAAAATTCAGAAACAATAAGAAAGAAACAGTGTCAAAAAAAGGAAATTTTTTTAAAAGAACAATAATTTAAAGCAGTGACAGTGAAAGGAGATATATTCCTTATAATTATAAATTTTTTTAATACTCCCAATTATTGATCAGTGATAAAAAATTTTTTTATAAAACATATTTGAAAAAATATCAAAAACTAAAATAAAATAAAAAACTCGAACAAAAAAACACTACCAAGATCAATAAGAATAAAAAAAAATCTAACAACAACGAGAGAAGAAGCAACCAATTGAAAATTGCTGCAACTGCCCAATCCAAGGTAGCAACACCCCAGAACGATTGAAAATCTGGGTCAGCTTTAAATCATATTCAAGTAAACTCAGCTTTCAATCATCTCTAAATCGGCTCAACTTTAAATCAACAACAGCACGTTCCTGATAATAAAGTAAGATTAATTTTTAATTTATCAATAGCAAATTAATATATATAAAGAAAATTAAAACATTTTTATTCAGAAAAATTTTTTAGAAAATTTTTGGAAATAATAAATAAATAAATTTTGTGCAAAAAATTTTGCGATTAAAAAATATATATATTTTGAGAAATTAAAATAAGGAAATAGATTAAGTTATAAATATCAAAAAAATATATATGTGAAAATATTTTATAGAAAAAAATTGTTATAATAACTTTGGAAAAAAATTGTACCTATTTCAATCTGGATTCAGAGATTGATAATTTGTCACAGTTGTTCGGATCTTTGGGCACCGGTATTGTTAATAAAATGGCAACTACGGAGCAAGTTAGAACCTTGATAGAAGCACAGACAGGACCATTGTTGACCAGAATAGAAGAAATAAGTAGAAGTTTAGGTAGACTGACTCTAGGTGACCCTGTAGATGAATTTGAAGACGAAAAGATAAATATTACTATACGGTGTGATGAGCCACTTGATGTCATCAAATCTATGCCAGTTTTTGATGGAAAACATTCTTATGTTAGCTGGCGTGAAGCCGCCACACATTCTATGAGCTTATATACTAGGGGGAGCAAGCGTTATTATTCCGCCTTAACGATACTTAGGAACAAAGTGATTGACGATGCAAACGACACATTAACTAACCACGGTACCCCGTTAAATTTTGACGCTATTATTAGCCGACTAGACTTTGCGTACGCCGACAAGCGACCTTTACATTTAATAGAACAGGAACTAAGTGTAATGCGACAGGGGTCGCAATCAATAATGACATATTACAATGAGGTTAACAAGAAGCTGACGGACCTGACTAATAAAACTATAATGACACACGGAACGAACTCCGCCCTGACCAGGGAATTGAATAACAGGAATAGACAGTACGCACTTAGGGTGTTCATGACTGGACTGAATCCACCATTAGCTGACATATTGTTTTCCGTTTCGCCGAATAGTCTGCCAGATGCGCTAGCAAAAGCTCAGGAATTGGAAGCTAATAAGGTTCGTGCAAATTTTGCACTTCATTTCAATAAACCAAATACTAATAATAATTTTAAGGGACAGAATTTTTTACGTTTCCCTAGTCGCGGTCAGCGTGACCCACATTTTAATAATTTTAATAATTTTAATCGCAATACGGAACAGAAACCAGAGCCAATGGAACTCGGTAGTTCGGCAAATATTGTGGCAAAACCACGACACAATTTTAGTAACTATAATAATAATGGTAATTTTGGACAGGGAAGACCTTCTTACCACAATGGTAATTTCCAACGCTTCCAACCAAGACCATATAATGGCAATTTTCAACAGGGAATAAAACGGCAATTAACCGGTAGTGGCCAAGTTAGCCACCAGCCTCAGAATAAGGCACAAAGAATAAATAATTTGAATGAGGAGTCTTTTTTAGAACAAGGATTGGACTGCCCTACATCATTAGGACAGCCTCAACGGGAAGAAGATGCCGAATTTTAATTGATAGTGGTGCAACAAGCTGCTATTGTAGTCCTGGAGTTCTCACGAACAGAAAGGAATTAGTTATTAAGAAGAGGGTAAGAACCATTAATGGTTATACCATTATTAAACATTTTTATGACGCTAGTATTTTTGGGTTCAAAGAGAGATTTTATGAGATACCGAATTTGGAAACAGATATTCTTATAGGCTATAATTTTATGAGAAAAGCGAATATAGTTTTGAATTTTAAGGAAGGAACATTGACTTGCGGTAAACACTGCGAGAAAATTATAAATTTTGAATCACAGGATTCAATTTGTGGTAATAAAAATACGGAAAATGAAAATGAGCATTCTAAGGAAAATGCTTTGTACAAAATGAATAATGAGGAAATTACTGATTTCAGTGATGAGAGTAGAGAATCACTGAACATTTTAAGAGGAAATATTATACGGAGTATAGAGAAATTACATTCGAATATAAATATGAATTTACCGTTTAGGACGGACATTAGAGCAGAAATTAGAACAATTGCTGAAGCGCCTATATGGAGCAAGCAATACCCTTACCCACTCTCTGCAAATGGTTTCGTTAATGACGAGGTAAAAAGATTATTGGAGGATGAGATAATTCGTCCAAGCAAAAGTCCGTACAATTCTCCAATATGGGTTGTACCAAAGAAAGGATTCAATGATAATGGTACGCAGAAAATGCGTATGGTCATTGACTATAAGAAATTAAATGAACAAACAATTTCCGATAAATATCCAATTCCCGATTGCAATGTGATACTATCGAATTTAGGAACAGCTAAATACTTTTCAACAATAGATTTGGAATCAGGATTCCATCAGATTCTTATGAAGGAGCAGGATATTGAAAAAACCGCATTTTCCGTCAACAACGGAAAATATGAATTTATTAGATTACCCTTCGGCCTTAAAAACAGTCCGAGTATTTTTCAGCGAGCTATGGACGATATATTACGCGAATATATCGGAAAAATATGTCACGTTTATATAGATGATATAATCGTTTATTCAGAATCATTAGAAGAGCATTACAAACATTTAAAGACGATAATTGATAAACTCAAAGAATCAAATATGAAAATTTCGTTGGAAAAATCAAAATTTTATGAAAAAGAGGTAGAATTTTTGGGCTACGTGGTGGCTCAGAATGTAATTAAAACTGACCCCAAAAAATTAGAAACCATATATGAATATCCATTGCCTAGAACGTTGAGACAACTTCGAAGCTTTCTTGGAATGGTGGGGTATTATCGCAAATTTATAAAGGACTACGCGAAAATAGCGAAACCACTGACAAAATATTTGTCAGGGGAAAATGGGAAAGTATCGCAACACATGTCGAAGAAAATAGAGATAAATATAGACGAACAGGGTGTCCTAACGTTTAAAAAATTGAAAAATTTGTTGTCCCAACAGGTCGAATTAGTTCAACCTGATTTTAAGAAAAAATTCATACTTACCACTGATGCCTCTAACGAAGCAGTAGGTGCTGTCCTCAGCCAAGAAGGAAAACCTATAACATTTATATCAAAAACATTAAGTTCAACTGAAAAAAATTATGCGACAAATGAAAAGGAACTTTATGCCATTGTTTGGGCATTGAAAAATTTAAGAAATTATTTATATGGCAGCTCAGATCTGGAAATTCACACAGATCATCAACCGTTGACATTTGCCGTTTCTACACGAAACCCTAATGCGAAAATTAAAAGATGGCGCTCTTTCATAGAAGAATTTTCACCAAAAATGATTTATAAACCAGGTGTTACCAATGTGGTGGCCGATGCTCTTTCACGACAATACTTGAACAATATTTCAGATGAGGAATCTTTACAGGATACTATACATTCTGCTGAGAGCAGTGATGATTTTAATATTCCCGAAATTTCTAAACCCTTGAATGAATTTAAACAACAAATTTTACTAAGTAAGGCAAATTTTTCATTACATGAAACGATAACAAATTTTGGAAGAACCAGACATATTATAGAATTCGATACTAGGGAAAATCTCAAGACCATCCTTATGGAGTTTATTCAACCAAATTTGGTTACTGCGGTACATTGTACGCAGGAAGATCTCTATGATTTTAAAGAAACTGTCAAAGGTGTCTTCACGAATAAATTTGTATATACCAAAATATTCCCTATAGATATAATTAATGTTGATGATCAACAAAACATAATACAAGATACTCATTCCCGAGCTCATCGAAGCTGTAGAGAAAATTGCAAACAGATATATAAACAGTACTATTGGCCGAAAATGGCAAATCACTTTAAAGAATATATTAGACATTGCTACATCTGCAATAGGAATAAATATAATAGACATCCACAGAAAGTCCCAATCGGAGAGGCTCCGATTCCCAACAAAGAGGGGGAGTATTTGAACATAGATATTTTTTATGCAGAGGGTTTGAAGTTCATAACTTGCATCGATGCCTATTCCAAATTTTTAGTAATTAACAATATTGAGGATAAAACTAACCTAGGGGAAAAAGTATTAGATGTACTAGAGAGTTTTCCAAACGCAAAGAAAATAACACTTGATAACGAACCAGGATTTTTAACTGCTCAATTTAAATCTCTAATGCACCGATTAGGAATTGAATTGTATTACTGTACACCACGACATAGCACAACGAATGGACAAATCGAAAGAGTTCATTCTACTATAATAGAGATAGCTAGATGTATTAAAGAAGAATTTCATTTGTTGGAAGATGCAGAAATTTTCTATAGAGCAGCACAACAATATAATCATACAATTCATTCGGTCACACAAAATAAACCCGCAGATATCCTTTTTAACAAATTGCCACATAACTTAGTAGGTACATTGAAAAAAGCACAGGAAAAAATGTTATTAAGAAATAATCATAGTCAAGTAAAGACATATCAACCAGGCGATACGATATATGAGAAAATTATAGGGCAAAGGAACAAATTGTTGCCACGATTTAAGAAACAGGAAATTAAGGAAGACTTAGGTAATAAAGTAAGAATTAAATTTCGCGATAGAATAATTCATAAAGATAATATTAGGACCTAAATATTTTAAACACTTTTTTAATTTTTTTTTTACAGAACATGAAAATTTTAATAATACTTTTTGCAATATTTGAAATTTGCAAGGCAGAAGTCCAGATATTGGACTATACGAATACGCAGTTAATACCGATTCATCTGGGGCAGGCAAGAATACAGAACGGAAATTTTAAACTAATCCATATTCTGCAATTGGACGAATATGAAAAGACTGTCGACATTTTTAACAATGAAATTCAGGACAAAGTATTAAAGAACAGCACGATATTACCATTTCTACTTCACGACATCGACCAACTTAAAAACCAGTTAAAACGAATGAGACCGAGAACTAAACGATCAATTGACACTATAGGAACTGTTTGGAAATGGATAGCTGGTTCACCGGATCACGAGGACCATAATATTGTGGTGAACAAAATAAACGGACTACTAACGAATACTGAACGACAGAAAATAATTAATGGGGATATTATGGGTAGAATAAACCTACTTACCAACACCACGAATAAAATTTTGAAAACAATTCAATCTTTGGGAGAAGCCCGAAAGACAATAGAAGATTCCATTAGGACTAAGATAAATATCGTAAAGACTGAAGTAATGAATATGGAATATGCTTTACAATGGGCGAAAATAGGTGTAATAAATTCTTTTATACTTTCGGAAAAGGAAATAAATGAAGCTAGGGAATTTTTGGACCGTGAGGGCTTCCCATATAGCAATTTGGAGGAAGCATTAGGATTTGCTACAGTGAAAATAGCTACGGATCATTCATCATTGATTTATATAATTAACTTGCCAACCATCGATCGGACAGATTGTGAAAAATTATTAATTAAGCCCATAAAACAAAATGAAACTATTATAAAAATTAATTCAGAAAATGTTATTAGATGTAAGAATAAAATTTTTGAAATTAAAAATGATTGTTCTCAATTCAATGAATTATGTATTTGCAAAACTGAAAATTTAATAGATATAAGTGAAACAAATTGTATACCATCACTTTTGAAAAGCAAAAATCACAATTGCACTCATATAAATAATCAGCACGTACCTTCTGTACAAGAATTATATCAAGGAACTATCCTTCTGAATCAATTTTATGGGATTGTAGAAATATCTAAAAATAAAACATATCAGTTGTCCGGAACATATTTGATTCTGTTTCACAATGAAACAATTACTATCGGAAATCGAACATTTATTTCAAAGAAATTATCAACTTTGAAACCACTTCCAGCTGTGCTACAGCTATCATCTAATAAATCATTAGTTGAAGAAGTTCTATCCTTGGAAATGATGAAGAACTTACAAATTAATAATATTGACGAAATAAACTCCATATCCACTAAGGGGAATTTAATGTTTTCAACCAATATTATTTTATTTATTGGATTGACTATTACAGTTTGCCTAATGATCTATAAACGTAGAACTAAGTCCAATTCGGACATTAACGTAATAACCATGGTCAATGAAGAAGTCAGACCAAGGGTTTCTATTAACGAAGAACCCTCTTCACACGAATCGACAAGACGATTCTGTAGTGTAAATGATCTCCCAACATTTTAGCAATCGGGACGATTGATCTTACAGGGGGAGGAGTTAAGATATGGCATACCATCCCTTAATATAAAAAATTCCTAAGTAACACGCGCAACCCATTTTACACGCGCTGAATAAAATAGCAACCTTCATATAATTCGTGGAATACAAGAAATGTTATTTCAAATGTTCCCACAGATTTCACAACACCAATTTCCGCTGTCGTACAAAAATTGTACTTTTATCATTCCCACGAATTTTGCAATATCAGCTATCGTACAAAATTTCAATATTTTCATTCCCACAAATCCACTACTGCAAAGTGTGACACCTGCAACAGACGATTTCCATGGAACTCAGGAAATCGTTGCACACGTTAAATAGTTAATGCTGACATCAACACTTTTACTAAAGTAAATAAAATTCTCAATAAAATTGATTCCCACAATAATTATTACTCTTTCTTTTTATACAATTATTTCTCTTAATATTTAAGCTTACTCTTTATTTTCAAATCTGTTCTAGCTTTAATTATTCTCACAAAATACTTTAAGCTCGTTAATACTTTAAGCTTACTTTACTCTTTATTTTTAGTACTCTCACAAATTATTTTAAGTTAACACTTTTGTAAAATATATAAAAGTTAGAACATTAAATAAAGAACAGTTAGTTCAAGTTGGGATTTAAAAACATAAACATTCAAAGTGTTTCATTTTAGTGGAAGAAATAAATTTAATTTTTTTTAATACATTTTTAGTGATTTAATTAATTTACATATATTAAATAACAAAATAATATACATATATTCTACACATGTATATTCATAATAACCGCATGTTAGAAATAAGTCGTTATATTATTTTATTTACATAAAATTCTGAAATATGGGAAAATACACATTCTTTGTATTAACAAACGGAGTGTCACTTCATTTTGCTCAGTGTTGCTATGCCACAGTAGATGGCGCCGCAATTTTTTTTGTTCTAATTAGCTTTGCAGTCGTTGTTTCTATTTTAACATGAATGACAACATTTTTAATTAGATATCAAACTTCGTTTCGCACAGTTTTGCAATGCCACAGTAGATGGCGCCGCAATTTTTTTTTGTTTTAATTAACTTTGCAATCGTTATTTCAATTTTAACATGAATGGCAACATCTTTAATTAGATATCAAACACAACAATGTTAAGAATATACACAGGGCTGGTCTTTTATTTCATACGTTTTTCAATTATTCTTTTACAAATATGACCATACGTTTGGCATATTAACTTTTTGTTTTGTTTGCAAAATAGAGTTACCGAGTTCATCAAAGGGTTTTTTTTGCTTTCAAAACAGTTCTACATAGTTATATAAAATTATTATTTATTTATTATTACATATAATTTTTAAAAACTGTTTATAATTACTAAAGCATTACTATTGACATAAATACAAAATTGCATCTTTTAAGTTTTCCATTCAAATTTTAGAAAATTTCAATTCTAAAAATTGGAATTCAGATTTCCAATTATATATTAGAAAATATCAATTGAATTTCAGAGAATCATATTAAAACATCGGAAATAATTGCTTGAAATTTAGAACACATCAAATAAATTTTTAAAATATAAATGTTATTCTTTAAACACAAATTGAAATTCAGAAAACACTAAATATGTTTACATTTAAAAAATCAACTGAAATTAAAAAAAATATTGCTATTGAGGAGACATTAATAGCATTTCAGGATAAGAAAATAATAATTTAAATTCAAAGAAGTTTAGAAAACCTTAAATGATATTTTAGAATTGCGAACATAAGAATTGTTACATAAATAAAGCGCAATTTGATGAGAATGTTATTTATATATTTTATTTTTCACAATTTTTTTGGATGAAAATTTGAAGTTTTTCAGAAAATAAAGATAATAAATTATTTTAATTAACATTTTTGGGATACTTGTTTTTTTTGCGTTTGGCAAACCAAATTTGAACAAGTGGTCATGGTGACTTCAAAATTTAACTTCATGGTATGTAAAGTAAAGCCCAAAAAACTTAAGTTCGATAATAATTCACAGGTAGTATAGTATTTGGAGTCAATAAATGAAAATATATTTTATTAACATAATTTAATTCAAAATCAAAAGTTGGCATCACTGGGTTAGATTTTGTATTGTTTTGTGTAAATAGTGAAAACTTCCTTTTAGTATGAAAAAAATTTTATTTTCCAAATATGGCAATATTTTAACAAAAAAAAATTGAGAGAGCTTTTTTTTGGTTATTATTTTGTTACTCGATAAGACCTATACGGCCGCAATGAAGAATTATTTGGCCAGTTAAAAGAAACTATACAGCCATCTCCAATTAGCACGATTTAATGCGTATAGCCACCCTACACAACCATTACCTTCGCAATAGAGGTTAGGGCGAGCTATTTAATTTGCAAAAACATAAACTAAATTAATTAACTAATTATGTCATATAACCGGAAACGCATGCATATAGGTATATAACCTAAATGCATGCCGATCAGGAACCACGATGACCAAAAAGCAAACACCGAAACGTGTTTTCTTTAATTCGAAATCATAGAAAAGACGAAAACGATCTTTCCTCGCTGGAGCGCGAATTAATAATGTGAGAGAGCTCTATATACCAACTCTTGGAATATAATTATAATAATTTGGTTTTAAGTTTAATAAATTGTTTACTTGTTCAAATATTTTGTTTACATTTATTATCAATACTCTAACCGAGGTGGAAGGTATCAAAGATTCGGCACAGCCGAATTTAACACTTTTACTTTGTTTTATTTCACATGATCCGGTAACGAGTTATGATATGATGTACACCGCAAAACAACAACGCCTCCGGAGATTTGCTGTCACGGACTTATTTATTAAAATTTTTAATTGAAAATTTTTTCAAGGATTCTCCAAATGTTATGCTATAATATGTTTATGAAATAAATAATCCAGCAGTACTCATATTTTCAAAAAAGAATTATGAAAGTACGACTTTTTAACTTTTTAAAAACCTTACCCCCGCTTAAGGTCAAAATTGGATGAATGTATGCTATTATGAATTCAGCAATGTTGAATCTAAAACGATTGCAATTTATTCGGTTTGGTATGGCTAATTCATAATTTTTTTTATTTTAAAATAATTTTGCGTTAAGTCCTAAAGCAATTTTTTTATATTTTTTTTTTGGCGAAAACACCCAGTCGACAGAAAAAAAATTTTTAAAATAGATTAAAAAAATTAATAGATTTTTAAAATGATGCCACAACAATGGAAACATTGTGATTAAAATATTTATAAATAACATTTTCCTTCAATTATTATAAAATGATGGCAAGAATAAAGTTA
This sequence comes from Cordilura impudica, assembly GCA_963682025.1. Lineage (NCBI taxonomy): Eukaryota > Metazoa > Arthropoda > Insecta > Diptera > Scathophagidae > Cordilura > Cordilura impudica. The sequence goes on along the minus strand of OY821521.1, from coordinate 195,016,119 downwards.
TGTAAAGAGTTGAACACCAGAATAATATATGGTTTTATTGCTGGAAAATGTGTGAGAAGTATTATATGAATAAATCCTTAATTTCAAAGGTTATCAAGAAATATCGTGAAAGAGGTACGGTGACTATTCAATATTTAGGTGCAGGCTCCATAAAACGGAGCCTTTTCATATTGATTGTAGTATTAATTGCAATCTGTTTGAAATAATTACCTTAAATTAAAAAAAAAAAAAAAACTTTAGTTTATTATTTGAGTCCCTAGTATCCAAAGATCAATAATCGTAAAAGAAAAATCTTAACTCAGTTGTTGTCAGCAGAAAAGAACATCCTAAGAAGTGAAATAGTAGCCTTTCTAGAAATTTTCCTTTTATGGATCAGAAAAATTTCATTTAGAGTATTGCGTAATATTTCAGGACAAATCAATTCTTTCGAACTGGAATTTTTATGAAACTTAAAACCGTTTGAAGCTCGAAATCAATTAAATAAAATCTGAGTATATAGTTTTTCATTGCATAATCTTTTTTCCTTTTGAAAGAAATAAAGAGGTAAAATTTTTTAAAATATAATGATGCCAAAAATGTTCTTCAAAACTTCAGCCCTCAATATAATTTGAAGTTTCCGATAAATTCTTTTACTACTTAATTATGTTTAGGACTTAAATATCTAGCAAAACATATGCAAAATTCACTCTTCTAACTTTTAACCACACATTTTAAATATTGTTTCACAAGAAAAAAAATCATGTGAGTCCGATCACAGGGAAGATGTGTAAACATCTATTAATTAAAGATTTTTTAATGTAATTTTTTAAAATCAAACAGAAAGCGTCATCTATGTATCACTTATAGCAAAAACTGTTTCAGCTAATTCAACAACCGTTTGCTGTAAAACGTTAAAAATATCCTAATATAAACGTATATAAGTGATACATAGATGACGCTTTTAAAAAAGTGGCATTAAAAAACACTTTTATATCATAATTTTTTCACCAATACAATCATAAGTCACACAGCGTTATCTGCTGCAGCTCACACCGATATGAGTTACGCTGTTTTTGTGATTGTATTGTGAAATAGAAATTTACGCCCCTGCGCGTATAGATGTTTACACATCAAAAAAATAATTTGTTTTGTTACACATAAAATAACGAATCTAATCTTATTTTTTTTTATTTATTTATTTTATTTAATTTATTAAACTAACCGAGCCCTTTGGGCCATATACGGTTAGTGAGCTAACAAACAGATATCTTAAGTACTATTATAAAAAAATTATTATAAAAAAAATTATAATTATAATTATAAAAGAAAAAGAAAAAATTATTACAAGAAAGTTATTACACGAATCTTATAGCTTATAAACAAAGAATTCATTTAACAAGATAAGATGAAATAGGAATTATTAAAATTGAAAATTCCGAATCAAAAAATAATATGGTATGATTGCAAAGGAAAGGAGGAACAAAAAAATGTCATATCCTTTCTTAATGAAAAAGGTAATAATAAGAGGTCTTTAAAGTTTTAAAAATTAAATTATATAATTTATTAAGTAACTAATTCCCTTGCACATTCGAGTTGAGTTTACATTTCATTATGAATTTTTTTAATTCTTGTGATTTAAAAAAAACACTGCTGACTCATTTCAATAAATTATCAAAGTTTTTTTTTTATTATGACCAATTAAACTCCCTGAAGGCAGCTAAAATATAATTAAAATGCATAGTTTGTTTCCATTACTTTATTTTACATAATCATAAAGACCTAGACACACACACTCACACACACACACACACACATACGTACTTTAAACACTTTTGTGGTATTTAGCTGAACTTTGACTTTGAATAGTGTGTTGTGCCTGTATATGTTTACAAACATACTCATATATAATGATCTCTCTTGCTGTTGCAACAACAATATGGTGTTATGTTTTTATTGCTGCAAATAGCGAGCTGCATTATCGTTGAATTATAAATTTGAAATTGTGTTAATTTTCATGTTTTCTTTTTTCCATAAGTGACAAAACATGCCAGTATGATGTTGAGGCCGCAATTAGCCGACTTTTGGCACAGTTGCCTTTTTTTTGGGATAAATTTACTTATAATTATATTTCCTTCTCAAAAAGGCTTTTCAATAAACAGCTTCTTAGAAGAATATAAAGGTCGGTATTAGCCGACTTTGCTTGTTTTCTTATTTTCTTTTTGGAATTTATTTTTATTACTTTGTCTTTTTAAATTTTTTTTTTTAAACAGCTCCTTAGAAAAATATAAATGCCAAGCCAGTTTAAATACTTTTAAACAAATTCCAAGCCAATGTAAAAATTATCGATAAAGTTTTTTAATTTAATATAAATTTATTAACTGCCTTTAAGTTTAGAGGAGTAGCACCAAAGTTTTCTAAATTACAATGCAATAAGTTCAGTTGAAATTCTAAAATTAGAATTTTATAAATCAGTTTTGATGGCTTCAGTAATGCCGTGCCAATTATTGGATAGACCTGATTATACCTATGTTTATATGAATACACGCACAGTGTGGCACTTGTTTAATCTAGAATAACAACTTTTAAACATTAAAGTTACTGAAATTTCATAAAATAAATTATTATTGCGCTTTGATACAGATTACAAATAATAACGTACTATTTTCTGAAATAATTTAAGCAATCAATCTAGGAACTTTGCTGGAAACAAAGTCATTTTCATTTTATTTCCATATTTTAATTAATTTATTTTATTTTATTTTATTTTTTTATTTTATTTTATTTTACTTGATTCTATTTCATTTTATTTTATTTTATTTTAATTTACTTTATTTTATTTTTTTTTTTAATTTTAATTTTAATTTATTGCATATTATTATATTTTATTTTATTTTACTTAATTTCATTTTCTTGCAATTTATTTTATTTTTTTAATTTTCTTTTCTTTTCGTTTCTTTTCTTTTATTTTATTTCATTTTATTTTATTTTGTTTTATTTTATTTTATTTTATTTTATTTTATTTTATTTTGTTTTAATTTATTTTATTTTATTTTATTTTATTTTATTTAATTTAATTTAATTTAATTTAATTTAATTTAATTTAATTTAATTTAATTTAATTTAATTTAATTTAATTTAATTTAATTTAATTTAATTTAATTTAATTTAATTTAATTTAATTTAATTTAATTTAATTTAATTTAATTTAATTTAATTTAATTTAATTTAATTTAATTTAATTTAATTTAATTTAATTTAATTTAATTTAATTTAATTTAATTTAATTTAATTTAATTTAATTTAATTTAATTTAATTTAATTTAATTTAATTTAATTTAATTTAATTTAATTTAATTTAATTTAATTTAATTTAATTTAATTTAATTTAATTTAATTTAATTTAATTTAATTTAATTTAATTTAATTTAATTTAATTTAATTTAATTTAATTTAATTTAATTTAATTTAATTTAATTTAATTTAATTTAATTTAATTTAATTTAATTTAATTTAATTTAATTTAATTTAATTTAATTTAATTTAATTTAATTTAATTTAATTTAATTTAATTTAATTTAATTTAATTTAATTTAATTTAATTTAATTTAATTTAATTTAATTTAATTTAATTTAATTTAATTTAATTTAATTTAATTTAATTTAATTTAATTTAATTTAATTTAATTTAATTTAATTTAATTTAATTTAATTTATTTTTTATACCCTATACCACTATGTGGTTTGGGTATAATGACTTTGTGCTGCTGTTTGTAACAACCAAAAATATTTGACCTAGACCCATCTTTAATTATACCGATCGAATCAGAATCACTTTCTGAGTTGATTTAATAATGTCCGTCCGTCCGTCCGTCCGTCTGTGTGTCCATGTAAAGCTTGTAATCAAACTGCAGGTCGCAAATATGAATATATTTTGACGAAATTTCGTATATAAGCTTTTATCGGCCATGGGATGAACGCTATTGAAATTGGTGAGAATCGGCCCATGTTCAGACCTAGCCCCCATACAAATTACCCATATGAAATCGACATAAATTGCCGTAAGATCCAAATTGTCATATAGATCTTACTCAAATTGGGTTTGTATGCGTTCATTACATCCTTTAATGAGTAGTCCAAAAATGATCCCTTTGACCCCATATAGAGCTGCTTCCCGATCTTCACTTAAATCTATTAAAAAACAAAAATATTGCACTGATTCTTCTCAAATTTTGTTTGTACATATTTTTGCAAAATACAAGAGACTTTACCAAACATGATCAGGATCGGTCCATTTTTGGACCTAGTCCCTTTATAGATATAGCATCCGATATGAACTTTTTCATATCTGCAGCCAAAAAAATTAATAAAAATCCCACTCAAATTTGGTTTTTGCTTATTTTCAATGTCCAGTTAGTTGGGCCTAAGAGATAGGGTTTCTAAACGCATGGTATAGGGTATCGTATAGTCGGTCTAGACCGACTATAATTTTCTTACTTGTTTTTTTTTGATTTTATTTTATTTTATTTTATTTTATTTTATTTGTTTTTTTTATTTTATTTTATTTTATTTTGTTTTATTTTATTTTATTTTATTTTATTTTAATTTATTGTATTTATTTCATTTTTTTTATTTTAATAAATTTTATGTTATTTTTTTATTTTATTTAAATTTATTTTATTTATCTTCTTTTATTTTATTTTTTAAAAATTTTTTATTTTGTTTTTTTTTTTTCAAATTCATTTCATTTATTTCATTTTCTTTTATTTTCTTTTCTTTTTTTCTCTTCTTTTCTTTTCTTTTCTTTTCTTTTCTTTTCTTTTCTTTTCTTTTCTTTTCTTTTCTTTTCTTTTCTTTCCTTTTCTTTTCTTTTCTTTATTTATTTTATTTAATTTTGTTTTTTTATTTTTTTTAAATTTATTTTGTTTTATTTTATTTTATTTTATTTTATTTTTTTTTAAATTTTATTTCATTCTATATTATTGTAATTTGTTTAATTCAACTTTTTTTATTTTATTTTTTTTTTTAATTTAATTTTATTTTATTTTCTTATATTTTCATTTATTTTATTTTATTTTATTTTATTTATTTTTCTTTTTTTTATTTTATTTTATTTTTGAAAAATTTTTTATTCTGTTTTTTTAAAATTTATTTCATTTATTTAATTTTCATTTCTTTTCTTCTCTTTTCTTTTCTTTTCTTTTCTTTTCTTTTCTTTTCTTTTCTTTTCTTTTCTTTTCTTTTCTTTTCTTTTCTTTTCTTTTCTTTTCTTTTCTTTTCTTTTCTTTTCTTTTCTTTTCTTTTCTTTTCTTTTCTTTTCTTTTCTTTTCTTTTCTTTTCTTTTCTTTTCTTTTCTTTTCTTTTCTTTTCTTTTCTTTTCTTTTCTTTTCTTTTCTTTTCTTTTCTTTTCTTTTCTTTCCTTTTCTTTTCTCTTCTTTTCTTTTCTTTTCTTTTATTTTTTTATTTTATTTTGTTTTATTTTATTTTTTTTATTTTATTTTGTTTTATTTTATTTTATTTTATTTTATTTTAATTTTCTTATATTATTTCAATATATTTTATTTCATTTTATTTTATTTTATTTTATTTTGTTTAATTTAACTTTTTTTATTTTATTTTTTTAATTTAATTTTATTTTGTTTTCTTATATTTTTGTTTATTTTATTTTATTTTTTCCCTTTTATTTTATTTTGTTTTATTTGTTTAATTTAACTTTTTTTATTTTATTTTAATTTTCATTTATTTTATTTTATTTAATTTTTTTTATTATATTTTATGTTATTTTAAATAATTTTATTTTATTTTCTTTTATTTAATTTTTTTTATTTTATTTTATTTTATTTTAATTTTTTTTTTTAATTTATGTTATTTTTTAAATTTTTTTTTATTTTATTTTAATATATTTTAAGCTATTTTTATATTTTATTTAAATTTATTTTATTTATCTTTTTTTTATTTTATTTTATTTTTTAAAAATTTTTTATTTTTTTTTAAATTATTTTATTTTATTATTTTAATTTATTTTATTGTTTGTATTTTATTTTATTTTTTAATTATGTTACTTTATCTTTGCATATTTTGCTCTCGTGCACAACACTGTGCAATGTGTTTTAATGTCACATGTAAAGTTAGATAAAATATAACCGCACGCTCAACACTGACATAGACTCATATATGTAGGTAAATACTCTGGTCTCTTTTTAGATGGAAGATGAATACAAACTATAGGATGCGAAGAAAAAATATTTAAAAATTTAATTTCATTACTTTGTTTTCTAAAATCAGATGATCAGATAAGTTGAGCTTTCAGGCTCAGATCTAATGTAAAAAATTAAAAAAGGGTTTATTAATTTTGCATAATCAAAGACCTTAGTATACTGAAATGCACTTTACATTGTGCGTATCTCCCTGTAAACAATCAACAGCTCACAAATTTTAATGGAACTTATTTGACCGAAAAATCAATGAGTTTTTATACCCTATACCACTATGTGGTTTGGGTATAATGACTTTGCGTTGCTGTTTGTAACAACCAAAAATATTTGACCTACACCCATCTTTAATTATAGCCATGGGATGAACGCTATTGAAATTAGTGAGAATCGGTCCATGTTCACACCTAGCCCCCGTACAAATGACCCCTATGAAATCAACATATATTGCCATAAGATCCAAATTATCAAATTGGGTTTGTATGTATATATAACATCCATTAATCAATAATCCAAAAATGATCCCTATTGGACAACTCTTAGTCATAGGCCCCATATAGAGCTGCTTCCCGATCTTCACTTAAATATATCAAAAACAAAAATATTGCACTGATTCTTCTCAAATTTTGTTTGTATATATTTTTGCAAAATACAAGAGACTTTACCAAACATGGTCAGGATCGGTCCATTTTTGGGCCTAGTCCCCATATAGATATAGCATCCGATATGATGTGTTTTCATACCTGCAGCCGGTAAAAATAATAAAAATCCCAATCAAATTTGGTTTGTGCTTTTTTTCTATATCCAGTTAGTTGGGCCTGAGAGATAGGGTCTCTAAACGCATGGTATAGGTTATCGTATAGTCGGTCTAGACCGACTATAATTTTCTTACTTGTTTTTTAATTCAAACAAACTAGGGTAGATTTTGTAGTGTGGCGTAAGTTTAAGTTTTGCGTCAGTTCATGGCAGTGCGGGCTATTCAATTTGTAAACAAATATCAATAGTTTCTTTAAAAATCTATAAGCAATTGATAAAATTGTACAATTCCCACCAGAGGCTTTGGCGTGTCGCTGCGAAAAAAAAAAAAAAATAGCCAAAATTAGAATCTGCAGACAAGCCCTCGGCTTCGCGGAACTAGGCTAAAAAAAAAAAAAATATATATATATATATATATTAAAAAAAAACAAAAAAAAAGAAATAAAAAAAAAAAAAGATGTGCACCATATTTACAGATTTGCACCATCTGGTATATTTTTGTTGCAGTAAAATTCTTTTAAAGTTGATACTAACACATACATAAAACTATACAATGCTGTGTGTGTGTTTATTAAATTTGTGTTGAATTGTGAACTTGATAAAATTGATCAGCATACCTTTAGGCTCTTATAAAATTATTTATTAATAAATATATAACTGTATCTTCTGTGTGTTCAACAAATATTTTTAATGAAATTTAGTGAATTTTAAAATTATCTAGAATTTGCACTCGAATTTCGAGGACTGGGCGCTGCTAGTATAACATTTATAATTAAGTAATACAAAATAATATTAACGGCTATACGTAAACATTTTCGATAAATCTATCAAAAATCATTGCATTAATATAGTGGGTTAGATCTGGAGATTCTAAGCTATTTTGGGCTCAAGTTAAGTTAGCCAAGTTAGTTTAAAACATTTTGTTAAGAATTAATTATTTAAAAAATCGTGTTTTCGAAAAAACAATGCAGATTCTAAAACATGTCTATAAGCAAATTATTTGAGGTGTATTTTTGGGCCTTTAAGGATATTCAATACCAGCATTTTTTTAAAAAGTATTGTGACCTCAAAGTGAAATTATTTAACAAATATTCTGATGATAGATTTATATGAATATTTGTAGTTTAATTAGTTATTTATCGTTCAGTTTGAGATCATGTATACATTTTCTAATTAAAGAAAACATAATAATTTTGTAATGTAAGAGAAATGAAAAACGAAAAATGAAAAATGGAAAATAAAAAATGAAAACTGAAAAATTGAAAATGAAAAATAAAAAATGGAAAATAAGAAATGAAAAATAAAAAATGATAAATAAAAAATGAAAGATGAAAAACGACAAATTAAAAATAAATAATGAAAAATAAAAAATATATATAAAGAATGAAAAATCAAAAGTGAAAAATGAAAAATGAAAAATTAAAAATAAAAAATGGAATATGAAAAATGAAATATGAAAAATGAAAAATAAAAAATTAAAAACGAAAAATTAAAGATGAAAGATGAAAGGATTAAAGATAAAAAAATGAAAAATGAAAAACGAAAAATGATAAATAAAAAACGAAAAACTAAAAATTAACCGGTTGAAATAATAAATAATAATAAATATTTTTATATTAGCAGAGCCCCTGCAGTTTATTGCTATAAGTGATACATAGATGACGCTTTGTGCTTGATTTTAAAAAAGTGCCATAAAAAATCTTTAATTACTAGATGCTTACACATCTCCCCTGTGATCGGACTCACATGATTTTTTTCGAAATTTTTTATTCTCAATTATTTAAATCTCCTAACTAAAAATTAAAAAAAAAAATCTAAAATATTATTTTTTTATTTCTTTTCATATCCCTGACAGTTTTTTTAAATTTTTTTATGTTTCTTTTTTTAAAGAGTTTTTTAGTTTTCCTCCTTTTCTATGGTAGACATTTAATTTTTCAACTGCATTGCAGACTAAAAACATCTATAAATTTTAACTCATGTGATGCAAAATGACACTTTTATTGTTTTTGTTTTTAAGTTATTTACAAGGCTGTAAATTCATTGAAACCAACGTTAACGGATATATCGTTTAAAAATTTTTGCGCTTACATTTTTTTCAGAAAGACAGTTGAGAAATTTTATTATTTTATTTTGGAAATATGGATTTTGGGAATATGAACATTATTATGAAAGTGGCCATAGTAAAAATTTATAAAAAAAAATTTATTTATCAGTTATTATAGTTTGTAAATATAAAGGAAGTATTTCGTTAAAATTTTTAAGATATTCAGTTAATTTTACAAGGACTCTTCGTCAATTGAGGCAACTTTTCCGCATGAAATTTCACATTCATAGTTAATTTTCATTTTATACCTATAAGGTTGAGAATATTTTTAAACAAAATGTACATTGTAACAAAATATTCTTTATTTTGTACAAAAAAAAATATTCAATTTTATTGAAACAATATGTATGTGACTTGTTCCACTTCAACAATTATGGTCACATATATAGCTACGTTGTCCTTAGACACAAAGCAATTTACCAAGAGGAGCCCATATTGATCTCCAGTAATGAGTTTCTTACAGTATTTTAAGGAAAATACAGTTTGTCAATAAAATCTTTGTCTACAAATAGACCTATAGGCAATCCATAGCTGCTTCCCGATCTTCACTTAAATTGCTAAAAAAATATAGAGCACAGATTTTTCTTAAATTTGCTTCGCATGTGTTTTAGCAAAAAACAAGTGACATTACCAAATATGGTCAGGATGGGACCAGTTTTCGTCCTAGTCCACATATGTATAAATATAGCATCCGATATGAACATTCTCAGATCTGCAGGAAAAAAATTAATAGAAATTCCACTCAGATTTGTTTTATGATTATATTGTATACCTAATTAAATGGACCTAAGACCAAATCTCTTAATGCATGGTAACGACTTTCATACATTCGGTCTACACCGACTGAAATTTTCTTACTCGTTTTGCTTTGGCTTATAATAAATTAAACAATTTAATATTATTAATTTTTTTTTGCTAAATTATGCAAAATATATGTAAAAGAAAAGTCATGAAATTTGATTGCAATAATTAACTAGTTTCGTTGTATTATTGAATTAAACATCAAAATGTTGATATGATTCGGGTTAAAAAAACCTTTTTTAAAAAAATAACATTTTCTTAAAAAATTAAGTTTTCTTAAAAAACTACACTTTCCTAAAAAATCTAATTTTCTTACAAATTAAGTTTTTTTGTTTAAAAGTAAATTTTCTTAAAAAAATACCTTTTCTCAAAAAAATACTTTGTTTTGGAGTACATGCTCTTAAAAAGTACATTTTCCTTGAAAAGTATCTTTTCTTATAAAAATACCTTTTCTTATAAAAGTACCTTTTCTTATAAAAGTAAATTTTCCTAAAAAAGTACCTTTTTTTGAAAGTACATTCTCTAAAAAGTACCTTTTCTTTAAAAAGTACGTTTTCTTAGAAAAGTACAATTTCTGACAAAAAGTTCCTTTTCTTAGAAAATAAGCTTTTCTTAAAAAAGTACATACTCTTACAGAGATAACTTTTCTTAGAAAGGTACCTTTTCTTAAAGAGATACATTTTCTTAAAAAAATACATTTTCTTAAAAAAGTACATTCCTTAAAAAATTTTTTTCTTATAAAATTACCCTTTCTTATAAAAGTATCTTTTCTTATAAAAGTAAGTTTTCTTAGAGAAAGTACCTTTTCTTACAATAGAAATATTTCATAACAAGTACCTTTTTTCTACAAAAGTACCTTTACTTAAGAAAATTTCCAGCTCTTAAAAAAAGCGATTTTTTTAAAAAGGTACCTTTTCCTAAAGAAGTACATTTCCTTAAAAAGGTAGTCCTATTTAAAAAAGTTTATTTTCTTAAGAAAGTAATTTTTTTTAAAGTGTACCTTTTCTAAAAAAAGTACATTTTTTAAAGAGGTATCTTTTCCTGGAAAACTACCATTCCTTGAAAGAATAGTCTTCTAGACAGTATTTTTTTCTGAAAAAAGCACCATTTCATATAAAAGCATTTTTTTAATGTTATCTTTTCTTAAAAAAATACTGTCTTTTTAAAAAAGCACCTGTTTTTTAGAAGGGACCTTTTCTTAAAAATATACTTTTTCTTAGGAAAGTAACTGATTTTAAAATTTAACTTTTCTTAAAAAGTACTCTTTCTAAAAAGTACTCGTACTATTTCCTTAAACAAAACATTTTTGAAAAAGCAAATTTTTGAAAAAAATATTTTTTTTTAAAAGCACTTTTTTTTAAAGTATTTTCTTTTGTTAAAAATTATTTTCTTTAAAAATTACTCTTCTTAAAAAAGCGCATTTTCTTAAAATAATGTTTTTTTTTTTTTTTAAAGTACCTTTATTTAAAAAAGTAATTTTTTTAAAGTTCATTTTCTTAAAAAGTACATTTTCTTGAAAAAGTAATTTTTCCTAAAAAGCACCTTTTCTGAAAAAGTTACACTATCTTAGCAAGTATATTTTCTTAAAATAGTATATTTCCTAAAAAAGTACATTTCTGAACCATACTATCATGCGGGGGTCGTGGGGTCATGGGTTCGATTCCCACCAGAGGCTTTGGTGTGTCGCTGCAAAAAAAAAAAAATTCCAAAATTAGACTCTGCAGACAAGCCCTCGGCTTCGCGGAACTAGGCTTAAAAAAAAATTAAAAAAAAAAAAAAAAAATTTGGGTTGTGTGTGTTAAAGAAAAAAAAAAGTTTTTTAAAAAAATACCTTGTCTTAAAAAAGTACATTTTCTTGAAAATGTGCTTTTTCATTAATAGTACCTTTCCTTTAAAAAGTACCTTTTTTTAAAGAGTGCCTTTTCTTAAAAAGTAAATTTTCTTAAAAAAGTACTATTTCTTAAAATATTATTTTTTCTTTGAAAGGTACTTATTGCTTTTTGAAAAAAGAACTGTTTTGGATAAAAGTACATTTTTGGAAAAAAGTATTTTTTTGTATAAAAAAGTACTTTTATTTAAAAAAGTAATTTTTTTAAAGAACCATTTCTTAAAAGGTACATTTTCTTGAAAAAGAAATTTTTCCTAAAAAGCACCTTTTCTGAAAAAGTTACACTATCTTAGCAAGTATATTTTCTTAAAATGCTTAAAATACTTCTTAAAATAAATAGTACCTATTTTGAAAAAGGCACATTTTGAAAAAAATTTAATTTTCTTGGAAATGAGCTTTTTCTTCCAAATGTAACATTTGTTAAAAAAATACCTTGTTTTAAAAAAGTACATTTACTTGAAAATGTGTTTTTTCGTTAATAGTACCTTTCCTTTAAAAAGTACGTTTTCTTAAAAAAGTACATTTTCTTAAAAAGTAAATTTTCTTAAAAAAATCCTTTTTCTTAAATTTTTTATTTCTTTGAAAAGTGCTTATTGCCTTTTGAAAAAAGAACTGTTTTGGAAAAAAGTGCTTTTTTGGGAAAAAGTACGTTTTTGGAAAAAAAGTATTTTTTGTTTAAAAAAGTACTTTTATTTAAAAAAGTAATTTTTTTAAAGAACCATTTCTTAAAAAGTACATTTTCTTGAAAAAGTAACTTTTCCTAAAAAGCACCTTTTCTGAAAAAGTTACACTATCTTAGCAAGTATATTTTCTTAAAATAGTAGGTATATTTCTTAAAAATTACATTTCTGAACCACACATTTTTTTAAAATAGTACCTATCTTGAAAAAGGCGCATTTTGTAAAAAAATTTATTTTCTTGGAAAGGAGCTTTTTCTTCCAAAACTAACTTTTTTTTAAAAAATACCTTGTCTTAAAAAATACATTTTCTTGAAAATGTGCTTTTTCACATTTTGTAAAAACTTTCATTTTCTTGGAAAGGTGATTTTTCTTCCAAATGTAACATTTCTTTTAAAAAATACCTTGTCTTAAAAAAGTAAATTTTCTTGAAAATGTGCTTTTTCATTAATGGTACCTTTCCTTTAACAAGTAAAATTTCTTAAAAAATAAATTTTCTTAAAAAAGTACTGTTTCTTAAAATATTATTTTTCCTTTGAAAATAACTTATTGCTTTTTGAAAAAAGAACTGTTTTGGAAAAAAGTACTTTTTTGAAAAAAAGTATTTTTTTGTTTAAAAAGTACTTTTATTTAAAAAAGTAACTTTTTAAAGTACCATTCCTTAAAAAGTACATTTTCTTGAAAAACTAATTTTTCCTAAAAAGCACCTTTTCTGAAAAAGTTACACTATCTCAGCAAGTATATTTTCTTAAAATAGTATATTTCTTAAAAAAGTATATTTCTGAACCACACATTTTTTTAAAATAGTACCTATCTTGAAAAAGGCACATTTTGTAAAAAAATCTAGTTTTCTTGGAAGGTGCTTTTTCTTCCAAATGTAACTTTTTTTTTAAAAATACCTTGTCTTAAAAAAGTATATTTTGTTGAAAATGTGCTTTTTCATTAATGGTACCTTTCCTTTAAAAAGTAACTTTTCTTAAAAAAAGTTCATTGTCTTAAGTACATTTTCTTAAAAAATTACTTTTTCTTAAAATATTATTTTTTCTTTGAAAAGTACTTATTGCTTTTTGAAGAAAGAACTGTTTTGGAAAAAAGGACTTTTTTAATGAAAAAAAAATTTTTGTTTAAAAAATTACTTTTATTTAAAAAAGTGATTTTTTTAAAGAAACATTTCTTAAAAAGTAAATTTTTTTGAAAAAGTAATTTTTCCTAAAAAGCACCTTTCCTGCACATTTGTAAAAAATTTAATTTTCTTGGAAAGGAGCTTCTTCTTCCAAACGTAACTTTTTTTAAAAAGTACATTTTCTTGAAAATGTGCTTTTTCATTAATGATACCTTTCCTTTAAAAAGTACCTTTTCTTAAAAAAAGTGCATTTTCTTAAAAAGGAAATTTTCTTAAAAAAGTACTTTTTCTTAAAATATTATTTTTTCTTTGAAAAGTAGTTACTGCTTTTTGAAAAAAGAACTGTTTTGGAAAAAAGTACTTTTTTGAAAACAAGTATTTTTTGTTGAAAAAAATACCCATTCTTAAAATAGCACAATTTCTTTAAAAAGTAAATTTTCTATAAAAAATTACGTTTTCTTTAAAAAGAATATTTTCTTATAAAATCATATATTATTATAAAAGTACCGTTTCTTAAAAAAGCGTCTTTTCTTTAAAAATAAATTTTCTACAAAACCACCTTTTCTAAAAAAATATCTTTTCTTAAAAAAGTAACAAAAAAAGTACCTCTTCATATAAAAGTTCCTTTTCTAAAAAACAAATTTTCTTTAAATGTACTTTTTCTTGAGAAATACTTTTATACATTTTCTTAATAATATTAAATTTTCTCAAAAAAGTGTATTTGTTTTCAAAAGTACCTTTTAAAAATACCTTTTCCTTAAAAAGTAAATTTTCTTAAAAAAGTGTCGTTCCTTAAAAAGTAAATTTTCTTAAAAAACACCTGTTTAATAATACTAACAGATTCCAGCACTCGACATTCGAGTGCAAATTCTAGGAAATTTACTTTTTCATTTAATAAAGATCCTAAAGGTATGCTCATTTTAAATAAAGAAAACAAACTCAACACATTAACACAAACACATTAAAAAATTTAATAACCATTATTTATGCATGTGTTAGTAGCAACTTTAAACGATCATAACTCCAAAAAAATATTCAAGACGGTGAAAATCTGTAAATCTGGGTAACAGCTAAAAAGAAATACCTTTCAAATGATAAATTTTTTGTCAAAATCGGGGTAAAACTGTGAAACTTACGTCGGTAACAAAAAATCGCCTAGCCTATTAATATTATAGATATATATTTTTTCTTTGAAAAGTACTTATTGCTTTTTTGAAAAAAGCACTTTTTTGACAGAAGTATTTTTTTGTTGAAAAAATTACATTTTCTTAAGTGCCCCGGTAGCTGAGTTGGTAGCGTTCTCGCCCATCATTCGGAGGTCGTGGGTTCGATTCCCACCAGAGACTTTGGTCTATCACTGCAAAAACCAGCCAAATGGTCTTTGTCACCCGGCTTATCCGTGGACCCAAATTAGAATACAAATTTACTATGTATTGTAATTAATATAAATAAATAAATAAATAAGTACCTTTTCTTAAAAAAGCACAATTATTTTAAAGGTAAATTTTCTTTAAAAAAATACCTTTTCCTTAAAAAAAACCTTCCCTTATGAAATTATATATTATTAGCACAATTTCTTTAAAAAGTAAATGTTTTAAAAAATTGTTTTAAAAACATTAAATTTTCATAAAAAAGTACCTCCTACTAAAAAAGTACCTTTTCTAAAAAAAAAAAAACACATGAAAAGTACCTTAAGAGAATACTTTTCTTGAAAGAGTACTCTTTTTAAAAAAGTGAATTTTTTTTGAAGTAACTTTTTTGAAAAAAAATTTTTGTCTTTAAAAACTACCTTTTTCTTAAAAAAAAAAATCCATTTTTGTTTAAATGGTGCGTGGTAAAGAAGATGAAAGCATATATTTCAAAAATTCATAACTGCACTGTATTCTTAATCGGACCGGTTTCTGGCATTTCAGCCTTCATCAGCGATTTATTGAACATTGTGATAATTGTTATGTTTTAATTGAATAGATTGTTTCTATATGAAAATTTTTTCTACTTAGGGCGGCCGTGAGGTTTTGAACCATGAACCTTCACATACACTCGTACTTGCACTTTTTGGTCAGCGCTTTAACACACTCACCTAAAGTCAGGCCTATGAGCAGTGTGGTTAGATTCAGTTTTCGTACCATACAGCTTTACTTTGTTTTAATTTCAGAAGATACAACTCTGTCCAAACAAACAATCGTTATTTTTGAACTTTGAATATTTTTTGCATATCTACTTCTAATTTCCACTATTCTCAGTTTTCGTAAGAGTTGTCATATGTGATGTACGGTTTTTGTACATACCTACATATGCACTTTACATATATTTGAGATGACGCTTTGAAGCGAAGAAATTTTTTTGTTTGTTAGATTTATCGTCATTTTTCAGACATATTGCAATTACTACCGTAATTAATATGCAATTTTAATTTTGTTTAAATGGTGCGTGGTAAAGAAGAAGAAAGCATATATTTCACAAATTCATAACTGCACTGTATTCTTAAATAACTTCTGTTGAAAAAAGTACCTTATCTTAACAATATACCTTTTCTTAGAAATGTACGATTTCTTGAAAAAAATAAATCCAAAATAAAGGCCCCTAAATTTAATGTATTAAACCCAAACACGTAGCCCCACCAAAAATATTCAGGGTTCGAAATCCGGCTTTAAAGTTGTTTTCTACGTTGTTTTCATTTTGTTAGTTTTTAGAATAATCATACATATGTAATTAAATATGCAAAATAAATTAATTACTACCGCTTCCTAAGTGATAAAATATTAATTCGCTAATTACTTTGAAACATGCACCGGAATGTTAATGATATTTTGATATCATAATAAAAACAATAAAATAATAAAATTCTGTAAAATCTAATAGAAGCGCTTCGAACAGACAATTGACAACATGCAAAGGCATTGTTTAACTCTTTTAGGAAAAAACAGCAACATTTTATATAAAATTAACTAAAAATTGTTGAACATGTTAGTCAAAGTAAAGAATTCAATCATTTACCATGAAAACTATGGCGAATTTAATAGTTATTGCTATGTTAGTCGTTATTGTGCCAAAGGTTAATTCAGTGAACATTAAACTCAACTGCTTAAGATAAATTTTCGATTCAATTTCTTTTCAGACCTTGGCTGATATTGATACTGATTTTATGGAAAAAAGCGAAGAATGTCAACAGCGTTTTAATGTGAACCCTGACAAAATCAGAACAATGCAAGGTGTGGACAAGAGTCAGGATGTTGATATGGAATTCAAGCGTTACGTTCATTGTATAATAGAAAAAATTGGTGCCCTCGATTCGAATGGTAAATTGGATGTTGAAAAGATGACAAAAGAACATGACTTAGATGAAGAAACAACTGAGATGTTAAGTGAGTGTAAGGCTGAGCATGATATGAACGATGATGTATATGAATATTCTTACGGGTTAATGGTTTGTATAAATGCAAAAATGAATGATCATTAATATACGACAAATAATCAAATAATCAACTAACAATAAACTTAGAAGGTAGATTTGCAAAATTATCATCTTGTTGTTATTCACTAGCGATCAAATTCTTCTACGATCTTTTGTATATTTTTTTTTTTTGGCCAGTACTAATGAAATTATCAAATATTTTTGGACAAACGTTATGTTAAAGTTCATATCGGATTGATTATTATATGGGAACTAGAATCAAACATGATTTGATCAGGACAAGATGTGTGGTCATGGTCTCTTACATGTGTCAAAGTAAAATATATGAAATTCCAAAGAAGTGAAATAAATTCTATTCTTTGGATCCGGATGTGGTGAAAATTTCTATTATCGCCTATGAACTGAATATGGACTTCCCATCAAACTGACACTTGGACTAGTGTTACTAGTTCAGGATGCTATTTTTCGTTTTCAATATAAATTTTTGAACTTCCTTTTCCACTACAAACGTGTATTATTTCAAAATTACTCTTCCTACTTTAGTGTCAATTATTCATTTCCCAATAGAAATTTTTTAGTTTTATTTAAATTTTTTTAAATAAATTTTTATGTTTTCTTGAAGCAAAGTTCTACACAATTCCCAATAATACACAGAGACGGAGCGGGGGACATTGTTTAATCGGTGCAGAAAGTGATTTGAGTCGATCGGTACAATAAAAGATGACATCAGCACAACTTCATTTTGCCATAGACATTTCATTTTCGGAATTTATCAACTTGATAAATATTCATAGATCCTACATATTGGACTTGTAATGCCTCGCTGCTCTGGCAAAAAATACCCCTTTGCTCTGCTTTGAAAAATATCATTGCAGCGCTCCTAGATATCAAAGTGAAACTAAACTCATTACGGACCCAGAATACTCTGTAATCCACTTTTGGCAGCAGACATTTCCCCATACAATCTAAAACACATCAACCCTTGGCTGACTTACAACTGTAGGATTGTGCAGTAGAAAATGGCGCAAAAACAGTCTGGCAATAGGGTAGGACCTTATGTGATTGGAATAGGTTTGATCCCAACACTTAACCAAGCTTTAGGGGAGGCAATTGAAAGAGGTTTGTCCTCATCAATTTCCTCATCAATTAATTGAAAGGGATTTCACCTCAACAATTCATCAAGGTTGAGGAAGACTAACTAAAAGATATGTAATTGAAACAGATTTTATCGCATCAATTCACCAAGTCCGGGGAAGTGTCAATGGATAGAGGTTTTACCTCATCAACTCATCAAGGTTGAGGGAGAGTAATTGAAAGAGATCTTATATTTTATATTTTTTTATCTCATCAATTACAAGAGTTAAGAAAGGAAATTGAAAGAGATTTGGTATCATTATTTAGCCAAGACAGAGGAAGAATAATTGAAAAGAATTTAATCTCATAAATTCACCAGGGTGGGGGAAGAGTAATTGAGAATTAAAGTAATTAAGAAAAGCAAATTGAAATGTCGATTAACTAAGCTTTAAAAGAGCTAATGGAAGGAGCTTTTACCTCATGAATACACCTAATTTTAAAAAGAGTAATTAAAAGGGATTTTATCTAATCAATTACAGGAATTGAGAAACATAATTAAAATAGATTTTATCGCATAAATAAGCAAAGAAGTATAATTGAAAGGAATTTAAAAAGAATTCAGAAAGTTAATTGAAATATGTTGTACCTCATAAATTCACTAAGTTTGAAGAAGATGTAGTTGCAAGGGATCTTATCTCAGCAATTAAAGGAATTGGGGCTGAGGAAGACTAACTGTAAGGGATTTTATCTTATCAATTAAAAGAATTGAGTGAGGTAATTGAAAGAAATTTTATCTCATTAATAAGCCAATATTGAGGAAGAATAATAGAAAGGATTTTATAGTAGCAATTTACCAAGGTTTAAGCAAGGGATTTTATCTTATCAGTTCATCATGGTTGGGGAAAAGTAATTGAGAATAATTTTGTTTAATCAATTAAGGGAATTGTGGAAGAATAATTGAAAGGGATTTTGTCTCATCGATTAAAGATATTGAGAAAGTTTATTAGAGATTTTTATTTTCTCATCAGTTGAACAAGTTTTAGAAGAGGTACTTTAAAGTGCTTTTACTTGCAAAGTCACCTATTATTATTTCAGCAAATTCCATCGCGAACATAGGCTGTGTACGTAAAATCTCCATTTTTCTCTGTCTGCTGCGATATGTCTAAGTTCGTTGAATGATTTTCTTTAATTAATTAATTGTACGTCTCCATGCTATCATCGGATTTCCTGGTTTCCTTGCACCCTTGGGGTTCCATTCAAGTGTTTCATGGCAAATTTCATTGTATGGTTTTCTCAGTATAAGTCCAAGCCAGTTATATTTTCTCCTCTTTATTTGAGCATTGATGTTATCTTCATCAGGGATTTGGAGAAGCTGTTCGTTCGTAACTACTCTAGGCCACCAAATCCCTAATATGTTTCGTCATGGCTGGGGAAGAGTAATTTTGCAGGGTTCTATCAAATAATTTAATTGAATTGAGGAACAGTAAATGAATGAGATTTATTTCATCAATTCAGCAAGATTGTGGAAAGTGATTTTACCTCATTAATTAATGGAATTACGAAAGGTAATTGTCATCAATTCTGCAAGATAATTGAAAGGGATTTCATCTTACCAATTTTCCAACGTTTAAGAGCGGAAATTGAATAGTATTTTATCTCATCAATTCATCATGGTTGGGGAAAAGTAATTGAGAAGGATATTATTTAACCAATTAAGGGAATTGCGGAAGAATAATTGAAAATGTATTATGTCTCATCGATTAAAGGAATTGAGAAAGGTAATTAAAGGTAGTTTTTCCCCCCACAAGTTGAACAAGCTTTAGAAGAGGTAACTGAAAGTGCTTTTACCTCGCAAGCTCTCCTATTATTATTTCGGAAAAATCCATCTGGAACATATACTGTGTACGTAGAATTTTCATCTTTGTCTATCTGCTGCGATTTGTCTGTATTCGTTGAAATTTTCCGGTTTCTTTAAAAATTGTACATCTCCATATTATTTTCAGTCTTCGTAGATTCTTCGCACCCTGGGTGTACCATTCGAATATTTCATGCCAAATTTCATTATACGGTTTTCTTAGTCTATGCCCATGCCACTTATGTTTTCTCCTCTTTATTTGAGCATTGATGTTATCTTCATCAGCGATTTGGAGAAGCTGTTCATTCGTAACTACTCCAGGCCACCAAATCCTTAATATGTTTCGTAGACATCTGTTGGTAAAAATTTTGTATATTGTGCTTGATGGCTTCGTTTATCAACCAGGTTTCCATATAGTAGAATAGTTTTTCACAGGCGTTGTATATGTGAAGTTTGGTCTTGGGGCAGATGGCGTTCGACTTCCATATATTTCGTAGATTGTAATATGCAGTTTTGAACATATGTACTCGTGAATGTACGTCGCCGATAGTGCTGCCATCTGTAGTTATGTTACTGGCCAAATAGCAAAAGTTTTCAACGTTTTGAATTGGCGCATTGTTCAGCCAAAAAATTAGTGGTTGGTTATATTTGGATTTAATAATCATACATTTCGTCTTATCTGCATTGAATCGGAGGCCATATTTTGACGCCGTTAAGGCCAAGTTATCTATCTTCCCCTGCATATCGTCCTTGTTTGCTGCCATTAGATCAAGGTCATCGGCATAGTCAAGATCCTCAAGTTGTTCGTTGATTCCCCACTGTATGTCTCTATTTCCATCTGATGTTGCCGAAAGTATTTCATCAAGTGCTGTGACGAATAGGATAGGGGGCAGCAGGGAACCTTGTTTCAAACTGCTTTCTGTGTCGAGAGTTTCACTTATTCTTCCCCAATGTCGCACTCGCATTTTGAAATCGTCGTATTGTGTCTTTATCAGTGTAATTATTTTGTTCGGTATTTTTTTCTTAGCAAGAGCATGCAATATTTTGCTCCGATCGATGGCATCAAACCATTTTCGAATTTGAATTACTTATAGGTTGAGGAAAATGAATTGAAAGGGATTTTATCTCATCAACGAAAGGAATTGAGAAGGGAAATTTAAAGAGATTTAATCTAATCAATTAGCCAAGGTTTATGAGAGGAATAAATCATTAGTTTGTCATGGCTGGGGAAAAGTAATTCCGAAGGGTTCTATCAAGTTAAATAATAGAATTGAGGAATAGTAAATGAATGTGATTCATCTAATCAATTCACTAAGACATTACCTCATTAATTAAAGGAATTATGAAAAGTAATTCACAGATATTTTATCTCAGCAATTATTCAAGGTAATTGAAGGGAATTTCATCTTATCAATTCACCAAGCTTTAAGAGAAGAAATTATATATATATATTATAATTATATATATATATATATTTATTCCTTTTACTCCAATGAGGAGCATAGGGCCATAACAAAATTTTTGGATCGTGTTCTGTTTGATGATAAACTTTTAATTTCGCTCCAGCTCTTTCCGCTTTTCTCAATGTCCTTTTCGAGCTACCCTGGGGATGCCACTCAATGGCATACCCAGCGATGTCATTTGGGTGTTTCCTCAAAGTATGGCCTATCCAGTTCTATTTGCGTTCCATAATATTTAAGTGGATTGGTTGGTGTTAAGTTTGTCAGTGAGGAAATTGAATAGTATTTAAAAAATTTATCTCATCAATTAAGGGAAGTAATTCAAAGGGATTTTAGATCATAAATTAGTCAAGGTTGAAGAAGAATACTTTAAAGGGACTCTATGCCATCAGTTAACCAACGTTGAAAGGAATTTAGCTCATCAGATATCATGGTTGGGGAAAGCAAATGAGAAGAATTTATTATCAACAATTAGAGTAATTGTGGAAGGTAATTATAAGGGATTTTAGCTCACGAATTAGCCAAGGAGGTATAATTATAGCGAGTCTATGTCATCAATTGGAGACGTTTTAGAGACGTACATGGAAAGGGATTTATCCCATCAATTCATCACGGTTGGGGAAGAGTAATAATGAAGGATTTATTTAAGGCATTTTACCTCATTAATTAGCCAAAGTGAAGGAAGGGTGCCTGGAAGGAGTAATTAAGAAAGGTAACTGAATGAAACTTTATCTCATCAATTAGCCAAGGTTCAAGAGCGAAAATTGAAATACATTTGACCTCATTAATTCATCATGTTTAGAGAAGAGTAATGGAGAAGAATTTGAGAAGCATAAATGAAAGGAATTGAGAAATCGATTCTATCTTAATAACTAGCGATTGAGAGAGAGTAATTAAAAGGGCCTTTATGTCACCAATTCACCAATGTTGAGGCAAGATAAGTGGAAGGTATTTTATTTCATCAATTCAAGGAATTGAGAAAAACCTAAGTGAAATGAAGTTTTCCCATTAATTAACCAAGCTTTAGAAAAGGTAATTGAAAGTGCTTCCACCTCATCAATTCACATAGGTTAGGGAAGAGTAATTAAAAGGGATTTTAGCTCATCAAATAAACAAGCCTTAAGAGAGATAATTAAAAGGGATTTTAGCTCATCAATTCATCAGGGGTGGGAAAGGATAATTGAGAATGTTTTTAGTGAATCAATTAATTGATATTAAGAATTGAGTAAAGGTAATCGAAATGGGTTTTTTTCTCATCAAATGGCTAAGATTGGGGAAGAGTAATTGAAAGCAAGATTAGTTCATCAGTTAAACGAGGTTGTGGATAGCCGACTGTAACGACGGTAAACGGATTTGCCATTCCTATGACCACCCTTGTCACAACGAAAATCCAAGTGTTGTCGACGTTGTTGTGTCTCATAGCTTAATATTGTATACTAGAAAGAAGTGAACATGGGAAAAATATTATAACTTAGTGAGATAAAATTAACTGGATCGTGTTTCCCTTTCTCTCTTTCTCTCACTTTCTCTCTCTCAGTGGAATATAGTAAATAATTTGTAATGGACCATGCAATGTGTCTTTACAATGCTCACATAAAATGTTAAGGATAAAATAAGATATTTGAAATAAAAAATTATTTTCTTAACGAAAATTTTTTAACTGGAATTTCTTCCTAATTTGAACAAATTATTTAAAGGAAACTATATTCAAAAATATTTTTGATCTGTTACATGCCTCAACGTCTCCTGCTACTGAACTATCCCAATAGCAACATACATATCTGTATATTTCGACATAATATTTTTTTTTATTAAAATATTTAATGGATTAATAAAACAATATAAAAAAATTTTTCATCATTCAAAAACAAACATATTCGTTTAGGCCATAAATTTTGGAAAAAAATAGGCTCAACTAAACAAAACAGCTGAAATTTTTTTGATTTAATATATTTATATGTGATAGTTAAAAAAAAAAAAACAAACGAAAACGATTTAATTGTAGTTGAAAACGTTTGGCAGTATTTAAAAAATAAATAAAATATTGTACAGAAATAAATTTGAAATCACAACAATAATGGCTTAAAGAAAAAAATATATAGTCGGTTTGGACCGACTATACGATACCATATACCATGCTTTTAGAGAGAGTGTCTGTATAAAACTTTGCTGAGCCAAAACGTGGATATAGCAAATATGCATAAAACAAAATTTAGGGACATCTATAATAATAAGAGGCAAAGCGATTTCTTGTGAGGGTTATAAAAATTTTAGTTACAAACCGATTTTGACCAAACATACCCGGTTTGAAAGGTATTTATTTTTAGCTGACCACCATGCTTACAGTTTTGCACCATCCGGAACACTTTTTGGCAGTAAAATGCATTTAAAGTTGCTGCTAACACATTTGTAAAACATACATTTAAGCTTCAAATGGTGTGTGTGTGTGTTTATTAAATTTGTGTTGAATTGTGAATTGGCTAAAATTGATTAGCATATCTTTAGGCTCTAATAAAATTATTTCTTAACAAACCCAGTTATATATTTTCTGTGTATTCAACAAATGTATAGACTACGCGATTTCTTGTGACCGATGTTATATTCTACCGTTTTATCCTGATTTTGACCAAACGTATATTATTTGAAAGGTATTTCTTTTTAGCCGTTTTGCAGATTTACAGATTTTTAAATTTTTTTCTTTATTTTGAGCAAATTGCATTCAAAGTTGCTACTAACACATACATAAAATTATACAATGCAATGTGTGTGTTTATTAAATTTGTTAATGTGTTTGTAATAAAAATGAGTTTGTTTTTGTGTTGATTTGTGAATTGGGAATAATTGATTAGCATACCTTTAGGGTCTTTATTTAATGAAAAAATAAAATTTCCTAGAATTTGCTCTCGAATTTCGAGGGCTGGAATTTGCTAGTATTTAAAATTGAATGAAAAAGTGAATCTTCCTAGAATTTGCTCTCGAATTTCGAGGGCTGCGCTCTGCTAGTAGTTGTTAATTTGTGCTGTACTGATCTATAAAGTTCATATCTGCTGTTTTTTTTTATATAGGGAATATATGGTCAAAATGGACGGATCATGAACATATTTAATAGATGCTCTTACTTTTCGTAAAAACATATATAATATATAATATATGTTTGTTTGAAAGATTTAGGTGAAGATCAGAAATGAGTTTTATATGGGGACTATGACTAAAAATGGTGCCACAGGGTTTATTTTAGGACTGCTGATTGGATGTTTTAATCCATACACGCACACACAACAATAACTGCCGAGTACTATTTTGAGTTATTGGATAGATTGGAGGAAGAAATTAAGAAAAAAAAACTACCCTACTTAAATAAGAACAAGTAAGAAAATTATAGTCGGTCTGGACCAATTATATAATACCCTATACCATGCGTTTAGAGACCCTATCTCATAGGCCCAACTAACTGGCCATAGAAAATAAGCATAAACCAAATTTGAGTGGGATTTTTATTATTTTTTTTGGCTGTAGATATGAAAAAGTTCATTCGGATGCTATATCTGTATGGGGACTAGGCCCAAAAATGGACCGATCCTGACCATGTTTGGTAAAGTCTCTTGTATTTTGCAAAATTATATACAAACAAAATTTGAGAAAATCAGTGCAATATTTTTGTTTTTTTGTTTTTAATAGAAGTGAAGATCGGGAAGCAGCTCTATATGGGGCCTTTGACTAAGAGCTGTCCCAAAGGGATCGTTTTTGGACTACCCATTAATGGATGTAATAAACGCAGACAAACCCAATTTGAGTAAGATCTATATGACAATTTTGATCTTATGGCAATTTATTCGATTTCATAGGAGTCATTTGTATGGGGGCTAGGTCTGAACATGGACCGATTCTCACCAATTTCAATAGCGTTCATCCTATGGCCGATAAAACTTATATACTGAATTTCATCAAAATGTATTCATATTTGCGACCTGCAGTTTGATTACAAGGTTTACATGGACACACAGACGGACGGACGGACGGACGGATGGACATAGTTGTATAGGGTATGAAAAATCTTGTACCATCACGACAATGTAGTGGCTCATTCATCTGCTTTGGCTTCACAAAAATTTAAGTATTTACATTACGAATTGCTTTCTGCGCAACGTGTTCTCCAGATTTGGTCCCCAGCGATTATTATTTGTTCCCAAACCTGAAAAGATGGCTCCAGGAAAAGAGAAGAAGTCATATCAGAGACTGAAACCTATTTTTAAGAGTTTGACAAATCGTATTTTTTCAATGTGTTAGCGGAACGTTGGAAGAAGTGAATTTCACTTAACGGAGATTACGTTGAAGAATAAAATTGATTTCAAATCCAAAAAACCGGGTTTTCATTGTTATGCCACGAAGTGTTCACTCCATGTAGTAGGTTGATTACAAGGTTTACAGAAAGATTCTTAGTTGATCGGCATAAAAAACGATGGATGTAGGTCTAATATTTTTTGTAGTTACAAGCATCGGCACATATCCATTATACATACATAGTGGTATAGGGTAAAAATACACATACAAACAAGTACATATTTAAATAAAGCCATAAAATGCACAATTCTTATGAACTCATAAATGATATGAAAAACAAAAACAAACACTATATAAATAATTCAAGCTTTAAACACAATAACAGAGTGTGGCACTGTATGGGTCCGTAAGAGGCTGTTTAAGGTATTTTGCTGTGGATAGATATTAAAGTGGCTTTATACTCTGCAAACTAGTGTGCAGTGGGTACATATAAATTTATCTCTCCATTTATAATAATTATAAAAAAAAAAAAACAAAACTGGACTTCAAAAAATAATATATATTCTTGATCCTTATAATATGCGGGGTTGCTATAGCGATGTCCGTCTGTCCGTCCGTTGAAATCACGATCACGTCCTCAATAGATCAGTTGGGTTTCTCATTTTTAATCAAAAGCCACAAGAAGTGTTTTTTTTTTTAACAAATTCGGTTTTATCTATATATTAATACGTGAAGGTAAACTTTTGTACCCCTTTTTAAGCAAAATGCGTGCACGGGGGAGTGTAAACTTTGGCATGGTAATAGTTCATATTAATGTGAAGTGCATAAACATAAAATTTATGTATAATATGTGTTAAAATTATATTAAATGAAACAAAATAAAATATAATAAATAATTTTATAAGAGCCTAAAGATATGCTAATCAATTTCAGCCAATTTACAATTAATCGTGTGTTTCAAAAAGAAGTGCATTTTAATCTCCATGTATTGAATTGTTAATTGTCTAAAATTAATTACCATACCGTTAGGATCTTATAAAATTATTAACAATCCCACTTGAATTTCTTCTGTGTGTTCATCAAATAATTATTATGGAATTAAATGAATTTTATTTAAATATATGAAATTTAAAATTTTTATATATGTAGATTAAAAAAACATCCAAAGAAATAAATTTAAAGAAAAATTAAAATTTCCTAAAATTTGCACTCGAATTTCGAGTGTTGGGCTCTGTTAGTTGAATATTAAAATACATGAGGAAATAAATTAAATCAGTGTTGTGATGCTTCTTGCTAATTTTCCAATTCGAGTGTACAGGAATTGCAACGATGCAGCAATGTTGAATCCTCAACACAAACTGCTTTGTTGCAAGTAAAGCAACGCTCAGATTTTAGGCTGGCGTCCGTACTCTATACGACATAACTGGCATGACGGTCGACTTGATCGAGGTACAAAAGAAGGTGCGGCTCCTATTGCCGGTCTTGCTACTGCCTACAAAGACAAAAGATATTTAGTTTTTCCGCTTTTGTGTGTTTCTAAATTATTTTATTTTACCTTTACCTTAATGCTTCCATAGCGCTTCGAATCCTGGGATAGCGCGTTATAGGTATATTGGTGGCTTGTTCTATAATATTAGGCAGTGGTAATTGTGTAGTGAGTAACTGAAAAAATGAGCGTCGTTAATCGAAATTTTTTTACTGGCTTAATTTCATTATATGTGACCTGGTCTATTAAAGGGGGACTACGTGCTAAAATATGTTATCGATAAAATGGTTGCTGAAGGTAAACAACTCGTTGCATAACTTTTGTGTTAGTTGTGCCCTTTGATCTGCGTTGCCTGGTGTCTAACTGTATTTAAGGACGTCATGTGTTGTTTCTGCTTGAAATATTATCGTCGTTGATCGCGTTAATTTGAGTTTAACAATTTTATCATTTTTATCGCGCCGGTTGTCTTTTTCGTTATGACGTCATTGTAATCGTTTAGGTTGGTCTTTTGCAGAAACTTGAATATTACTGAGGTGTTTAGTGCCATTTATAGTCAATTAAGACAAGATAATGGCGGTCGTGATTAGTTCGAATATTATTATCGAGATACGATAATCAGTTGTTAGTTTTTCTTCATTTCGAATAAACATTTTCACAAAATATGTTTTTCTAGTTTTCATCATGTGTAAGAGCGTCTCACAGTCTCCCCGAATCGGCCAAAAAGTGGAAAATAATTTGTGATACCTAAGCGCCTTTTTCATAGACCAGGTCAAATCAATATAAGTATATAAAAATTAAAATTTGTTTGTTTGTGGGTTTGTGGGTTTGACATTAATAGGTGGCTAAACCATAGGACCGATATTCTTGAAATTGTCATAGTGTGTAAGTCTGTATAGGGAAAGTAAAATAGGCTATATCTTTTTAAATATATGAAGTGGGCGTGGCACCTCCCATATATAAAAATGTTTAGCATCATATATCTGGAGCTCTATGATAGCAAGAGTCCTGAAACTTTGTAGGAGTATATAAATCTGTAATGTGAAAAGTCGGGGAACAAATGGGCGGGATCAAACAAGTGGGCGTGGCACCTCCCACACATGGTAAATATTTATCACATATCTAGAGTCTTGAAACTACCTGCACTTCCTGTTGTCAATGTAAGTAGTTGTGCGAAAAATGGGCGGCATTGGGTTAGTGGGAGCGGCACATCCCATACAAAAAAAAATAATCTGGAGTACTATAAACTCGACAGTCTTAAGACTATGTGTGAGTTCACGAATAATGAGTGTGAGAAGTTATGTGAAAAATGGGCGGAATCAAAATAGTAGGCGTGGAACCTCCCTACAACCCTAATTCAAAATAACCATGGGCTTTCTTTTGCAAGTTGTATCTACATCGCAAATACAGTGCATTTTAGACAGCATAATTACCGCTTTTTTCCTCCTCGGAACACATGAGCACAGT
The DNA here is from genome assembly GCA_963682025.1 of Cordilura impudica. Classification (NCBI taxonomy): domain Eukaryota; kingdom Metazoa; phylum Arthropoda; class Insecta; order Diptera; family Scathophagidae; genus Cordilura; species Cordilura impudica. Next base: position 194,987,547 of record OY821521.1, on the reverse strand, counting down.
AAAACATCGCCTTCGTAGAAGCCAAACAATAAACTGCAAACTGGAGTCGCAGAACTTTTCAGGATTTCACGTGGTACAAATCTTTTATTTGAGCTTACTGTTGCAACAAATGCAGTTTTCTGCCTTATCAATGTGCGCGCCACATTCAACGTGGAGAAAAAATTGTCAGCATAAGTTGTGCGGTCTGTATTCACATGTCTCTGCACTGTAATGGTGCGGTGGTGGTGGAACATTCCGCTTCCGTTTCTCTGAGCCTTAACGGGTCGCACGTGCTGGCAGGGGGCCTAGCTCGCCGGAGGGGTGGGATCTTGTTAAGACCCAGGGAAATATTTCGGTTAGCATTGAACTCTTCGTTTCTTTGCTTTCTGCCGGATAAAATTCTTTCCGCGGATTTCGGAATCGTTCCAGTATTAACTGGTAAACTTTCATTATTAACTCGGACGGAATTTGTTAACAAACTGTTTTTAGTGACAGTTTTGTTACATTGCGGACAACAAGTTGAAACGTTGAGAAAATTAAACATGCACTCTTGGTGGAAGATGTCCCTACACCTGGTAGAAACTAAGTTACTGGTATGATTGTAACTTTCCTGACAAATTAGACAAACGTTTTCGTCTAAAGCCGAAGCGAGACTTCCTGGACTGTGTTGTACTGCCATGATTTCGGATTAATTCTAAAAAAATTTTAACAAAGATATATTCGAATATATAAAAGATTGAGTGAGTAACTGAGTGTTGGTTTAAACTATAGTAATTGCCAATATAGAGAGGTTATACAATTTTAAGTAAATTTAAATTCAATAAAATTCAGTTCAATAGAACAAATGCTACAAACAAACGAGAATGTGCCACGTAGAGTTGGTTTGACTGGTTTCAAATTCGAACGACGGCAAGGCCGTTAATAGAAAAGTGTTCTATTTAGTGCAAATTGATGAAAAAAATTTTTAGTTCTAGGCGAACGAATGTAAGGCCGTTAAAGAAAATATTATGAACGGAATTGAATTTAAATTTATTAAAATATGTAGTTCTAATAGAACAAATGCAATAGCATGAAATGAATACCAATGAATTAAATTTCAGTTCAATCGAACGAAGAAATGAAGTTAAATGTAACGGGTTAGGAAATGATTTCAGTTCAAACTGATTAAAATTTTCAAGTTCCCAGTGAACGAAAGGTTATATAGTAAAGAAATGAAATATTATGTTACGTTAATTTGAACCGATGAAACTCGAATGAATATAAGGCGGTTAATTGAAAAGAGTTGTGAAATGAAGTCAGTTCTTCTTAAGTAAAAGCTTCAAGCTCTCTTAAAAAACTTGTAAGTCAAGCACAGGCGAACAAATTATTTGAGTTCATATAGAACAATGGCCAGTGTTAAAAAAAAATCCAAATTGTTTAAAAGTTTGAGTTCTAATCGAACCCGTGCAAAATTATTCAAGAATTAAATTTTCAATTTCAAAAAAAATTTAAATTTTCAAAAAAAATTCAAAATTAAATTTCCAAAAAATTTTTAATATAATAATTCAATATAATACAAAATTTCAATATAGTTTTCAATATATGTTAATATAAATTTTCAAAAATTAGTTCAAATATGATTTAATAAAAATTTTCCAAAATTTCAAAACATAGTTCAACTATAAGTTAATAAAAATAATCTTTCAGAAAATTTCAAAATTTTCAATATACTTTTCAATATATTTTCAAAATAATTTCAATAAATTATATAACCCAATGTAGGAAACCAAACCAAACTAATTTTTTCTTATTATTTAAGTGGGTTACCTTCAAATAAGATGGATCATAGGTAACAAGGTAGGGAGGGCAAAAGGGAAAGAACAAATCGTACCCAATCCCGCGGTAAGTATGGCCATCCGTCCCATTAGCGACCGTTTTGTTTTTTGACAGTTTTTTTCTTTGTAAATCGCACGTGAATATCTGTAGTGCGGTTTCCCTGGGCCTAAGCAAGACCCTATCCTTCCGGCGAGCTAAGCCCCACGCCAGCACGTGCGACCAGCAAAGGCTCAGGGAAACGGAAGCGGAATATTCCACCAGAACCGTACCATTACAGCACCAAATGATAAACAACATTTTGCCCTTGATTTACCTCATGCTCTTGACCAGGCAACTTCCCAGAGTAAATAAATCCTTTGAGGAGATAAAATGATTTCGAATCGCACAGCCACCATACCTTTATTCCGAACCTGGTTGGCTTAGGCAGAATGTATTGTCTAAACCGTGTACGGCTCTTGTATGGGAATAAATGCACGTCCATAGGCAGTGATTTCTTCTAATAATAGTACAAGGTCCGTAGGGGCCCTTTAGCACGTACTAAGCATCATTTAACTCCAATAAGATGTAAAGTGTTGCTCTTATTGCTTTAAAACCAGCTTCAGTCGATTCAGCACACTTTTTTCTTGCAATGGATGTACGGCTCGGTTATTTATCGCATGCGACATTAAGGAGTTGTTATAGTTTGAAAATCAAAAACGTCCCCAGGAATTACACAAAAGAACAGTTAACATCCTAGACAGATTGTTATTTAAAATCATCAAAATCGGTTCAATAGGTTCGGAGATATCAATGATAATGTTGGTTCTTGTTATTGTTATTATTTTAAGTTTTGTAATTTTTGTATCATAGCGGTAATTGTTTTTGTTGTTGGTGTGGTCATTGCATTTATAGCATTTGCTTAATGAGTATGTATGTGTCGTTATACTTCATGTTTCATATTAGTTTAGGCTGGTATTGCCGCACTTTTTTCAACGTTAAGCCAAAATAAATAAAAAAAAAACAATTCGCAAATTTGAAAGAAAAATAATAATAAGACAGTAAATTCTTTAAAAAAATTTTATGCAAAGTGGACACCCAGTAGAATGGCAAAACACCAACGATAATTTTAATGATGCTGCCAAAGAACAAATAGGCTTTATAACACCAAAAAGAACTCAGTGGATGTCTGATGACACGTGGAAGCTAATCCTGGAAAGAAGAGATATTAAAGGAAATCAAAATAGAGCTAGAACCCATGGAGAAAAGAAAACGTTAGCAGAAGCCTATATGCATAACGATAAGTTAGTGAAGCGGAGCGCCAGGAATGACAAGAGAAGATGGCATGTAAAACTTGCTAGTGATGCGCAAAAAGCATCTGAAGAACATAGGTCCAGAGATCTATACGATATCACAAACAAGCTTACAGGTAAAAACTTTTTGAACTCCAAACCATTGAAGAACAACGACGGTGTGTTATGCACTTCCAAAGGTGAGCAACAATAAATCCCAATCCAACAATAAATCCCGTAAGAGTATGCTACTACACTACTCACAGAGTGAGACAAGGCATTTCCATAGAATGCCCCGAAAGTACAGAAATAATTAATGCTGTCAATGCCTTGATGACTAATAAAGCCCCTGGAGTAGATAACATTGCCCCAGAGATGTTAAAAGCTGACCCTAGAACCACAGCGCAATTACTTCTACCTCATATCGAGAACTTTTGGCACACTTGTGATCTCGACTCACATCTAAGGGAAGGTATCATAGTCAATATCCCTAAAAAAGGCAACCTTACCGAATGCAATAACTGCTGAGCCATCACGGTCCTTAGCGCAGTCAACAAGGTAATTGCGCACATTATAAGTAAAAGGATAGCTGATGCTGTACTCCCAGATCTCAGACAAGAACAGGCTGGCTTCCGCCCACAGAAATCTTGCGTCGACCACATCAATAGTCTTCGTATAATCAACGAGCAGTCAGCGGAATGGCAATCTCCCCTCTACATGATATTTATAGATTTCGAAAAGGCGTTCGACACCCTGAGCCACCATGCAATATGGAACGCGCTTGCCTGCAAAGGTATGCCACAAAAATTATTAGGCTAACCCAATCCTTGTATGAGAATGCGAAATGCCGAGATCTCCACGACAACGCACTGAGCAACAGTTTTAATGTGTTAAATTGTGTTCGACAAGGATGTATACTATCTCCTCTTCTATTTAACATCGTACCTGACATCATTGTACGTAATGCTACAGCAGAAAATAGAGGTATAAGATGGGGAATCAACCAACATCTGGAGAGCCTGGAATATGCTGATGATATATGCCTCTTATCGCACAGTTATCGACACGCGTCAGCTAAACTCAAATCCCTTGAGGACGAAGCTTCAAAAGCCGGTTTAAAAATGAACATAAAGAAAAGTAAGCTTATGCGCTGCAACACTCTTAACAACACAAAATTTCGAATACAGAATGTTGAGCTGGAAGAGGTTAACACATTCTGTTATCTGGGTAGCGTACTAACAAAAACAGGCGGCTGCAGTGATGATATATCCTTCCGAATATCAAAGGCTAACCAGTCATTTGGTATCTTACGACCTGTATGGAAGTCTACTGCTATCTCGAAAAGAACTAAGATCAGCATATTTAATTTCTGTGTGAAATCAGTTCTCCTCTACGCCTGCGAATCCTGGAACACGACTCGCACGATATTAACAGGATACAGGTATTCATCAACCGCTTTCTGCGGAGAATCTTAAAAATCTTTTGGCCTAACATGATTCCCAATATCGAATTATGGGAGCAAACATACCAACGCCCAATCCACATTGCGATTCTAAATCGTAAATGACGCTGGATTGGTCATACGCTCCGCAGACCACATAGCGACACGGCAAAGGCTGCTATAGATTGGAACCAGCATGGAAACACATGAAGAGTTGGGCGACCGTCGCACACCTGGAGACGGCAACTTGAAGCTGAAAGTACTCAAAGCGGCTTAAGCTGGAGTGAAATAAAAAACCTTGCATCAAGAAGGACCGATTGGAGAGAATTCGTTGTGGCCCTTTGCTCCTTTTAGGAGCCATAGGACATAATATATATATATATATATATATATATATATATATATATATAAATTTTTTAAAAAAGTATTTAGACATTTATAAACAATTTAATTGATTTTAATAAAAATAAAAATTTAACAGATTTTAATAATTTTTTTTGCAAAACTTTTGGATCGGCGGAAAATTGTTCGAAAAAAATTCTTCGAATAAAGCAGTTCTTCGAATAACAATTCTTCCCCGCTATAGTTGAAAACCTCTATGGTTTTGCCCCGCTATAGTTGAAAATCTCTGATTATTTCCCACTATAGTTGAAAACCTCCATGGTTATTGTTATTCGAAGAACTGCTATTCGAAGAAATATTTTTTCGAAGAATTGTTTTTTCGAAGAATTGTTTCGAAGAATTCTCCGCAAATCAAACTTTTGATGTTAGCGGTTTTTCTTTTACACATTTAAAAGCAAAAAATCAAAAATTGCTGCAGATATCTTAAAACTGCTTTGGTCCAGAACACAACTTTAGTCTCTTATAAATGGATCTTAATAGTCTTTCTACGCTAATAACAGAAATATAATACAATTTTACCTATAAAAGTTAAATATTTCTATAAAAAAACCATCATTGATTTTATAAGAAAAAAAAACTATAACCAAGAAATCTAAAATATTAATAGGCTAGTTTATTTCTTGTGAACGATATAAAAAATGTAGTTATTAACCAATTTTGACCAAACATACCTCATTTTAAAGGTATTTATTTTTAGTTGTCCACCAGATTTACAGATTTGCACTGCCTGGAACATTTTTTGGAGCAGTGCCCATTTAAAGTTGCTACTAGCACATAGATAAAACACATACTGTGTGTGTATTTATTATAAATATCAAAAGCCCTGTGTTGAATTGTGAATTGGCTAAAATTGACTAACATTATATATTTCTGTGTGTGTAATGATATTTAACCCTTTCACGACCAAACCTAAACCGCTGGAAAATTTTTATTTTTTTTTTGTGGATTCGTACTTAACGACCCAACCTTTCTGAACAAAAGTGTCGGCAAAAAAATTTTTTTGAAATTCCTTCAAGGAAAAAATCCATGGGCCATTTATATCCCATTGGTCGTCAACGGTCAAAATTAGCAACTAATTTTCTCCTCTCAGAGCAAGTGAGTGATTTGTGTTTTTATTTTTTACATAAGTAACTGTAGCTTTGGTTTTGTATTTGTTGTAAATTTTTAAATATAGATCACAGAGAATCAATTACTACTTTTTTAGTTTGTACTAAGAATGGAAAGCAAAATCGTTCCTTTTGTAAAAAACCTTTCTGTTTCACAAAAAACAGTAATTGCTTCGAAGATTACCATAATTGATTTTATATTTTTCAGATATTTAGAATTAATCGTTTTCTAAGTCTTTTTATTTGTAGTTTAATTAATTATTGATGTAATATTATGAATTTTTTTTTTATTTAATAAGAATATAAAACTATAAAACATCTTTTTTACCCGTACTTAATTTTGCTGAATAATAAACCGATTCCAAATATTTTGGTGTTTCTGAAAACCATTAATGGTCCATGTTGTGTCAAAATTTTAATGTTTTCGGTTCAATAACGTCCGAATTAATGACATCCAAATATCAACCACATCCAAAAAAAATACAATTTTCACAATTTTGGGTCACCGTCTTATTTCCTGTGAATACATGTGCCATTTTTTTTTGGTATGACCTGAAAGCTAAAACTTTCCTCTATCGACTCAAGTCAGATTTTAAAAAATCGGTTGGAAAATGGGGAAAATGTGGAAAATATGAGAAAAAAATAAAAATGTGACATATATGTCCCATTGGTCGTGAAAGGGTTAACGAATTTTATTTAGAAAGTGTTGAACTGTGAATTGGCTAAATAGATTAGCATACTTTAAGGCTCTTATGAAATTATATATTAAATAAAAAATAAAATTTCCTAGTATTTGCTCTTGAATTTCGAATTTCGAATAAATTATTATAATAAGTATTGGTCACAAAAGCAAAACAATTAACTATCAATTTTAATAGTATTAGAATTTAAAGGTTAAGTTGCTAATTTCAGGTGGCGAGTAACAAAGATTCGGTACAGTCGAACTTAACACTCGGACAGGTTTTTTAGGGTTTTGATTAATGTTGCTGAGCTTATGATTTGATAAGTTTAGGCCTTGACTGAGTTTGTGATTGATTTCAGTTAATTTCAAATAACTGTTCTCAACATTATTCCAAAAAAACACCCCACACACCTCCCAAAAAAGAACTTTGATTAATCCTTTGTTATGAATAGTTAAGTAGAAGTTCCCTTTTCTAGCTATCACCCTAGGTAGCTGGCTAAAAGTCTTTTATTTTTGAATATTTTTATTAACACTCATTTACCCATTTAATCCCTCATTGTCCGTTTTTTTCAACTTTTTTCCGTTTAACTTATTTATTACCATATGTTTTTGTTAGTTTATTTATTTTTTTTATACTATTTTTATGTTCGTTCTAAATCCTGGTGTCATTTTCATCTTAATTGAAAAATCCCTTTTTTAATCTTAGTTTTCCTAGAAGGGATTTATGTTCTTGTCCCTTTTTCAGTGTTCACATATGTTAATCTTCATAAAGACCACATATATTATGGACTTAAATATTGGCTTACTAAAGGTAATAAACCGTAAATTTTGTTATCCCTAAATAATGTGTGTGTTTTTTTAAAGATATTTTTAACCTTATAGTTTATTCAAAAAAAAAAAAAAAAAATTAACATATGTTGTTACTAGTATTAACCCCTTTTCGTTTAAGGATCGATTTTTTTGTTATTTTCCCCTTGAGTTAAAGGTTTTTAATGGAAGTTCTATAAATGTATCGTAAAATTCGAGTAGAAAAATTAATGAAATTCAAATGAAATGAATTTCCTTAAATAATTAAACTGTCTAATTACTCATTCAAAATAGTTTGGAAGAACATTTTTTAAATCGAAATTGTTTTTTTTCTTTTATTATTAACCAACATTCAGGAAATGCCCCCTACAAATGTAGTGCATTGTGTTGATTTCAAGAAAATAGGTTATGGAAAGGAGAAAAGAATTAGTACTGTTTGTGGATGTTTGATTTAAATTTTAGTAGATTGTAACTGTCAGGAAAGACCTGTGCAGGGAGGCTACTCCACATACGGCTGGTTCGACTGATAAACGAATTCTCTCTGTTATGCATTGTGCGGTCAACTGGACAGTAGACTAGAAACGGATGTGAACTACTAGAGAAGCGGGTAGAGTGAACTGAAACTCGGACATTTGGAATGAGTTCCCTAATCTCAAAAAAAACATTTCCCATCTATGGAACAGTGTTACACAACCCACATTTCGACAACGTTTCACCGAGTCAGTAGAGTTTGATACCTTATTGTCGTTAATGAGCATTAATGCCCTCCTTTGCACACGGTCCAGTAGCTCCAAAATAAACTTTGAAGCCCCGGTCCATATATGGGAGTTGAATTCCATTTTCGGTCACATGTAAGTGGTATAGATATTAAGAAAATCATTAAGGTGTAAGTATTTTTGCACCGTTTTAGAAAACCAAGACATTTGAATACACTTGAAAAGCATGTTCGTTCCAACAAACATCACATTGAATTTTCATGCCTAGAACATCAAGAGTATGCGATTCCTCAATACCTACACCATTCATCTATAATATTAATAGGCTAGGCGATTTCTTGTGATCGATGTTTTGTTCTACCTTCTAATCCCGATTTTGATAAAACGTATATTTTTTGAAAGGTATTTCTTTTTAGCTGTTCACCAGACTTACAGATTTTTGCCTTTATTTTGAGTAAATTACCTTTAAAGTTACCACTAACACATACGTAAAATTATACAATGCTATATGTGTGTTTATTAAATTTGTTAATGTGTTTGTTTGTTTTTTTCATTCACAATAATAATTAACCAAACAAGTAAGAAATTATGGTCGGTCTAGACCTACTATACGATACCATATACCATGGTTTAGAGACCCTATCTCTTCCCTCCAACTAATTCGATATAGAAAATAAGCATAAACTAAATTTGAGTGCCATTGTTATTATTTTTTTTGGCTGCAGATATGAAAAAGTTCATATCGGATGTTATATCTATATGGGGACTAGGCCCAAAAATGGACCGATCCTGACCATGTTTGGGAAAGTCTCTTGTATCTTGCAAAAATATATACAAACAAAATTTGAGAAGAATCAGTGCAATATTTTTCTTTTTTGATAGATTTAAGTGAAGATCGGGAAGCAGCTCTATATGGGGCCTATGACTAAGAATTGTCCTATAAGAATTTTTTTTTGACTACTGATTAATGGATACAATAAACACATACAAACCCAATTTGACTAGGATCTATGTGATAGTTTGGATTTTATGGCAATTTATGTCGATTTCATAGGGGTCATTTGTATGGGGACTAGGACTGGACGTGGACCAATGTCAATTTCAATAGTGTTCATCCTGTGGCCGATAAGAGGTTATATACCAAATTTCAACAAAATATATTCATATTTGCGACCTGTAGTTTGATTACAAGGTTTAGATGGACACACAGACGGACGGACGGACGGACGGACATCGCTAAATCGACTCAGTAAGTGATTCTGAGTTGATCGGTATAATAAAAGATGGGTCTAGGTCAAATATTTTTGGTAGTTACAAACAGCAGCACTAATGACATAGTGGTATAGGGTATAATAAGTGTTGGTTTGTGAATTGGCTAAGTTGAAAAAATAAGTTGCCTAGAATTTGCACTCGAATTTCGAGCGCTGGAATCTGCTAGTATATATAGATGACATTGTTGAATTCATGGCCCCATGGGTCAACAAAACAGTAAGTCTTCTGTGCATTCAAATCAACCCTGTTCACTTTGCCCCACCTGCCGATTGTTAACAGGTCTTGATTAAGTATATCATTCATTGTCCGCCTTTTGCCCCTGACCTCCAAATGGCTTGGTCTACAATTGATGGAAAATTAATGACAAATGTTGCTGTTATCTGCAAAAGAGTATATAGAATTACAAGTATAGCGAAGAAGGTTGTTCAGAAAAAAAGGGAAGGAGAAAGAACAGAACCTTGGGGAACCCTGAGTTAATTTGAAGCTCATTGGATGAGACCCCATCAATAGCAACACGTATTGTGCGGTCTCTTAGAAAATTCGATATAAATCGAGAGAAGTCAGTACCCACTATAAATGCAATAAGCTTCGATACCCATGCATCGTGCCACACGCGATCAAATGCCTTGGAAATATCCAGAGCAACCACTTTACTTTCACCAATATTGTGAATAGATCGAATCCAGCGCTCAGAAAGTATATCTAACTGGTCTCCCGTAGAACGATATCTACGGAAGCCATACTGTAGAACATTAAGAAGTGAATTGGCCTCTGGGTAGTTGACAAGATGGAAATTGATCATGCTCTCTATCACCTTAGAGCGCAGAGCGGATTGCAATTGGACGGTAGTTTTCAGGGTTATTAGCCTCACCCGTTTTAGCGACTGATTGGTCATTGGCTTTCTTCCAACAAGGGGAAAGACTCTTACACGGTACGAAAGGCGGTAACTTAAAATGGTCAGATGCATTATAACAAGTAAGACTGTATGTTAAACTCAATATTATGACCAGTGTTGGGTACGTGACCATTTAAATATAGCCACTTAATCTTGTAAGTTCTAGTACCAATTATATTTATAATTAATTTTATTGTTTTGACCAGTATTTATTACAACCTCCTATTAATTGTTTTGTCTACTACAAATAAAAAAGCCGGCTTAAACCGCATAACTTTAACCTCTTGACCTGGAGAGTATAACCAAATATACAAGCTAATGAAACAAACAACAACAACCATTACAGCTATCGCAAACAAGAACCAGAATTTAGAATAACAACAATAACAAGAATAACGCAGAAAACCCGTGTTTCCTCAAGTGCTTTCACATTGTCATTGACCTATTAAACCGATTTTGATGAGTTTAAGTGGCAAGTTGCTCAAAATGTCAATGAATCATTTCCAGTATAGGTGAGCAACCCAGCTTACTTATTGAGGCCGTGGTCGTGATTTCAGCAGACGGACAGACGGACATCGTTATATCACCTCTAATGGTTATAAAGTTTATTAACAAAATAAATTTTTTTAAAAAAGTACGTTTTTCTTATTAAAAAGTACCTTTTTATTAAAAATGTGTCTATTCTTAAAAAAAAGTACCTTTTCTCCAAAAAGCACATTTTCTTAAAAACTACCCTTTCCCAAAAAAGTATCTTTTCTTATAAAGTACATTTTCTTAAAATAGAACATTTTCTTAAACTAAAACATTGTCTTAAAAAAACTTTTTCTTAAAAAAGTAAATTTAAGAAAAAATAATTTTTATTAAAAAAGTTTTTTTTTTTATAAAAAAGTACCTTTTTATTAAAAAAGCACCATTTCTTTAAAAAGTACCTTTTAATTCAAAAAGCACGTTTTTTTAAATAGTACCTCCTCTTAAAAAAGGGCCATTTCTTAAAAAATTACATTTTCTTAAAAACTACATTTTCTTAAAAAATTAATTTTCTTAAAAAGTAACTTTTCTTAAAATATAACCTTTTCCAAAATAGTGAATTTTCTCGAAAGAGTACATTTTCTTGAAAAAGTACCTTTCCTTGAAAAATATCTTTTCTTGAAAAATTAATTTTCTTAAAAAGTACCTTTTCTCGAAAAAGTACCTTTTCTCGAAAAGGTACCTTTTTATAAAAAAATTAGCTTTTCTTAAAAAATTTAATTTTCTTAAAAAGTAACTTTCCTTAAAAAAGTACCTTTTACAAAAAAAAGTACCTTTTCTTCGACAAATACCTTTTACTTGAAATGTAGACTTTGTTGCCTGAAAAGTACGTTTTCTAAAAATAGAACATTTTCTTTAAATAAAACAATGTCTTAAAAAAAACTTTTCTTAAAAAAGTAAATTTAAGAAAAAATAATTTTTATTAAAAAAGAATTTTTTTTTTATAAAAAAAGTACCTTTTTATTAAAGAAGCACCTTTTCTTTAAAAAGTACATTTTAATTAAAATAGCACCTTTTTCTTTAAATAGTTCCTCCTCTTAGAAATGTGTCATTTCTTAAAACATTACCTTTTCTTAAAAAGTAAATTTTCTTAAAAAGTAAATTTTCTAAAAAAAAGTACCTTTTCTTAAAATGGAACCGTTTCTAAAAAAGTACCTTTTCTCGAAAGAGTACATTTTCTTGAAAAAGTACCTTTCCTTGAAGAGTATCTTTTCTTGAAAAATAAATTTTCTTAAAAAGTACCTTTTCTCGAAAGAGTAAATTTTTATTAAAAAATTTGCTTTTCTTAAGAAAGTTAATTTTCTTAAAAAGTAACTTTCCTTAATTAGTACCTTTTACAAAAAACAAAACTACCTTTTCTTCGAAAAATACCTTTTACTTGAATAGAAAAATACCTTTTCTTAAAATAGAACATTTTCTTTAAATAAAACAAAAACGTTTTCTTAAAAAAAGTAAATTTAAGAAAAAATTATTTTTATTAAAAAAAGTTTTTTTTTTATAAAAAACTACCATTTTATTAAAGAAGCACATTTTGTTTAAAAAGTACCTTTTAATTAAAAAAGCACCTTTTGTTTAAAAAGTACCTTTTAATTAAAAAAGCACCTTTTCTTTAAATAGTTCCTCTTAGAAATGTGTCATTTCTTAAAACATTATCTTTTCTTAAAAAGTACATTTTCTTAAAAAGTAAATTTTCAAAAAAAGTACCTTTTCTTAAAATGGAACCGTTTCTAAAAAAGTACCTTTTCTCGAAAGAGTAAATTTTCTTGAAAAAGTACCTTTCCTTGAAAAGTATCTTTTCTTGAAAAATTAATTTTCTTAAAAAGTACATTTTCTTGAAAAAGTACCTTTTCTCGAAAATGTACCTTTTTATTAAAAAATTAGCTTTTCTTAAAAAAGTTAATTTTCTTGAAAAGTAACTTTCCTTAAAGAAGTACCTTTTACAAAAAAAAGTACCTTTTCTTCGAAAAAAACCTTTTACTTGAAATGTAGACTGTGTTGCCTGAAAAGTACATTTTCTTAAAATAGAACATTTTCTTTAAATAAAACAATGTCTTAAAAATAACTTTTCTTAAAAAAAGTAAATTTAAGAAAAAATAATTTTTATTAAAAAAGTATTTTTTTGTTATAAAAAAGTACCTTTTTATTAAAGAAGCACCTTTTCTTTAAAAAGTACCTTTTAATTAAAAAAGCACCTTTTCTTTAAATAGTTCCTCTTAGAAATGTGTCATTTCTTAAAACATTACCTTTTCTTAAAAAGTACATTTTCTTAAAATGGAACCGTTTCTAAAAAAGTACCTTTTCTCGAAAGAGTAAATTTTCTTGAAAAAGTACCTTTCCTTGAAAAGTATCTTTTCTTGAAAAATTAATTTTCTTAAAAAGTACCTTTTCTCGAAAAAGTAACTTTCCTTAAAGAAGTACCTTTTACAAAAAAAAGTACCTTTTCTTCGAAAAATACCTTTTACTTGAAATGTAGACTGTGTTGCCTGAAAAGTACATTTTCTTAAAATAGAACATTTTCTTTAAATAAAACAAAAACGTTTTCTTAAAAAAAGTAAATTTAAGAAAAAATTATTTTTATTAAAAATTTTTTTTTTATAAAAAAGTACCTTTTTATTAAAGAAGCACCTTTTGTTTAAAAAGTACCTTTTAATTAAAAAAGCACCTTTTCTTTAAATAGTTCCTCCTCTTAGAAATGTGTCATTTCTTAAAACATTACCTTTTCTTAAAAAGTACATTTTCTTAAAAAGTAAATTTTCAAAAAAAGTACCTTTTCTTAAAATGGAACCGTTTCTAAAAAAGTACCTTTTCTCGAAAGAGTAAATTTTCTTAAAAAAGTACCTTTGCTTGAAAAGTATCTTTTCTTGAAAAATTAATTTTCTTAAAAAGTACCTTTTCTCAAAACAGTAAATTTTTTTGAAAAAGTACCTTTCCTTGAAAAGTATCTGTTCTTGAAAAATAAATTTTCCTAAAAAGCACATTTTCTCGAAAAAGTAAATTTTCTCGAAAAAGTACCATTCTCGAAAAAGTATCTTTTCTCGAAAAAGTACCTTTTATGGAAAAAATACATTTTTATTAAAAAATTAGCTTTTTTTTAAAAAAAATTTAATTTTCTTAAAAAGTAACTTTCCTTAAAAAAGTACTTTTCCTTTAAAAAGTTCCTTTTCTTAATATAGTATCTTTTCATAAAAAAGTACCTTTTACAAAAGAAAGCACATTGTCTTCGAAAAGTATCTTTTACTTGAAATGTAGACTTTGTTGCATGAAGATACGTTTAAGTTAGAATTGATGAGTAAAATGGATTTTTAATGTAAAATCGTATTTTGTGTTTCAAATGTTAACTAAAGCTGGCATCAGAATATATATTTTTACGAGCAATGGGTTTCCACGGACGCTCTACAACTAACTAATTGTACACTTTGGTTTGTTAATGAGTTAATACGGGAAAAGTTAAATTTTGATTTTTACGGTTGCTTTCGAGTTAAAGCCCTATTAGACTTTTTATTTATTAATTATGTTCATTATATTTTCAAAAAAATTTTATATTTTTTTTATAAAACTCTCATCTTTTTACTTTCTTTTTTTTGTTTCTTTATAATTATTTTATTTACGAGTAAATTTAATTAACTTGTTCACACATCTTTTAACTGAAAAATAATATTTTGTTTTATTTTTCTTCTACAAAAATTACACTCTCTCCGACCTTATTTACAAGACCACATATGTAAGTGTTACAATTTCAGTTATGTTGTATGTGTGTGAATGTGCTTGTGTATGTGAAGGAAACATCGGTTGCATGTACAATAGATACATTGGTGTTGTATGGCTGCCATAAGCAAGACAACAGTGTACTTCAAAAATAAACACAAGCCAACTCCAACTCATATCCTTGACCAATGAAAGCAGATAGATAAACGTCCTTATACCATACTCGGACTTTATAACAGGGTAATTTATAGTTGCTGTTTTTTGTTTTGTTTTGCTTCCTTTTTTTTTGGTTTCTTAATGAAAACACTTGCGTTTAATTAAGCACCAATAACAACAACAACATCAGACGTTTGCAAGAAAAAAGAAGAAGACTGAAGAACTTTGAAATTAAACGACCACTTTCTTATACTACAGCGAATTTTATTAAATGTTGGTCTTAAATATATAGAAAAATATTAAAAAGAAAAAGAGAGAAGAAATGCTGTTGTTGTTTTTCATATAAACTTAAGAAATTTAAAAAATTTTATTTAGTGGTTACCGTCAGTTTTTTGGTGAAAGAAGAAATTTATAAAAATGTGCACTGGTTTCGTCAAATTAATAAAAGAGAGGTTTTTATAAGAAAATATTTATAAAAAAAAACTAAAAATTATTTTGAACTAATAAGAAAGTTGTAATCTGGTCATGACAGCTTTGAGAAATCCTTAATCACTAGTTTTATCAAAAGGTATTAAAAACAAAAAAAAAAGGCTAGATAAAGATTAAAGGAAAGATTAAAAATAAGTTTAACTTGAGTTGATTTCAGTATGGAACATTTTCTGCGGTCATTGCCTGGGTGATGAGAAATTCCAAGTCGGGGCAAAAGTTCTAGGCTAGTATAGGCAAACCTTCAAAAGATTTGGCGTTCTCAGGCCAAACCATGAACTTTTATGTATCTGCCTTATTATGAAGTTTGTTTCCTTAGTTTTTCAGCTATAACTATTGATCCACTGATCGTTTCTCTTCTCATTCCTAAGCAAAATTGTAGCTTAAGTTTATGTAAATATTTTTTATTAATACATATATACATGTAAAAATACATATAATAAAAAAGTTTATATTAACCCTTTAGTACCGTTTTATTTGAAACAAACGGGGTTAATTCATCAAAGCACACATTGAATTGGTTAATTGCAGTTCTTAGAATAAAAAAAAAAAAACAACAAAAAAGTATCAGTTGTATCGCGATGAACATAACTACGATGCTATATTCGAGCAAATCGCGCGTGTCAAAATTTTAGTGCAAAAAAAAAAAAATTAAATATAAATACTTATAATTTATAATTTAAAAAACAAGTACGCAGTTTCATCACTTAAAGGTATAATTATAAGAAAAAAATAAAATATTGAAGTAAAGTTGCATTTTTACTGCACAATATTTTCTTGTTTATTGAAGTTGCTTATAAGCAACTTTGGTCCATGGTGATAGCAAAAAGACACGAAACAAGTAAGAGTGTTAAATTCGGTTGTGCCGAATCTTTGCTACCCTCCACCTCGGTTTGAGTATTGATAATAAATGTAAATAAAATATTGGAAAAAGTAAACAATTTGTTAAACTTAATACCAAATTATTTCAGCAAATTCTTTGTGTTGGTTTTCGTCTTTTCTATTATTTCGGATTTATTTCGGTGTTTGCTTTTTGGTCATTGTGGTTGTTGATCGGCATGCATATAGGTCATATACCTATATTCATGCGTTTCCGGTTATATGACATAACTTCTCATTTAATTTAGTTTTTGTTAATTAAATAGCTCGCCCTAACCTCCACTGCAAAGATAATGGTTGTGTAGGGTGGCTATATGCATCAAATCGTGCTAATTGGAGATGGCTGTATATTTTCTTTTAACTGGCCAAATATTTCTTCATTGCGGTCGGATGGAGTAACAAAATAATAACCAAAAAAAAATTCTCTCAACTTTTTTATTAAAATATTGGCATATTTTGAAAACATAGAGAATAAAAAATAAAAACCAAATGTCTCAAACATTTTAAATAAAATAATTTGTTATCTTTATTTTCTGAAAAACTTCAAATTTTCATCTAAAAAAAAATTGTGAAAATTTATATATATATAAATACCATTCTCATCAAATTGCGTTTATTTATGTAACAATTTTTATGTTAGCAATTCTTAAATATCATTTGAGGTTTTCTAAAATTCATTGACTTTTAATAAATGTTTTCTGTAGTGCGACTTTGTAAATTTCAACGATCCGACAATTGCAAAATATATCGACAGCTATTGTTGTTTGCACTAAGGATTAAGTGATTTACTAAGTACATGCATCTTAACGACAGTCGACAAATCTATTTTTCTATTTATTTAAATTGTAAACGAGTGGCATCTCTGTCAAAATAAGCGAAAAACACAAAGAATAGAAAAAAAAAACAAATTACTTCGTGTTTGACAGGATGATTTTATGTTTATGCTTAATATCTTTATTTTTTTTACTAATATTTCTGTTTATTTATTTGAAAATGAAATAATGAATTGAATATGCTACATAATTTTTTTATTTATATAAAAAAGTTTTTTAATAAAAGCAAAATATTTTCAATATTTTATGATTTTTATTTAAAATTTAAGTTTTTATCGATTGAATAAAGAACACAAAAATGGTTGTCGTTTAGATAACAACAACAGCTGACTTTAACAATAGCGAATATCGTTTAAAAATTTTACTGATAATTTTGCTATTTTCTTTTTTTTAACGATTCGACTATCGTTAAAAGAAGTTACTGAATCGCAGTACTGAAAAGCTATTAATATCTCCTGAATATTTTTTTTAAATGTAAACATTTTTTAAATGTAAACACATTTGGTGTTTTTTTTTTAATTTCAATTTGTGTATAACGAATAAAATTTATATATTAAAGATGCAATTGATGTCTGCTAAATTTAAAATTATAATTTGCGAATTTGCGACGTTTTGATATGATTTTCTGAAATTCAGTTAATATTTTCTAATTTATAATTGGAAATTTTTAATTCCAGTTTTTAGAATTGATATTTTCTTAAATTTAGATGGAAAATTTAAAAAGTGAATTTTGTATTTATGTGAATAATAATGCTTTAGTAATTATAAACAATTTTTAAAAATTATATGTAATCGCAATCAAATATTTTGTAGGTAAAGCAGAATAATAATTCTATATAACTATGTAGAACTGTTTTGAAAGCAAAAAACTCAGTGATTAACTCAGTAACACTATTTTGTGAAGACAACAAAAAGTTAATATGCCAAACTTATGTTTATATTTGTAAAAGAATAATGAGAAAACGTATGAAATAAAAGACCAACCCGTGTATACTCTTAACATTGTTCTGTATGATATCTAGTTGAAAATATTTACATTCCTGTTAAAATAGAAATAACTATTGCAAAGCTAATTAGAAAAAACAAAAATTGTGGCGCCATCTACTGTTGTATAGCCACGCTGAGCAAAATGAAGTGACACTCTGTTAATGCAAAAGAAATGTATTTTCCCCACAACAAAATATTGCAGAATTTTATGAAAATAAAATAATATACCGATTTATTTCTAACATGCAGTTATCGATATATGGATATACATATATAGAATATATGTATATCATTTTTATTATTTAATATGTGTATGTATGTATATGTATATACTACACACAAAAAATACAACATCAAACGTTAATTTTGAGTTTTCCTCTTTAAATAAATTAATACATAAAATTTTTTTTGCTATATTTACACAGTGTTTTTTTATTAACAACTAGGTATTTTAGCATTATTTGCTTTAGATGTTGGTGAATTTTTACTCCCTTTATATTAACTCGTAGTGTCTGCTTGTCGAAAAAAGTTTTGGATCGATTTTAACCCCTTTCCCGTGACCCAATCGATCTGAAACTTTGCAGGCAGGCTCGTGGCAATGACAGAAATGAGTTTATTAATATTTTTAGAGATGCCAAAACAATGGAAACTTTTAAAATTTTCACCAGAGTTGATAAAAAAATGTATTATATTATTTCCACAAAGACCACAAAAACAACAAGTCCAGCTATCACAACAATACAACATTTAGAATAACAACAAGAACAATATAGAAACATCATATTTTTAATTTTTTTTTTAATTTTTCAGAGATTTCCCTGGACCTGTTCCACCGATTTTCATGATTTTTGAAATAGAAATCTTCCCATTAATTTGGTAAATCACTCTCACTGTTGAGGGCGTGATCGTGACAAGAACAACATAGAAAATTATATTTTTTCAAGACCTTTTCTAGTTCTTCATTCAAATCTGGTGCCCTAACTGACCGATTTGAACGATTTTAAACAGAAAACTTTCCAAGATGTCAGTGAATCATTTTTTATATCAACTAGTACCCTAGCTGCCCGATTGATGCCGTCATCGTGATTTCCACAGACGGACAGACGGACATCGCTATATCAACTCCGGTTGTTATAAGGATCACAAATATATATATTTTATGGGGTCCAAAATTTTTTTTCTAATTATTACAAACGGAGTGACAAACTTATATATACCCTCTGCACACTGGAATGGAGGGTATAAAAACCACACAAAGGGCTTTGTAAAGCAGATATAGAAGCAAGTCTGGAGTTTGAATGGGACAAGTCTTCTGACGAAGAGTGCGAAGATGATGAGGAAGAGTTTTTGGAGAATGGGTTGAATGAAATTTTGGAGATAGGTGAGGAAATCGAGATCGCAGAGAGTTCCGAGCGTCCTATTGCAAAAGTAGACTTGTTTGTCTACATTGCGATGGAGGAAAAAACCCTTTGATGTAAGAGACGTACAATTGTAAAAGCGTTTAGGAGATATTGCAATGGTGAATAGCCCAATACAATATTTCAGTGCATTTTTTGATGATACAGAGATTAAATGGATTGTAAAAGAGACCAACTGATATGCACTTCAGGAGTCCGGTTCTGAACTCAAATGTACTAAAGAAGATATGCGTCGTTACTTTGGGGTTTTGTTATATTTGGGTGTTATTCAGCTTGCAAATTATAAAATGGCATGGTCCCAAGAGCTATAATTGACTGCAGTAACGGATTCTATGACGCGCAAAAAGTTTGAAAAAAAATAAAGAAATTCCTCCATTTCTTTGACAAATAGAAGCAACCCAAAAATGGTGATGCTAACTATGATTAGCTGCACAAAATACGTCCAATTTTATCGATGCTCAAAGACAAATTCAACAGTCTTCTTCAAGCAAAATACCAAAGTGTTGATGAGCAAGTTATAGCATACAAAGGTAAGTTCAATCTTTCACGATGTCAAATAAGAATATTGTTGACTCTTTGTAAATTAACTTTTTAGGAAGATCAGTTTCCAAGCAATATAATCCTGCCAAACCCCATAAATGGGGAATGAAAATGTTTACGCGAGCACGTTCATCGGGACTTCGCGCTCTATGTTGGTGAAGGAACTTACCCCTCATATGGACTTGGGATATCATATGACATCGTCCTTTATTTGGCATCCTCGTTCCCAAAATTTAAAAACTACAAACTGTATTTCGATAACAGGTTTATATCGGTCAGTCTTCTTGTAACCTTGAAAGAAATGGGTATATTTTGTATTGGTGCCGTCGGAAAAAACCGAATGGGGATTGCGAATTGAAATCCGAATCTGATTTAAAAAAGCTTGGAAGAGGATCTTACGGTATGAAGTGCGAAGTGAACCATGGAATTGCTGCAGTTCGTTGGTTGGACAATAAAGCGGTGCAATTGTTATCTACATTTGTTGGAGATGAGCCAATTGGAACATGCCGTCGTTGGAGCTCAAAGGAAAAACAATTTATTGATGTCGCGAGACCAGCACATACAACAAGCACATGGGAGGAGTTGATCTCTCTGACATGCTTATGGAGCTCTATAAAATCAATCATCGCTCAGCTAAATGGTACATGCGAATATTTTACTGGTGTTTGGGAACGGCAGTAACAAATTCCTGGCTTTTGTATTGCAAGAACCTTAAAATGGTCGAGCCGGACCCAAAGCATATGCCATTTATTAAATTTCAGATGGAAATGGCAAACGAGTTGCTAAATGCTGCACCATCCTCTTCGAGCTCGGTACCAAGGAAAAGAAGAAATGTCTTCTGCTCCGTCATCTCCGTCTTGCTTTGCATCCAGTTCCAATTCCAAGCGCCGTAAAGTTACTTATGATTAGCCAAATTCTAAGAGATATAATGAAAGTGGCCATTGGGAGGTATGGGGAGAAAAAGGTCGACGACGCCTTTGCAAGGTGGGAACACCTCTGTCAAAATGTGTGAAATTTGGTATTCACCTATGTTCCAAAACAAGTAAAAATTGTTTTCTATCATACGTAATTGTTTTCTGTCATATTATACTGTCAAAAGAGATTCTTGATGAATAAACAAATTAAGAGTCATTTGTTTGCTTTTATAAACTTGTTTTCATTTTTCAATGCCATGAAATACTTCCTCAACGGCCTAAAGTTGCTTATAAGCAACTTCCAGTATCTGGTTACCCGATAACTCCAGAAGTCTGAAATCTTCAAAAATTCTTAACTTATATCTAATAACCATTGTTATCATAAAAAATTTTTTCTGACACGTGGTTCAGGAGCGCGGCCGAAAGGACTAAAAATATAACTCATACGTATACATCTCCTCTATAATACTTATCTATAATATTAATAGGCTAGGCGATTTCTTGTGACCGATGTTTTGTACTACCGTTTCATCCCGATTTTGACCAGACGTTTATTATTTGAAAGGTATTTCTATTTAGCCGTTTTCCAGATTTACAGATTTTGAAATTTTTTCTTTTGTTTTGAGTAAATTGTATTTAAAGTTTTTAGTAACACATACATAAAATTATACATATGCTATGTGTGTTTCATTAAATTTGTTAATGTGTTTGTTAATGAGTTTGTTATCGTCTTTCACAATAATAAACAAGTAAGAAAATTATAGTCGCTCTAGACCGACCATATGATACCCTATACCATGGTCCAACTAATTCGATATAGAAAATAAGCATAAGCCAAATTTGAGTGGCATTGTTATTAATTTTTTTGCTGCAAATATGAAAAAGTTCATATCGGGTGCTATATTTATGTGGGGACTAGGTCGAAAAATGGACCGATCTTGACCATATTTGGTAAAGTCACTTATATTTTGAAATAATTTATACAAACCAAATTTGAGAAAAATCTGTTCAATATTTTTGTTTTTTGATAGATTTAACTGAAGATCGGGAAGCAGCTTATATGGGACCTACGACTAAGAATTATCCTATAGGGATTATTTTTGGACTACTGATTAATGGATATAATAAACACATAGAAGCCCAATTTGACTGAGATCTATTTTATAATTTGG
This sequence comes from Cordilura impudica, assembly GCA_963682025.1. Lineage (NCBI taxonomy): Eukaryota > Metazoa > Arthropoda > Insecta > Diptera > Scathophagidae > Cordilura > Cordilura impudica. The sequence continues at coordinate 194,965,546 of OY821521.1, read as the reverse complement.
ATCTTATGTCAATTTTTGTCGATTTCATAGGGGTCATTTGTATGGAGGCTAGGTCTGAACATGGACCGAATTTCACCAATTTCAATAGCGTTCATCCCATGGCCGATGAAAGCTTATGTACCAAATTTAATCAAAATATGTTCATATTTGCGACCTGTAGTTTGATTACAAGCTTTACATGGACACACAGACGGACGGACAGTGCTAAATCGACTCAGAAAGTGATACTGAGTCGATCGGTATAATAAAAGATGGTTCTAGGTCAAATATTTTTGGTAGTTACAAACAGGAACACAAAGTCATGATACCCAAACCACATAGTGGTATAGGGTATGTTGGTTTGTGAATTGGCTAAGTTGAAAAATAAGTTGCCTAGAATTTGCACTCCAATTTCGAGCGCTGGAATCTGCTTATAAATAATAAGCATACAACCGGAGTGTATTACGTTATTCAAAAAATTTATAAAAAAAAGGGAAAAGAATACAATATTTTAAAGATTTCATTCGATAAAGTTAGTTATACTTGATTTGCCAAATTTATTTGGCCTAATACTTTTACCAGCATGGCTGTTACACTGTGTTATTGAAGATGTGTTCCATTCTTCTAATGAAAACTATTTAAAATGTGAATTTTCTTAGCACTTTTGTGCGCTTTTTTTAAGTCTTTCCAAATGTCCGTCTTAAGCAATTGCATAAATTATCTACAGTTAAATTCAGAATTATCCCAGGCCCATGATTTCCGCTTTTTAATTTATTGTGAACTTTCGAGTCTTATTAGTGCCCGTTCTGTTTTTATTTTATATTTTTTTTATTCTTCACCATTTTTACTGTCAACTAAAGATACTTCATCTTTCGATCTAAGGTTTGTTTAGTAGAATAACCTGGCAATATACACATATTCAGGAATGGATTTCCAGACTCCTTTATATATATTCAATAAGACACAAATCTAAATTAACCCCTTAATTAAGTTAGTGACAAACCTTAGCATCAACTTAAACTATCACTTGCGTTTGCCTGATGATCAATTTCGTGGAAAAAAACCGTAATTTTAAATTATTTGTCAGTAAAATATTACCAAAAGTAGTTGTGGTGGTGTAGGGCGCGTGAGGCCTTGCGGTGTAATTGTGAACAATACTATTATTAACTGTTTTCTTCACTTTTCGCACGTCTATAAATTGTTTAAGTTGGTATCATATCCACAGCCACAGCCATGACCAATTTATGTACTGCGGGCGTAATATTTCCACTTGAATAAGTTATTTTAATTAAAGTCTTCTTATTTTTTCTGTTGTTGTTGTTGTTGTTAGTGTTGTAGTTGTTGTTGCATTGTCTGTGTAGTTATTGGTGTTGTCGTGGCTCGTGGTTGTTTATGTATAGTACGATTCCATATATGTTATTTACACAATTTTCAATAAATGCAAGTTAATTTAACAGAGAACAAGCGGCTGGATTGTATGCCATCGCTCTGCGTTTAAAATAAAATTATAAAATTTATGATGCCTTACTTGATAGGGAATTTAATATAACAATGCAATGCTAGATAATTTTTCTAGCTAGAGAGCAAATCTTTCCGATTTCAATTAAAATTGTAGTTATTTAGTAGTAGCTAGTTTTAAGGCGCCCAAGTAGGCCATAGAAAAATGATGAAAATACTTTCCAATAAGATTATTTTTTAAGAAAATGCAATTTTCAAGAAAATTTAGTATTTTTAAAAAACTTTCTAAAGAACAGAAACTTTAAAAAAAAAAACTTTTTCAGTAAAGATACTTTTTTCTTTTAAGAAAATGTACTTTTAAGAGAAAAAATACTTTTTAAGGAGGTACTTCTTTAGAAAAGGTAATTTTTTAGGAATATGTATTTTTTATAAAAGAATATTTACTATTTCAAATAAGGTACTTTTAAATTTGCTTTTTTTAAGAAAGGGATCTTTGTGTAGAAAATATACTTTTTTAGGAAAAGCTACTTAAAAAAAAAATTATTCTTTTATGAAAAGGTACTTTTTAAAGAAAATTCACTTTTTTAAGAAAAGGTATTTTTGCAAGAAAAGTACCTCTTTAAGAAAAGCTACGATTTTAAGAAATGGTATTTTTTGAAGAAAATGTGCTTTTTATGAAAAGGTAAAGTACCTTTTCGGAAAATTAACTTCTTAAGGAAAAGGTACTTTTCTTTATGCACTTCTCTTTTGAAAATTAACTTTAAAAAAAGCGCACTATTTTTAAGAAAAGGTAGTTTTTAAGAAAAGGCACTATTATAAGGGAAGGTACTTTTTAAGATGAGTGTTTTTTTCTTAAGAAAAAGTACTATTTTTTATAAACAGGTACCTTTTTAAGAAACTATTATTTTTTAGAAAAGCTACTTTTGTTAATAAAATGTGCTTTTTAAGAAAAAAAAATACTTTTTTATGAAATGTCACTTTTTCAAGAAAAGGTACTTATTCAGGAGAGGTATTTTTTTTTAAAATAACTTTACTAATATAAATTAAATTAAAAGTGAAATTGTTAAAATTAATTATAAAATTTTGAACAAAAATTAAAACAAAATAAACAAGAAATAATTAATAGATATTCTTGATAACACAAAAATTCTTGTGTTGAACAAGTACATTTTTACGAAAATTTGCTTTTTTAAGAAGAGGTACTTTTTGTAGAAAATATACTTCTTTAGGGAAAGGTACTTTTTCAAAAAAATTTATTCTTTTATGAAAAAGTACTTTTTAAGGTACCTTTTTAAGAAAAGACATTTTTTTTTAAAGAAAATTGACTTTTTATGAATAGGCACTTTTTCGGAAAATGTACTTCTTTAAGAAAAGGTCCTTATGTTAGAAATGTACTTTTTAAGATGAGTATTTTTTTCATAAGAAAAAGCACTATTTTTTAAAAAGAGGTACTTTTTTAAGAAACTACTATTGTTTAGAAAAGCTACTTTTGTCAATAAAATGTGCTTTTTAAGAAAAAAAATACTTTTTTATGAAATGTCACTCTTTCAAGAAAACGCACTTATTCAAGAAAGGTATTTTTTTTTAAATAACTTTACTAATATAAATTAAATTAAAAGTGAAATTGGTAAAATTATTTAGTTATAAAATTTTGAATTGTAAAATAAAACAAAAATCAAAACAAAATAAACAAAAAATAGTTAATAAATATTCTTGATAATACAAAAATTCTTGCGTTGAACAAGTATATTTTTACGAAAATTTACTTTTTTAAGAGAAGGTACTTTTTGTAGAAAATATATTTCTTTAGGAAAAGGTACTTTTTCAAGAATATTTATTCTTTTAAGAAAAAGTACTTTTTAAAGTACCTTTTTAAGAAAGGCATTTTTTTTTAAAGAAAATTGACTTTTTATTAATAGGTACTTTTCGGAAAATGCACTTCTTTAAGAAAAGGTCCTTATGTTAGAAATGTACTTTTTAAGATGAGTATTTTTTTCATAAGAAAAAGCACTATTTTTTAAAAAGAGGTACTTTTTTAAGAAACTACTATTGTTTAGAAAAGCTACTTTTGTCAATAAAATGTGCTTTTTAAGAAAAAAAATACTTTTTTATGAAATGTCACTCTTTCAAGAAAACGTACTTATTCAAGAAAGGTATTTTTTTTTTTAAAATAACTTTACTAATATAAATTAAATTAAAAGTGAAATTGGTAAAATTATTTAGTTATAAAATTTTGAATTGTAAAATAAAACAAAAATCAAAACAAAATAAGCAAGAAATAATTAATAAATATTCTTGATAACACAAAAATTCTTGTGTTGAACAAGTACATTTTTACGAAAATTTACATTTTTAAGAAAAGGTACTTTTTTTTTTAGAAAATAAACTTCTTTAGGGAAAGGTACTTTTTCAAGAAAATTTATTCTTTTATGAAAAAGTACTTTTTAAAGAAAAGGTACCTTTTTAAGAAAAGGCATTTTTTAAAGAAAATTGACTTTTTATGAATAGGTACTTTTTCGGAAAACGTACTTCTTTAAGAAAAGGTCCTTTTGTTAGAAAGGTACCTTTCTTTAGAAAATTTACTTTTTCTTTAGAACTGGTACTTTTTTAGGAAAACGCACTATTTTTAAGAAAAGGTACTTTAAAAAGTACTTTTTTAAGAAAAGGTACTTTTATAAGGGAATGTACTTTTTAAGGTGTGTATTTTTTTTTTTAAGAAAAAGCACTTTTTTTTAAAGAAAATTTATTATTTTTAAGAAAAGCTCTTTTTAAGAGAAGGTACTTTTTTAAGAAAAAAAAACTTTTTTATGAAGTATTAAGTATTAACGAAAGGTACTTTTCCAAGAAAGGTTTTTTTTAAGAAAGAGTATATTTTTACGGAAATTTACTTTTTTTTAAGGAAAATTTACTTTTTTTAGAAAAGGCGGGTTTTAAAGAAAATTCACTTTATTAAGATATGTAATTTTAATTAAAAATGTAGTCTTCTTAGAAGAGATACTTTTTTTAGATAAGGTTCTCTTTTAAGAAAGGGTAGTTTTGAAGAAAAGGTACTTTTTCATGAGAGGTACTTTTTTACCAAAATTTAAGAAAGCTAATTTTTACGAAAAAAGTAATTTCCTAAGAAAAGTTTATTATTTAGGAAAAGGTACTTTTTAAACGGTACTTTTTAAAGAAGCGGTAATTTTTAAAGAAATGGTACTTTCTTAAGAAAATCAATTTCAATAACCATTTCACATTTAAAAAAAAATTGTAATTTATTAAGGATGTATTATTTTTTAAGAAAAGGGGCAGTTTTTGTAAAAAAAAACGAATTTACTTTTTTAAGAAAAGTTAGTTAAAAAGGTACTTTTGTTAGGAAAGTTTAGATAATTTTTTTAGTAAAGGTACTTTTTTAGAAAGGGTACTTTTTTAAGAAAAAGTAGTTTTGAAGAATTTTTTTTAGAAAATAAGCTTTTTTATGAAAGCGTGTATTTGAAAGATAAGGTACTTTTTGGAGAAAAGGTGCTTTTTAATGGAAAAAGGAAAATTTTTAAATTTTTAGACAAGGTGCTTCTTTTAAGAAAAGTTAGTTTTTTTTTAAGAAAAGGACCTTTTTTAAGAAAACTTAATTTTGTTAAAAAAAGTTATTATTTAAGAAAAGGTTTTGTTTTTGAGATATGGTACTCCTAAAAAAAAGCGACTTTTTTTGAGGAAAGCTACTTTTTAAAGAAAATTTACTATTTTAAAGAAAGCTTTGGAGGAAAATATACTTTTCCAAGAAAACTATTTTTTTAAAAAAACATTTTAAGAAAAACTTTTTTTTATAGAAAATATTTTTTGTGGAAATTTACTTAATTAGAAAAGGTATAACGAGGTTTTAATCTTCTTATTACTTATTTACAAAAAGGGTACTTTTAAAGAAAATTTATTTTTTATGACATTAAATATTAATCCCGCTGATGCAGAGTCCGCCAGTGTTTTAATGAAAATTAAGAAAATTCAAATTCACGTTGATATTTTTTTATACCCAGTGAAAAAATCCTGGTCTAGCTTACTATCACCTTGAGCCAGTATTTATTTGTTAACCAGTGCTTTCTCTTATATGTTAATAACGTTTTTTTTCGTTTCATTTTCCTGCTCTTGGAGTTATCTAAGTCAGAATAATAGATAGTCAGTCGTGTTCAGGTTCTGGGGTCGAAAATGTCAACACTTGACTCTATCGGGAGTCGAATATATCAGCAAAGTTAATTAGGTAGTTTTCAGTATGCGGTAGATTGGCTACGTATGGCCCCATGATGTTGGAGACAGAACGGTTTGGTATTCACGTTGTGGTGCTCTTGCCTGTAAAGATAATAAGTAGAACTAGCGATGTTGCTGGATTATCAGGAGCAGCGAGCCCAAAGGCCGCTGGATTATCGGGAACAGTCAGCCGAATTCCTTGGATTATCGGGAGTCTTAAATTAGTAGAAGTACAGAATTGTTAAATATACGTTATTTTGAAGTATAAAAATAAAAATAGAGAGAAAAATAAGAATAAAATAAAGCTATGAGATAATTTTAAACATATGTTATAAATATCATGACAGATAGAGTCATACAATGTAACAGTGTAAAAAAATTAGAGTTCTAATCTTCATCAAGTCATCAAGTTGGACACCAAAAATTTTCTTTGCATAGGGGTTAATATGTTCATAGTTACCATAAAACTTAAGGCCAAAAACGTACCTTGTAATATTATTATACGTTATGTTTAGTCTCGATTTGCTATTTGCATCACAACTTGAAAAAATTTCACAGGCGTACATTAAAATAGGTATCAAATACGTTTTCGCGAGCAGCAATCTGATTCTAAAAGGGGTGCAATGTTGAGTTGGCCATAGAGTTCGTAGCATCGAGAAGGTTTTTCCACACGCGTTTGTAACATGATCCGACCAGGGTGATGTATTATTAAAAATTACGCCTACATTTTTGGCTTTATTTCTGGTTATTGATATAAATGTTGGGTATTTCGACAACTTTCTGCGTTCGCTTACGTAGTAAAATGCATTTTGTTTTTATACCCTATACCACTATGTGGTTTGGGTATAATGACTTTGTGCTGCTGTTTGTAACAACCAAAAATATTTGACCTAGACCCATCTTTAATTATACCGATCGAATCAGAATCACTTTCTGAGTTGATTTAGCAATGTCCGTCCGTCCGTCCGTCCGTCCGTCCGTCTGTGTGTCCATGTAAAGCTTGTAATCAAACTGCAGGTCGCAAATATGAATGTATTTTGATGAAATTTGGTATATAAGCTTTTATCGGCCATGGGATGAACGCTATTGAAATTGGTGAGAATCGGTCCATGTTCAGACCTAGCCCCCATACAAATTACCCCTGTGAAATCGACATAAATTGCCATAAGATCCAAATTGTCATATAGATCTTACTCCAATTGGGTTTGTATACGTTCATTACATCCATTAATGAGTAGTCCAAAAATGATCCCTTTGGCCCCATATAGACCTGCTTCCCGATCTTCACTTAAATCTATTAAAAAATAAAAATATTGCACTGATTCTTCTCAAATTTTGTTTGTATATATTTTCGCAAAATACAAGAGACTTTACCAACCATGGTCAGGATCGGTCCATTTTTGGACCTAGTCCCCATATAGATATATCATCCGATATGAACTTTTTCATATCTGCAGCCAAAAAAATTAATAAAAATCCCACTCAAATTTGGTTTTTGCTTATTTTCTATGTCCAGTTAGTTGGGCCTAGGAGATTCGGTTTCAAAACGCATGGTATAGGGTATCGTATAGTCGGTCTAGACCGACTATAATTTTCTTACTTGTTTTTTTTTGATTTAGACTTAGGCCATTTACAGATGCCCAAAAAGAAACACTTTCTAAGTCATCATTTAATTTTCGCGTACATTCTTCAAGTTGCTCCTTTTTATTGCTTATGTACAATTGAACATCGTCAGCATACATTCTAATGTTGCAGTGCAACAGCTGGTCTGGCAAATCAGTTGCATAAATGGAAAAGAGAAGAGGTCCAAGAATGGAACCTTGCGGTACACCCCTAGAGATGGGAAGGAAATATGAATAAATCAATTTGGAAGACGTTGGGGAAAAGTGCATGATCTTTTTTAGTTTTTGAATCAGAATAGTGTGATCAACTGTGTCATAAGCCTCTGAGTGGTCTAATAAGACTAGCATTTCCATACAGCCTCCATCTAGTTCTTTTCTAAGATCTTCAGCTACATCAGTAAGAGCTGTAATACAACTACGCTTGGCACGAAAACCGGATTGTTTACAAGTAAGAAGATTATTATCATTGATATAAATAGTTAGTTGCTTCTGTAGCAGTTTTTCAAAAGCCTTTGACAGGTACGGTAATATGGCAATTGGTCGATACTCGCAGGACGATTTTGGTATTGGAAGAACTTTTGCCTGTTTCCATCCGTAGGGGTAGGTGCTCGTCATGATTATTTTATTGAATGTGTGGCTTATCAGCGGTAAGATATGTATATGGCAGGAGCATTTTTAAAAAAGTAGGAACGAATTCCGGCAACACCTGTTGCGTTAGATTTGATGGATGAGCAGCTCATGAGTACGTCATACTGACTAACACAATCGAAACTGAATTGATTTTCTGGTAGGAATTCATTCTGAAAGTTACTATAGTAAGAGTGATTCGCCTGTTTCATCGGTATATTAATAAAATTTTCATTAATGGCATTTGGATTTGAAATTGAGGTTTCTTCGTTGATTTTTGGTTTCACTATTCCAATTTCTCTTATTGTTCTCCAAGTTTTACGTGTGTTAACTGAATTCGCAAACTTATCGGCGTAATATGTTGACTTAGCTTGTCTAATGGCTTTAGTTACGGTCTTTAGCGCTTCCAACGAGAGTATGCATAATCGCGATCTTCTATAAGACGTTTAATCTGTGTAGTAAACCAAGGTTTTTGTTTGCTGCTTATTGCCTTTGTTTGTATTGGCACAATTATGTTGTATAGATCTGAAACGTTATATTCCAAAAACGCTAATTGATCATGAACCGATAACATATTATATATACAGCTCCAGTCTAGTTTGTTATATTCTTCCTCTAAAATATGTTGGTTAGCGCGTTTGAAATTACGAAATTGTATTTCGTTAGTAGGAATTTGGAGTGGAAAGTTGTATGCCAAGAAAATAAGATCGTGTCTGGAAAAACACGATGCTGATAATTGATCAAATAGTAGAATGTTTGATTCATTGGACACAAAAAACAGATCAATTAGTGTGCTATTGGTTGATGAGAAATGAGTAGTAGTATTTATATTCGTTGGGTTAAGACCAAAATATTTCATATTTATGGTTAAACTTGTGTCAGCTAGTAGATTTGAATTAAAATCTCCTGCAAATACTATCGGCGACAACCAGAGTCGGTCGCCGTTTTAAAAGTGCATAGATTCATTACTTTACTGTAAAGTAAACCTACACGGATTATTTGCCGTTTTATCCACTTCAACTCTACATACTTATCCTACTTGACACATGAACTAATTGAGAATCAATAAGTTAGGTGCATTCTTGTCATGTAAACAACATAACAATGTTACAATGTGTCGATATGTATGTGTACTTAAAAGTTAGTGTGAATGGTGTCAATTAGTATATGTTTATATCACTATTTATGAACATTCCGAATAGTGGGTACTATGTGCGATGTTACAGAGGTTTGTTTACATGTAAAATTTGAGCGCTATTAGTGCATTAATACTGTGGCGTATAATTTTATAATTTATGGTAATTTTATGAAATTATATATAAATCATACGGCATTGTTCAGTGAGCTTGTGATGAGCGTTTTCAATTATTTTGTTCACATTTTTCGCACACATGGCATTGACTATTTATTTTTCTCTAAAATAATAAACAATTATACGCATTCCAGTCGTATTCATGCTAAACCTGTGCTGTGCAATTAAAACAATTGTTAAAAATTTTTTTTAATTTTCTCATATTTGTGTCTATGAATGCCTTAAGTTTGTTCTTAATTATGTTAAATTAAAATCTTCTATCTATAGAATAACTTGTCCAAGCATTTTATATGTGTTATGTCGTTTGTTCTAAAACATTCTTTTCAGTCTGTAAACTTTAAATTTCGATAAGATTCGTATCTCATATTTCGAGACAGTTAAATTATTTTCTGTTTTAGTAACTTTTTCCAAACAAGCAATTACTTTCTTTTTATACATTTAATTGAAAAAGGGCGTTGCAATAAATGCCAAAAATAGGAATAAAAAATATATGTAACAAAAGTGTTGAAATAAAAAAAAAAACTTTTTTAATTATAAAGAATAGAAGAAATAAAGCAAACGAACCAAACAAACGAACACAAACACTGTGGCCGTCATTTTAAATGAAAAATTAAGCATTGTTTGCTAAAAGTCGCGTATGATTTTTGAAATTATCCTTAAGGTATCGTTGTTGTTCCAAGAAAAATTTTAAAATTCATTTAAAGTGTTATTCATGGAAACAGTGTAAGCTGTGTTAATATGACAACAGTAATTAGCAGCATTTTATCTTGGATAAAGTATAAAATATACTTTGATCTTTTTGTAACAATAAAAAATATAATTTAATATTAATGATTCTAAAACAATAATTTGTAAATAACTATTTTTTTTAAGAAATATTTTATTAAATTTTAAATACTGTACAGTAGAGCATAATAATAAATAATTTATTAGGAATTATAACTTCATTGTGAATTAATTTTTTTACTAAAAATTCAGGCTTTTTTGATAAATTTTATGAAATTTCAGTAGAAATGAAAGCACTGTGGGGTGAAAAAGGACTAGGCCAGTGTAGTAAAACTTCCAAGGTTTTGACGGTCTAACGCCAAACTATTAATGTACTTTTATCCATGTCCTTAGCTTGGTAGGTTTGGATTAACTATTTAAAGAGTTACGAGTCTTAAAACTTACAGACTTTTGGCCTTTTTTTGGATTTTCATGATATAAAAAAAATAATAAAATTTTTTGATTGTGATAAATGAATTCTCCAAATGACCACATACGGAATTTATGTTCGAAATATTATAAAAATTTTAAGTCCCAAGGTCACAGAAAAGTCTTTTTTAGCCGATCTTTTATGGAATGACTAACACATATTCTACAAAAAGATTTTGTTTTTATTTTTGCAACTCTTAAAGCGGTCAAAAAAAATTTTTAAATTTTTATTTAGAATTTTTGGGTCTGCGATATTGATTTTATCTTTATTAGGTGATGAAATATATTTTATTTATTTCCTTAACTTAACCGCTTCTTAAAAGAACTGGGCTAAAAATAGAAGTTTAAGGGGGTCTTGATAACCTTAAAATTATTATTTCAGTATTTCCCAAGTTCAAACGTTATTTTTATATACGTTAGTAATGACTTGGACCAATTTTAGATTAAAATGGGTTTTATTAGATAAATATTCCATTAATATAGTAAAATCGGAATATGATTTTTTTCACGTTTTATTAGATCAATATTCCGTTAATATAGTAAAATCGGAATATGATTTTTTTCACGTTTTATTAGATCAATATTTCATTAATATAGTAAAATCGGAATTTGATTTTTTCCATGGAATAAAAAATATTTATTTTTTATACAGTTCGGTGTTCGCTTTAGAACGAAGCAAAAGTAAAGGGCAAAGATATGAAATATTAAATACAGTCCAGCCCTCGAAATTCAAGTGCAAATTCTAGGAAGTTTTATTGCTTCATTTAATAAATAATTTTATAAAAGCCTAAAGGTAGGCTAATCAATTTTAGTCAATTCACAATTTAATACTTTTAAATAAAATTCATTAAATTTCATTATAAATATTTGTTAAACACATAGATGATATATAAATTGGTTTGTTAATAAATAATTTAAAAGGAGCCTAAGGGTATGCCAATCAATTTTAGCCAATTCACAATTCAACACAGGGCTTTTGATATTTATAATAAACGCACACACAGTATGTGTTTTATGTATTTGTTTGTAGCAACTTAAAATGAGCATTACTACAAAAAAATGTTCCAGATGGTGCAAATCTTAAATATGGGGGACAGCTAAAAAGAAAAACCTTTCAAACAAGACATGTTTAGTGAAAATCGGTTAATAACTACAATATTTATATCGGTCACAAAAAATCGCCTTACCTATTAATATTATAGTTAAAAAAAAAAATAAATATTAAAATAAAAACAAGTACGTAAATAATACTCCATCTAGACTGACTGTTCGCTACCCTACACCATGATGTACACAAAAGGAATTTGGACCAACTTGGCCAAAGTCATAAATGTATATAGGAAATTAGGACAACAAAAATTGAATAGCTTTGTTTTAATTGGATTCTAGCTAATATGAAAAAGTTTATATCGGATGCCATTTTTTGTATGGGGACCATGTTGAAGACATATAGAAACCAAATTTGACGAAAATCTATGCAATATTTATATTTCTTGATAGATTTAAGTAAAGATCGAGAAGAAGGTTTATATATGTGAACTAACTAAAATTGTTCATACAGGCATTATTTTTAAAAGCATTAACTAATGGGTATAATGGACATATACAAACAAAATTTAATCGAGATCTATATAATAAATTGGAACTCAGAATAATTTAAGTCGTTGTTATAGGGATCATTTGTATGGGGACAGACAGACAAACGGACGTATAGATGGATGGCCATAGCTAAATTGACTCTAAAAACAATTCTGCATTGACCCGTAGCTGCAAACACCAGCACTAACTCATTAAACCCTGATGAAAATGAAAACTAAACTATTAATAGCACTGTTCCAAGTGTGCTTAGGGTAATGGGGTGTCTCTGGGTGTGTATTAGCGCGTCCCGATTTCGTTTTTTTTTTAATTTCAGAAATGATGGGGATTTAGGAGCCTTTTACGGGAAAAATACCAAAAAAAAATTTTGGACAAAAAAGCAGAAGGCTACCGGATCCTAAAGATTGCAATCCTAGTGCATTTTGAAAAAAAAAATATATTTTTGATTTTCAATAAATTAACGGCAAAAGTTGCGCACTACAGAGCACATTCCGGGAAAAATATTAATAAAATTTCCGTAGAGCAATATTGGTGCAGCTTTGCATTTTAAAGATGGAAAGTGAATATATGTTTTTCTTCTTTCTTTGTTTCAAGCAAAATTAGTCTGAAAAGCTGCGCAAACTAGAAGATATTAGTTAAAACTATTTCAAAAACTGTGATAGAGCTTTTCTGGTCCAGCGCACAGTGGAATGAGATGTACTTTTTTGTAAAATTTACTTGCAGGCCGCAGTTTTTGACCGATTTTAACATTTATTTTTGCCGCTTGTACCTTATTTAAATAATTTTAACGGAAGCGCTCTATTTTTCGTAGCTTTTGAGACTAATTATTAATATTTTTCCTGGAATGTACTCTGCTTACGCTACTTTTAGCGTCAATTTTTTGAAAATCAAAAATATTTTTTTTTTTCAAAATGCACTAGGATTGCAATCTTTAGTATCCGGTAGCCATCTGGTTTTTTGTTCAAAATCTTTTTTTGTTTTTTTTTCCCGTAAAAGGCTCCTAAATCCGCATCATTTGATGGGGGGGATTGGGCAAGCTAAAAAAATAAATCGGGACACGCTAGTGTGTATCCGTGATCCGTTTTACTGTGTTACGTCATGATTTTTCTTCTTTGACAAAAACATTTAAAATTTATCTTAGTAATATATTATACAATTTTAATATAATTGAACAATTAAAAAAAATTTTTTTTTCATAGAACTGAAAATTTAGTAAGGGGTTACCCCTTTGTGATTTAAAAAAAATATTTTTTTTTTTATTTATATTTATTATAAAAATGAATTAAAATGCAGTTAATATTTATGTAAAAAAATCATGATTTCAAAAAAAAAAAATATTTTGAAATTTAAAAAAAAATTTTTTTTAATTAAATAAATAAAATTTTGGTAAATTTTTCAGCTACTAAATCTTTTTTGAGATTTTCTATGAATATGTTATTTGAAAAAAGTAAAAAAAATAAAGCTTGAAGAAAGCTGCCACCGCTTTTATTTTTGCCGTCGATGTTTAATTTAATCTTTTTTTTGCAAAATTTATACATATATCAAAATTGTGTTCTGAGAATCGTGAAGTGTACAGAGATGGAATCTTATGTTTCCTTTTGTCTGTAAAGAGTATATTGTAAAGAAAAAGAAACGTGATATGCCAGCTGAAATTGAAATTGCATTTGAAACTATTTCTAAAATGGAACTTATTAAGGAGGTTTGGATGACATCAAATAAATGTTGTAATAAGTCTTATACAGGACTGGTTAACTTGAAAGCAGGTACGCAGCAGGCTTTCATATTTTAATTTATTTTAAAATTTTATTAAGTGAAATTCATATAAAGTTATTATATTATATTCATAAGTAAATCTCAAAAGCACACTAGATTTATTATATTACAAAACAAAAATAGGACCACGTAAGTTATGAAAACTTAAATTATTTAAATTTTTTTTTAAGATTTAAATTTTTTTTAAGATTTAAAAATTAAAAATTTTTTTTTTGTTTTTTGGTTTGCTGAAGAATATATGACCCGCAATTTATTTTTTTCAAATTTAAATTTGAAAAATTTTTTTATTGAATAAAAAAAAAATACTGACGTATCAGAGCCAAACACACCGATGCAGACTCCACGACCCTCCGTTATCCTGAGTACGCTTGTCGAACAGCACGATTTCAATTTTGTTTTCATAGTATCGAAAATTTAGTGGTAGCCCTTACTAAATTTCAAACTTGTATAAAAAATTTATTTTTTTACAGAGCATATGTGACCTTCTCCGAGAAAAGGGACCCAGTGTGTCAAAAAACGGGTTGTGTCAAAAACGGTGGATTCTGGTACCTAAAAGGGTGTAGAAACTTTAAATGCGTTTTTTCTCAAAACTTAATTTTCACACACTAGGTCCCTTTTCTCGGAGAAGGTCACATATATAATTTAAAAATATTATAATTCAGTTAACATTTATTCCCTTAAACCATCCATTAAAAAAAAAAAAAATTAATATTATTAAATTTTGTTTTACATAAGAAATTTTTTTTTTAAATTTTTTTTAATTTAAATTTAAATTTTTCAGCGTTTTTTTTTATAGTTTAGAGAGGCTAAAATATAATAAATCGGATAAGTTATTTAAATAGCCTATGAATATAATATTAGAACACATTGGCTACATTATAGGATTTTTTTTAAAACACATTAAAAAAAAACTTTTTTAAGTGACAAAAAATTTTAAAATCCATTTTTTTTTTGGTGAAAATGGATACTTTAATAAAAACAAGTAAGAGTGTTAATTTCGGCTGTGCCGAATCTTTGATACCCCCCCACCTCGGTTTGAGTTTTGATAATAAATATAAACAAAATATTTGAAAAAGTAAACAATTTGTTAAACTTACTACCAAATCATTTCAGCAAATACTCCGACTTTTTAGCATTTTTGGAGGTATCTCCATATTTTAGACCATATCTTGATACAGTGATGCCCGTTTTAACCCATTTCAAATACCAACATGCTCGTAGTAACGACAAACAATATTATTTTAACTTTACTCAGGTAAATGGTTTATTTTGTTGAATGACCGTAATTTGAAAACACAGATAGACCGACGCATGTGCGGACATTATATGGACTCGAGTTGTTATAGGAATTAAGAATACAAATACTTTATGGGGTCGCAATTCATTGTTCAATGCGTAACAACAGAATACCAATAGTCACAATAAGGAATAATACTTTTCAATGTTTTGAGAGCTAAAAATTATGCGGTATTTCAAAATAAAAGTTTCTAAAAATCTTGGCAATTTTTGGTTTGCCATATCCCAGGAAAATGTGATTTTTTAACAAGTACTTTAAAAGAATTTACTTAAAAAAAAAAATCATTTAAAAAAAATTATTTTATACAAAAGATCCTTGTTTGAGAAAACGTAGCTTTCTAAGAAAATTTACTTTAAGAAGAGAGTTATCATTATAAAAAGGTACTTTTTTTTTAAAAAATAGTACTTTAAAAATATACTTTTTAAGAAAATGTCCTTTTAAAAAAGGCTTAGATTTTTAAGAAAATGTGTTTTGTAATGGTTATTTGTTAAGAAAAAAATTTCTTTTTTAATTTTAATATGATTTTATGAAATTCAATTGATAGTTTCTAATTTATAATTGGAAATCTGAAACCCAATTTTTAGAATTAATATTTTCTTAAATTTAAATGGAAAATGTAAAAGGTGCAATTTTGTATTTATGTCAATAGTAATGCTTTAGCAATTAAAAACAATTTTTAAAAATTATATTTAATAAAAATAAATAATAATTTTATATAACTATGTAGAACTGTTTTCAAAGCAAAAAACTCATTGATGAACTCGGTAACTATATTTTGTAAACAATACAAAAAGTTAATATGCCAAAGGTATGGTTATATTTGTAAAAGAATAATGGAAAAACGTATAAAATAAAAGACCAGCTCTGTGTATACTCTTAACATTGTTGTGTTTGATGTCTAATTGAAAATGTTGACATTCTTGGTAAATTAGAAATAACTATTGCAATGAACAAAAATTGTGGCGCCATCTTCTGTGACATAGCAACACTGAGCAAAATGAAGTGACACTCTGTTTGTTAATACAAAAGAAATGTATTTTCCCTAAAACAAAATACATATTGTTTATGGCGGGTCGATTTAAAAATCGTCCATTGGTCAGTGAGAATCGTATTCCAGGGATCAAAATAAGAAACTTTGGCGAAGGAACCATACCTCTAAAACGAATTCTGATATCCCAGAATTTGGGTCGAACTTTTGGGTAAGGGCAAATTTTGAAAAATCCCACTTTGACCCATTTAGAGTGCTCCAATCGAGTCCAAATGTATGACCGACCCCCACTAACTTTGGAGGCCCGACCCACCCATGCCAGTGGCACACCCCCTGGAACTCCCCTGGGGGTTCCCCATACAAACATTTAAAAAAATCGCCAGTTTTGGCACTTTACATGAAAAAATCAGCGAAATGCCTATGTTTTTTCTTTATTTTTATTTATTTATTTATAATAATATTTATTATTTATTTATAATAATATCTATTTTTTCTCTTAAGAAATTTATTTAGTCAGAACATATATAAATGAAAAAATTAATTAATGTTAGTTATAGAAAAGCAACTAAAAGAAATTATTGTTTGAAGTCTTTTTTACTTTGAAGTCTGGGCAAGTCTAGCTAGCAATTGAACATGTCGTTCCGTTCCTTGTATGTGTGATGGAATTTTTTGATCATTAAATGGTGGATCATCTTGATTTAAATATTCTTTCAATGTATCGTATGGAATGCTTCGCGTGGTGGTTCAAATACGTTATTTATGTCATTCATATTGATCATTTCCATGTAACTTGTGCAATTAAAGTTTATATCTGGTTTTTTATAAGCTCTAAGTTGCGTTGGGTCGTCAACATCGGTTCGATAGCGTAGAATTTTCTTGATAGCACAGTCGCGCTTTTCTTTGCTATCATCAAACAACATTGATAACAAGATATTTTCCGAATGCGCATAATATGAATTATCTTTAATTACTTGATTGACAATTTTGCGTAAACGAGGTTCTAGAAATCGTGACCAACCAATGAACTTGAAAAATAATGCACTGCCGTACACGACAGAGCTGTAATACTTCATATTGAAGTACATTGGCACATAACATTTAATTATGAATTCAACCAGAATTCTTAAATTTGCATCGGTGGAAAATTCAATTTTTTCTGGAGCAGGGGGCATATTTTGCAACTCAATTTTCTGGAAGCCGTCCACCACCTGAAAATATATAATAATAAAATAATTAATAATGGTTGACAATTATAATAATTGAATGATAGCAATAACTTACCGGAAGAGTTTTACTTTTTGATTTGGAATGGTCACTTCACTTATTATTTTTATTTAAAATATTTTTTTATCTGAAATTAGCACTTCACACTTTGAGTTCTTCACAACGACTTAATGCATTCACAAAAACTGTTGCGTTATATATGGTCTACGAGACGAGGTAATAAGAATGAAATGGTAATTTCAATTCTACCTGCTGTGTCTTCTGGTGGCTTAAAAACCCACACAAGCAATTTTACGACCTGCAATTGTGTCACAGTGATACGTTCATTTTTTAAAAGGGTTGCGGTGCATTACAGTGATACCTTAATTGTTAAAATGGTTGCAAAAAATGCGCATTTCTTAAGAAGGTGCCATAAAAAACGCATAAAAATGGTTGTAAAAACAACCTTCATTTCTTAAGTAGGTGCTATAAAAAAACTACACAAGTAAGTTTATGACATGCAAATGCATCACAGTGATGCCTTGGTTTTAAAAGGGTTGTAAAAAACACTAATTTCTAATAAATTTTTTTAATTTCTTTTCTATTACTAAGTTAAATTCATTTTTTCATTTACATATGTTCTGAAATAAATTTCCAGAGAAAAATAAACTAAAAAAAAAAAAATGGCATTTCGCTGATTTTATCATGTAAGTTGCCAAAGCTGGCGATTTTTTGAAATGTTTATATGGGGAACCCCACAGGGGAGTTCCAGGGTGTGTGCCACTGGCATGGGTGGGTCGGGCCTCCAAAGTTAGTGGGGGTCGGTCATACATTTGGACCCGATTGGAGCACTCTAAATGGGTCAAAGTGGGATTTTTCAAAATTTGCCCCTACCCAAAAGTTCGACCCAAATTCTGGGACATCAGAATTCGTTTTAGAGGTATGGGTCCTTCGGCAAAGTTTCTTATTTTGATCCCTAGAATACGATTTTCAATGAGCAATGGGCGATTTTTTTTGCCTTCCCACAAATCGACCCGGCCTAATGTATGTATATGTAAATATTACACATAAAAAATACAACATCAAAAATTATTGTTGTTTTTCTTTAAATAAATTAATACATACATTTTTTTTTTTTGGCAAATTTACATTGTTTTGTTTTTATTAACAACTAGGCAGTTTAGCATTTCTTGCTTTAAATGTTGTGGAATTTTTGCTCCTTTTATATTAAGTCGTTTTGTCTGTTTGTCTGCTTGTCGACAAAATTTTGAATAAATTTTTAACCCCTTTCCCGTGACCCAATCGATCTGAAACTTTGCAGACAGACTCGTGGCGATGACAAAAATTATCTAACAAATTTTTTTAGTGATGCCAAATAATGGAAATCTTAAAATTTTTCTACCAGAGTTGATAAAAAAAATATTTACAAAGGGTTAGTTTTTATTATATTATTACCACAACGACCACAAAAACAACAAGTCCAGCTATGACAACAATACATCATTTAGAATAACAACAAGAACAATACAGAAACATATATTTTTCAATTTTTTTTTACTTCTTCAGTGATTTCTCGGGACATTTTAAGCCGATTTTCATAATTTTTCAAACAAACACCTTCCCATGATGTTGGTAAAAACGACCGCTCTAGTTATCCTATTAAGGGCGTGATCGTGACAAGAACAACATAGACAAATCATATTTTTTCAAGATTTTTTTCTTCTTCATTAAATTCTCGGGACTTAGTCAATCGATTCGGACGATTTTAGATAACGAACTTCTCAGGATGTTAGTGAATCATTTGTTGTGCCAACGAGCACCCTATCTGCCCGATTGAAGCCGTCATCGTGATTTCCACAGACGGACAGACGGACATCGCAAAATCAACTTCTCTTGTTATAAGGATCACAATTATATTTTTTTTTCTAATTATTACGAACTTATATATACCCTCTGAACACTGGGGTGGAGGGTATAAAAAGTTATTAACTACATTAAATTTTTTAAAATAAAATTTTTTCAAATTTTCTCCAAATAAAAAATCCTGACATATCAGAACATAACAGACCACGGAATCTAGATTAAGCGACATGCCATTGTACTTAAAGCACTAATTGAATTAAAAATAATATTTGAGCTATGACTAGTAGTCTCCTTTATTACACAGTGCAACAGCCAATTGGGCGGGTACTAGTCCAGTATAGTAAAACCTCCAAAGGATTTGGCATTCTCAGACCAATAATATTAATAAAATTATATACATATATATATTTTTGTACGACAATATAAAAATTCTTGTAATAAAACTATAAATGCGATTTTCTCGAGAACCAGAAGTCGGATCAAGATGTGGCGGTAATCGTACCAGGCAGGTCCTGAACTAGGATAATTGGGCTAATTGTATTACTGGGGGAGGGGTGGGGCAAAAACAGCTTATTTTTGAACTTTTTTTTATTAAAAATCGCTCCACTTTGTCAATTTTTGATATATTGGAAATATCCGCCCGCCGAATTTCGATACGACAATTGGTTCTGAAGAAAAACGAAAACCCTTTTTCCTTCTCGTTTTACTTACCCATTTTCATCGCTATGGGAAGGTGGGGGATAAAAAAAACATAGAAACATAAACAAGTTCGGAAAAAGTTTGAAAATTACATCTACTTTCACGTAAAAACCGAAAGTTGATAAATTGATAAATGACTGAGCTACAACACTTTTAAAAAAGTTCTTTTTGTGGGCTTGAACCGCAGGCCATACCTTAATACTTGTTAATAAAAATAATTTGACGTATGAGTGATAGTTTTGACAACTATGATAATTATCACGCATACGTCTAAGCATTTATTATCGACTAGCATAATCCAGCACTCTAAATTCGAGTGCAAATTCCAGGAAATTTTTTTTTTCTTTCAATTTTTTTTTTCAATTTTTTTTTTAATCTATATATTTAAACAATTTATGATAATAAATAATTTTATAACAGCATGAATTTTTCATTTATCATTTTTCGTTTAATTTTTTCTTTCATATTGACGACATATATGTACCTTCTGCCACTGAGGTGTGGAGGGTAAAGATGTTTATAGTTAACTGAATTTTTGACAAGTAGTCATGGAAAATATGGGCGGAATTGCGAAGTTCCAAAATCGCCATATTCAAAAATCACTTAAATAAAAAATTGCCACATGATATTCTAAAGTCAGGGCTAATCGTCATGTGTTGCCTGATTTCATTTGGAAAATCCATGTTTTTCTTATGGGAATCTATATGTAGCTTGCTCCGGAGTAGGAACGCCAAAAAATGCACAAATATTAAAAAAAAACTATATATTTAATATCTTTATCGCACAATATAAGCTTCGTGGGAAGAATCGATGATGAAAACATACATATCAGTTAGTCTCTGTAGGCCGTAGCGAACCACGACAGGACATACTAGTTTTAAATATAAATTGTGTTAAAATTATTTCTTTTTTTAATTGAATAATAATACACATTTAAAGAGTAAGCGCAGTATATAAAATATTTTGATTTACTCGATTTCGATTTTTCCCGATGTTTTCCTCAATTTTCAAATACCATATTTGTAAACCACAGATTAAATAAAACAAAATTTTTAAACTATTGTCTCTATATTGATATCTGTGATAACCAGATTTGTTAGTCTTAACACTAGATGGAGTCGAAATAGTTAAATTACTTTCGAAAAAAATCAAAAAAAAAAAATAAATTTCCCAGCAATTTTGGCCGAAAAAATTTTTTAAATTCTTAGCGGTTCCTAAAATTTTATTTCCCTTAAAATTAAATTTGACCATAAAAGTGTAAATTTTTTTACAGTTTGTTGACAGCACATTTCAAGACGGCTGTGGTTTTATTTACTAGTTTTGTGTTGGTGGTTTCAAACTACAGAAACCTGATAAGCCATAAAAGTTTTACTTGGATTACAGAGTTTAGGTAAAAAAACAACAAAACAAAATCTTGTTTGGTTAAAATAAATAATTCAGAAGTTTTACTATTCTACTATTTTTCTTTTTGCTGTAAAACACAGAAACTTTAGAATATTACTGGGTAAAACAACCATAAAAGTGAAAGTTTTCTTATTGGACAAAAGGTAGTATGTTTGTGTTGGTTGAACATTTCGGGGGTTTTTTTCTTTAAACAGATTTTCCTAAACTCAATTTTAAAAACCAAAAAAAAAAAAAAAAACAAAAAAAAAACAAAAATCTTAAACAAGTTTCTAAATTTATTATCCTTGACATGAAATGGGTCACTTGAGTACTGTCGCTTTTTTTTTATACGTTTTTTCGGTTTTACTGCAACAGCAAATGAAGCAGTAGCATTTTAATATCATAATGTTGTTGTATTTCAGTTGATGTTCTCTAGCTGATGGCTTCTGCTCGGGTGGCTGTATAGCGGGTATTAAGTCATAGTAATAACAATTTATATGGCCGCTAATTGCCTTTAAATGAGGCCATTATATTTAATAGGGTTGTTGGCTTAACTTTATATATACACATAACTTTGTATATATTTTTTTTATATTTTGTGTATTTCAAATTAAAAAATGTGAAAAAACGAAAAGCTTAAAAAAATATAATAATAATTCTATTGTTAACACTACGGTTTTTTTTTAATAGTTTTCATATATTCCCCCCTTGCGTAGGTTTTTTTTTAATATTTACTTCTCCAGCAGACCAGAAATACAAAAAAAATTCTTATTTTGTAAAGAATCATTATAATTTTTGTTCCGTATTTTTTTCTGTGAAGGTATCCGTATTATTTACATAAATAAATAAATATTTTTTTTATTTCATAATAGTTGGCTCTCTTTTTTCGATGTAACTTTTAACACTTTTTATGGCTTAGTTGAAAACAAAAACAAAAACAAAAAGAAAGAAAAAAGGCAACGCAACTACAGTTTTCAAGTGATATATATTGTGTGTTAAATTCAGGCGTTCTGCCAGTTTATGACTTTGCTGTAAATATATGATTATGTATGTGTTTGTGTATTTATTTCTGTCACATAAACAAAACATTTCTATAGCCTCTCATTTCATACAAAACAGACATAAGCGGTTATAAAATAAAATCACCAAAAGTAATAAAAAAAAAGCATTTAATAAATAAAAAATGCCACAAGCAGTTGTCAAAGTTATACTGAGTTTTTTCTTTTCTTCATATTTGACAATATTCAATTCTAAGCGCATCAGGTTTCAATCATAAAAACAGGAATTTCGCAAAAACTCATCCATATTTATTTTTTGAACCCTCCGATTAGTGAGTCATTTGTTTTATGTCCGCAGGGACTTATAACAAATTGTATGGAATTTTGCTTGATAGGGTGTGTCTTGATTGGTTTGATTATTAATTTTTAGATTATATAAAAAGGCACAAGAAATGTTTTTTTTTTTTAACAAATTCGGTTTTATTTACATATTAATACGTGAAGGTGGAAATTTTGTACCCGCGCACGGAGGAGCATGAAAGTTGGCATGGTTCTAGCAAGAATCGTATATAGATGAGGATGTGCAAACTGCAATTTGGTCATCATGAAACTGATAATGCAAGAGTGGCAGATCTCAGAATGTTCATTTGAACATGGACCACATTTATGAACAAGAGTGGCAGATCTCAGAATGTTCATTTGGCATAGCATTGAACATGGATCACAGTTATGAAGAAGAAGTTACGATAAGCAGCCATTTTCAGGGTTGACAAATATTTACTAAAAAAAAGTTCAAAAACGTAATATCGAAAACATTTTTTAGGAGAAAATATGAATCTGGAATTGTTTTATAAAAATGCAGTATATTACACAAGGGAACAATGGTTCTGTTGATTAAGAACTGAATATTGTTTTTAAGGTTATTTGGGACGCTGAATCCAAATCTGCCCTTGGTTTTTTCCTATCAGCTCGACTTTTCGAGTTATACCGTTATGTTCAAAATTAAGGCACTTCCGCTACATATATTGGAATAACTTGAAAACGGTTCACCATATTAAATTAAAAAAAAAATTCGAAACTCGCAAACAATATTCTCTTAAAGCCGTGCTTACTTTGTTTTTAAATTTTCCAAGTAGTTTTAGAGATATCGTTCAAGTTTTGAAAAAAAAAATTAAAATTTAAAAAAAAAAAACATTTTTTTTGTTCTTTAAAAATTCCTAAAAAATAAAAATGGGACAAAAATCACAGTTTTGGTCTACAAGCAGTTAGCTAAATATATTTCGAATAAAATGAGCTTTATTTCATTGCAATCGGTGCACAACTTTTGATTTTGTTCACGATTTACTGAATTGATATAAATCGCGATTTCCATACAAAAATAACATTTTCTAATGTGTAAGTGTTTGTATGTAATAAGTTAGTTTTTTATGATTCTAAGAATTAAAAAAATTAAGTAATAAAAAAAAGATTATTTCATTTTTATGGTTGCGGTAGCAAACTCATAACGCCTATAAATTTTATTGTCCCTTTATGACACCTAGTCAGTTCACAGTCAATTAAAGAGAAAAAAGAAAAGTCCACTTGTTTTTATTGATGTGTGGTTTACCGTTGGTAACGGATGATTTTTTAAAGGAATTCCCCTGAACACATGTGTTCATTCATAAGTGACTGTCAATAAAATTGTGGATATAATTTTTTTTGGTACTTCAGTAAAAAACTACTAAGTATTTTTATGGGTCTCATTCAACAAGTGTTTACGAAAGCGAAAAGTATAACGACAAAAAATATAAATCATTTTACATTGAACATTTAATCAGTCAACACAAAAAAGTTCAATTTTGTTCCCGTGTGTTATTTATTGAAAATTGTGTTACTTTGATATATACTTCAAAATTGTGCAATGGCTACGTCAAGAAACACCTGTAAAATCAATCCCAACTATTTTTGTAACATATGTGGCGAATACACGTTTATAAAAAATAGAAAAAGTGTGTCAGATTTTATTAAAAAAATTTATTTTGACTACTTCGGATTTACCATGGAAACCCGTGACAAATACTGGATTCCTAATACTGTATGTAAAAACTGTGTAGAGTATTTAAGGTTATGGGCAAACAAGCAACGGACCCACTTCAAGTATAAAACACCAATGATCTGGCGGGAACCTTCGAATCATTATGATGATTGTTATTTTTGCGCTGTCAACATAACAGGCATTAATAAAACAAACCGGTCTAAATGGATTTATCCTAACGTGTTGTCTATTACCCAACCAGTCCTGTACTCTAGTGAGGATTCAGAATCACAACCATCTACATCTACACACAATTTCCACGACTTACGACAAAATGTTCCTTCACCAATTTCTGAATTTGGATCAGATGACTTGCATTTAGATATTTCTTCTGAACGCGAGCAATTTAATCAGGAGGAGCTTAGTGATTTAGTGAGAGACCTTGGACTTTCTAAAAAAGCATCTGAAATTCTTGCTTCTCGATTAAAGCAAAAAAATCTGTTAACCCAAGGAACAACAATTTCATACTACCGTAACAGAGAAAAAAAACTTACTTCCATTCTTTTCCGAAGACGATGAATTTGTTTATTGCTCAGATGTTCCTGGTTTAGTAACAGCGATGGGATTAGAGGAGTATGATCCAAATGACTGGCGACTATTTATAGATTCTTCTAAACGCAGCCTAAAATGTGTACTTCTGCATAACGGTAATAAATTGGGTTCGTTGCCCATTGCACATTCAACTAAAGCTAAAGAAGAATATTTTACAATTGCCTCAGTTATAAATAAAATAAAGTACAACGAACACCGCTGGCTAATTTGTGTGGATCTAAAAATGGTGAATTTTCTTCTAGGCCAACAAGGTGGCTACACAAAATATCCGTGTTTCATTTGTTTATGGGATAGCAGAGCCAGATCTGAACACTGGAGTAAGAAAGACTGGCCTTCGAGGGAAGCTATGGTTCCAGGAAACCAAAATATAGTTAATCAACCACTTGTGCCCAGGGATCGCATAATACTGCCACCTCTCCATATCAAGCTAGGACTTATGAAACAATTTGTCAAAGCTCTCAACAAGGACGGTGATTGTTTTAGATATATCAGTAAAAAGTTCAACAATTTGAGTTCGGAGAAACTGAAAGCTGGCATTTTTGATGGCCCTCAAATCAAAAAATTAATCAATGATGAAAATTTTAGTAATTCCATGACAGATATTGAAAGAAATGCTTGGAATGAATTTGTTTGGATAGTGCGCAATTTCCTGGGAAACAAAAAGGGTGAGCACTATTCGGACCACGTGGATAACATGTTGTCACATTTCAAGCAGCTTGGTTGTAATATGAGCATTAAGGTGCACTACCTACACAGTCATTTGGATTGTTTCCCTGAAAATCTGGGAGACTTCAGTGAAGAACAAGGTGAACGTTTCCATCAAGATATCCGCACTATAGAGGAGCGGTACCAGGGTCACTGGGATAAGCATATGATGGCGGACTATTGCTGGAGCATTAAAACAAATCCCTCTAAACAAGGTTATTTAAGAAAATCTTATAAAAGAAAATTTTTCGATGAGTTGTAATTACATTGTAATATTTGTGTATTAAAATTTTTTATGTTTCTTTAAAATTCTCTTTTTGTGTTAAATTAAAAAGTATAGCTGACCATAAAAATGAAATAATCTTTTTTTATTACTTAATTTTTTTAATTCTTAGAATCATAAAAAACTAACTTATTACATACAAACACTTACACATTAGAAAATGTTATTTTTGTATGGAAATCGCGATTTATATCAATTCAGTAAATCGTGAACAAAATCAAAAGTTGTGCACCGATTGCAATGAAATAAAGCTCATTTTATTCGAAATATATTTAACTAACTGTTTGTAGACCAAAACTGTGATTTTTGTCCCATTTTTATTTTTTAGGAATTTTTAAAGAACAAAAAAAATGTTTTTTTAAAAAAAATTTTAATTTTTTTTTCAAAACTTGAACGATATCTCTAAAACTACTTGGAAAATTTAAAAACAAAGTAAGCACGGCTTTAAGAGAATATTGTTTGCGAGTTTCGGATTTTTTTTTTAATTTAATATGGTGAACCGTTTTCAAGTTATTCCAATATATGTAGCGGAAGTGCCTTAATTTTGAACATAACGGTATATCTCGAAAAGTCGAGCTGATAGAAAAAAACCAAGTGCAGATTTGAAATCAGCGACCTCAAATTAGTAAAAATTTGCTATAAATTTCAAATCAACACAAAAAAAGTTCAATTTTGTTCCCTTGTGTAATCTTCTTTATTAGTACGTCTAAAATTAGTCTAAAATTCTGATTGTTAAATATATCGCATATATAGATTGTATCATATGTATATTAACTGTAGGTTTATTTTAGTCTTGGTCCCTGTAACAAGCATCCTCCTTAAGTATATTAAATGTTTAAAAAGTACTAAATAGTTTACTTACATTTGATTTCCATACATTTTGGGACGACGAATATGGCCGTTGTTAGATAAAGCCGTTAACACATAAAAGTGTTTGCTTAACAATTAAAATTTTGTTTTTTTTGGAATCTTCTAAACCATAAACGGTTACTAAGTATGGGTGAGTATTGGAGTAGACCTTAAAAAATGAAAATGCGATTTTGGGGATAGGCTGGGTCCAGTTTGTTACCTTTCCATATAAAACTAATAAATTTGAAGTTTGGGGACAATCGGATAAAGAAAAGTTGCGCCGGAAATCGATTGAAAATTTCAAGTGTGTTTATATGGGGGAAAATATGATTTTTTTTTTGAGATTTTACGAAAATTGAATACAGAATTTTAAAGCTTTCTGTGTTAAATGACATTTAACTACAGTCATTCATGTGTTTGTTTCAGTCTGTAGTTTTTGGAAAATTCAGACAATATTGTAGTTACCATAAAAATTATTAATTTAGCTGGAATTTTTTGTTAGATCTCCAATACAATACTTGCATATAAAATGCATTCTATTTAATGATATGAAGCCTTGAAGCTTTCATTCTTATATCTAGTGGCTCATATTTGCTTTTAACACTAGAGTTACAGGACCTGTAATATTGATGGCTTTACACAACGATGTAATAACTTTAATAAGAATATCTAGGGCAACAATTTTCTTTTCTTAGCGACAGTTCTACTGAAAGCAGTCAGTATAAAAATTCACTAAAAATACAGTCAACTGCAGAAGTTTACAATTTTGGTATCAATATGTTAGACATGCAAGACAACATATCAAAAGACTGGAAATAACTTTGCAAAGTTGAAGATATATTTAAATAAACAAATTAATGAATACTGTTTTTGATTCCTTTTTTTTATATTTAAAAAAAATATTTAGCCTTATTACGGTTCTCGAAAATGTGCTTCGACTATTGTCGTATTAGTTCTCGAATTTTTTTCTTTATGGTACTACGTAAAATTTTCGATTGCAAGGAATTTGTAACAGAATAAAAAGAATTGAGTGACACAAAATTTTAAAAATAGTTAAATATTATGAAATAATCTGTCGTGAACTGTCAAAAATAAAAATAATAAAAAGCAATTTTTGGGCAAAAAGTTTCATTAAATTTAGTGTGACATTTTCCATAATTGGCATAATTTCCATAATTTTTGCATACTTGGGACAAATATTTCAGCACTTTCATTAACACAAGAAACATTTCCGATTTCTTTTTAAGAACTGATACCTATTTCCTCGGCATCGGGACTAATAATGCTGTTCAATTGTAACAAAGCTGAAGCAGCTTCTTCTATCGGTGTCAATATATGTTGGTTGTTTGACCCTCCACCCGTTGCGCGACATTCAGTTTTGTTCATGCTTTCATAGTTTATAAATTCTCTATTATTTATTGTCGAATGAAATAAAATAGACGACTATTTTTTAAACTTTTGACATTGGATTTCGAGAACCGTAGTACAACAAATTGTAAAAGAATTGTTAACAGCGTTGTATTTTTATGGCTTTCGAGAAACGTAGTACCATAGTGTAAAAACGAGAAATTTAAACTTCGAATACTAGAACCAGAATTAGGCTGATTGTTTATAAAATTGTTGTTATAGTTTTTTTTTAGTTTTTAAAATAAATTGAATTGTAGGAATGCACCACAAGTAATTAAGAAGACTTTTATTATTATTTTTAAATTATTATAAAGGAATTAAGTGAACATTGGGAACCCCCACTGCGCAGAGGGTATTTATCAGTTTGCCATTCCGTTTGAAATGCAACGAAAAATTTATGTGCGACCCCAGAAGTTATATAAATTCCTGAGCCTTATATCAACTCACGTTGATATAGCGACGACAGTCGCTCCGTCTGCCTGTAGCAATCACGTCCGTCTGTCTGCCCGTCGATCTGTCCGTCTGTCTTTTACCTGGGTAAATTATAAAAATATTCCTGGTATTATTTCGAGTAGGTTGGTATGTTAAATGGCGTAAATCAAGCTTCATTGTGCCAAGATATGCCGATATGCTCTAATATGTGGAGTAGAGTGGTCCCTAAAAAAGGAAAATGCGATTTTGGGGATAGCCGGGGTCCAATTTGTTACCTTCCAATATAAAACTAATAAATGCGAAGTTTGGGGACAATCGATTGAAAATTTCAAGTTGGTTTATATGGGGAACATATGACCTTTTTTGAGATTTTACGAAAACTTCATTCTATTGTTTAATTTTTCCCACAAGTTGTTGTAGGAGTCGGGATCAGTATTAAATTATCTTTTCAAAAAGCTATTAAAATTCGAAATCAAAAAAAAAATTCGCCAAGAAATAGCAAATGCCCCAGACCACTTTTGTTCCAAAAAAAACTAGGTCATGAAATTTGATAGCATTTTTTTCAACTTTGAGAAATTGATTACAGTCATATTTTTTTTTTGTCTCTATAATCAGATATGAAGTATTGTTTAATTACCATGTTGTTAACCTATTCAGACCGAAACTGGGAAATTTTTTTTATAAAATTTTGAAAACTAATTTTTCAAGTTTTAAAAAATTTTCTTAAACAAAATTTAAAAAAAAAATCGATCTGGCACTTTAAGATTTTATTAAATGCATGCCAGAGATTAACTGTGTGAATTTTTAGGTAAATCCCTATAACAAAATTTTTTTGACAAGGATTTTATTTTTGCGGATTTCGAGAAAAATGTAATTTTTGTAAAATATTCTGTAGATGTACTCTTTCTAAAAACTTTGTATCAAAAAATTATAACTATTCTACTTTTAAATGTTATATTTTATCTTAGTAGCCTAGGGTTTCGAAAAAAAAAATAATACGACCCCATTAACCCTTTTGGAATTGGGGTCACATATGACCCCAAGCTAATAAAAGAGTATTTATTCAAAAAATTCAAATATTTTGTAAGTGCTGTTGAATTTTTAGCTGCGACGCTTAAAATACAATAACCAAATATGTAGAACTTCCATTTCTAAAATTTGGGACAAATTCGAGAACGTTAACCCAATATTTGCTAAGGCCAGATTTGGATTTTAAGATATTTTTAAATAAAGATTAACGAAAAAAAGTTTTTCTATGAAACTCGATGAAACACTATTTAGAATTTAAGACAAATAATTCGGTTAATTTTTATTTATTTAACTCTTCAGTGCTCCTGGGATCAAAATAATACATTTAAAATAACTTTTAACCAATTTTGTTATAAAATTATTTTATGTATGAAAACTGTTTATATGTTTCCAAATAAAATAAATAATAAAAGGAACGCGGTGTTAAATTGATTGTAGAGTATAATAACATATTAACAAAGAACGAACAATAAAAGCAATACTTATTGCAAGTCGTAAGTGATTACAGAAAACATTTGGAATCGCACACGAAATCATCCTTAAATACACCAAAATAAATAGAATTAATTTTATATTTCATATTCTTTTGAATAAATTGTGTTTTTTTAGCTTTGGTTCATTTGTGGGTCTTCTTATTTTATTAAGAAAAATATATATAGTTTTTATACATAAAATAATTTTATAACAAAATTGGTTAAAAGTTGGTTTAATTTACATTCACGGGCAATAAGCAGATAATTGCACCAAAGATAGAATTTTCTTCGAATCTTCTAAGCCATAAACGCTAAACTAAGTATGGGTGAGTATACATATCTACTATAAGCAAAAATTTAAAAAATTAAAAAAAGCTGAAAACAAATTCACTATAGAGATGGTAATCCTTGGTTTCCTGTACAAACCCGCAGTTTATGGGTATTTTTTTTTAAATATTCAATTAAAAAAGACCATAAGGTAAGGGTGTTAGGATTTATTATATTCTTTTTTGCTATAGTTTTGGTCCCTCTGCCTAGAAAATGAGCACCTTAGAGTCTGCACTAGTAGCCCTTACACATTATGTGGTCGCCCCTTTATATATTTTTAACTTATTTTTTATTGCTTTCACTTTTCACTATTGTGTTTGTTGTTTTTTCTTTTATTTATTTTTTGTTGCCCGTTTCATTTTAACACTTTATTAACAATTATTTCCTGTCACTGTCACATTACAGTTTCCTATTAAAAACAAAACAAAAACAAAAAAAAAATCATTAAAAACCAAGAAATGTTTAGTAAATTTTTAGATTAAAAAAAAAACTATAAAAAATAAATGTAGTTTTTGTTGAAGTTTTTTAACCCAGCAAAAAAAAGAGCTTAACAAAGCATGATATCGATTTAATGCTTAAAATAAAATCCGAAAT
The DNA here is from genome assembly GCA_963682025.1 of Cordilura impudica. Classification (NCBI taxonomy): domain Eukaryota; kingdom Metazoa; phylum Arthropoda; class Insecta; order Diptera; family Scathophagidae; genus Cordilura; species Cordilura impudica. The sequence continues at coordinate 194,934,611 of OY821521.1, read as the reverse complement.
ATGCGCTTGTAATATAGGAAAAATTATCAATATCAACTGGAAGAGCCCAGCCCTCGAAATTCGAGAGTAAATTCTAGAAAATTTTAAAATTAATTTTTAATTAAAAATCTATTCCAACGAATAGATATTTCTATTAAAAAATTATAAAAAACCTAAATTAAGAAAAATGTGCAACCACAAATTGATGCCATTTTATTATAATTAATTAAAAAGGTTTAGGAAATGCAAATAGGCAAAAACATGCACATAAAGCAAAATATGCAAAATTATACATCTACTATTTAATGACATATCGTTGACTATTTATTGATTCGCATAGATATTTCGGCGAAAACGCTGAACAAATTAGCATATTGATGAAAGCATTGAGAAACATGCATTCTTAGCAAAATATGCAAAAACATGCAACTAAACACCGATGTTGTTTTTATTGATTATCTATTGAATAAAATAGATATTTATGAAAAAAATTCAATAAATGAGCATTTTGATAATACGAGTATATATGGAAACATATCCGTTTTAAACCAAATATGCATAAATGTGCAATTATTCGAATAGATATTTATGGAAAAGTATAAAAGAAAATATTAAAAAATGCAAACAAATATAATTAAAGCAAAATATGCAAAATTATGCAAAGACAAATTGAAGCCATTTAATAGAAAATTTATTTATTGGGATAAATATTTGCGGAAAATTTCAATATATAAGCATTTTGATAAAAAAAATATGCAAAAAATCATTTAAGGCAAAACATTCAAAAATGTGCAACTAAAAATCAATGTGACTTAATTGTAAACCGGCAGATCCCAGCCCTCAACATTTGAGTGCAAATACTAGGAAAATTTATTTTTTCATTTAATAAATTATTTTATAAAACCCCAAAGGTATGCTAAGCAATTTTAGCCAATTCAAAATTCAACACTTTTTAAATATCGCTTGCGTTATTGGTTTATGTCCAAAATTATTTTTCAATTCAAAACAATTATTATCGTGAATGAAGAAAACAAACTAAATTTTTTTTGCAAGCACATTAACAAATTCAATAAACACACACACTTTAAATGCTTTTTACACTTTAAATGCTTTTGACTCCAAAAAAAAGTAAAAATCTGTAAATCTGATGGACAGCTAAAATGAAATACCTTTCAAATTAGATACGTTTTGTCAAAATCGGGAGAAAACTGCAGAACAAAAAATCAGTCATAAGAAATCGCCTTACCTATTAATATTATAGATTTATTGAATGGGGCGAATAACAATGAAAAAATTTCGGAATATAAGCATTTAAAAAATATTTAAAAACATGCACATATAGCAAAGTATGAAACATAAAAATGCAATTTTATTGAAGCTCTATTGACACGAATAGACAATTCCGAAAATTCAATAAATGAGCTTTTTGATGAAAATGTGCAATTTTTTTATTCAAAGTAAAATATCCAAATTATGCAACTAAAAATGGATGCCATTTTATTGTATATATTCTGATTCGAAGAAATATTTTTTTTTAAAGATATTGAATACATAAGCTGGTTGATGAAAAATGGAAAACAAATTCAATTAAAATTTAAAAATTGATTGAATTGAATATTATTGAAATGAAATAGTCCAGTAAAATAGCATATGCAAACATATGCATTTAAAGTGAAACATGCAGAAGTATGCAAACAGAAAAATGATTACATCGAATAGATATTTAAGAAGAAATTCTTAATAAATGGTCATTTTGATTAAAATATGCTAAAAATATCTTAAAAGCAAATTGATGTTATCATATGCTAAGTTTATGGAATCGTGTTTGATTTAAATATTAAATATTAAACGGTTTTTTAATGAACTTTTTTCGACCTTCGAACAGTGCATTTTTATTTAAAAAATTGTCGAGCCTAAGGTCGCTTGACATTTAATATGCAAAACATCAGTCGCTCTTGTGAAAACGAAGAGCTAACATGTTTAGCGGTGGGGGTATTTTCCAAAAATTATTTAAATGTTTATTTGTATTTTTTCATATAAAAATAATTTTTATCTGTAAGTCAATAGTTTTTTTGTAGTGCATACTTATTTGTGATATATTTTAAGAGTCTTTTCGTGTTTTTGTATATAGAAATTGCTGATGATGGTCTACGTAGTAGACCGAAATATTCAATAAATTATTATATAAAAAATAAAAAAAAAACAAGCGACCTTAGGCTCGACCATTTTTTAAATAAAAATTAAATATTTAAATATTTATGAAAAATTCTTATTAACCGATTAATTTGATGTGCAAAAATATTCATTTAACCAAAAAATTAAATATTCAACTAAAAATCAATGAATGCCGTTTTATGGAAAATTTATTAATTGAATCAAATATGCAAAGAAATACATTTAATCCAAAATGTGTCAAAATGTGCTCTTTTATTGTTATTTTATTGAGTCGAATAGATATTTCTGAATAAAGTTTCGATAAATGAAATATATTATGAAAATATGCAAAAGGCATTCATATAAAGCAATATATGCAAAAATATTTAAATGCAATTCATGGAATTATAATGAAAATTCGTTTTTCGAATTCTTAGTTATGAAAAATTTAAATTTTGGTGGAGTATAGTGAAATATGCATTTAACTCAAAATATGCAAAAAAAAAAATTCAATTGGCTACCGATAGCACTTTATAGCAAATTTATCGATTCGAACAGATAATTATGAAGCTGGTTCAATAAATTAGCATTTTTATAAAAAAATATGCAAAAGTATGCATTTAAAGCAAAATATGCATAAACAAATTGATGGTATTTTATTGAAAATGTTTTGATTCGAATAAATTGTTTCGAAAAACTAAAATTTTGGTGAAATATGCATTTAAAGCAATATTTGTCCAAAAAAAGCAATTACAAGCCGATGACATTTTATAGCATATTTATTAATTCGTACAGATAGTTATCAAAAAAGTTCAATAAATCAGTAATTTTATATAAAAAATATGCAATAATATGCATTTAAAGCAAAAAATGCAAAAATATGCATATATAAATTCATGGCATTTTACTGAAAAATTAATGACTCGTATATATAGTTATGAAAAACTTAAATATGTGTGAATTAAAGACAAATATGCAGTTAAAGCACAATATGCAAAAAAAATTAATGCAATTTAATACCGTAAAATTTTATTAATTCGAACAAATAGTCATCAAAATAGCTCAATAACAGAGAATTTTTACCAAAAAAAAAATATGAAAAAATATGCATTTACAGCAAAATATGCAAAAAATATGCAAATATAATTTAACATAGTTATGAAAAACTTAAATTATGCCAGAATATACAATTATAAATTGATGCCATATTATTGTATATTTATGGTTTCGAATATGAATTTATAAGCATTGTGATGAAAAATTCAAAAATATGTATTTCAAGCAAAATATGCAAAAATAAACAACTATAAATCCATGAAATTTTATTTAGAAATTGATTGAATTAAATATTATTGAAATGGAAAAGTTTAAAAAAAAGTATTAAGACGAACATATACAAAAATATGCATTTAAAGCAAAATGTGCAAAAATATGCAACATCAAAATTATGAAATTTTATTAAAAATTTATAAATTAGAATAAATATTTTAAAAAAGAAAATTCAGTAAATGAGCATTTTGATGAAATATTTATGAATATATATTAATTTAAAGCGAAATATGCAAAAATATACAATTTCAAACTGGTGCAGTTTTATTGTAAATTTGTTGAATCCAACAGATATTTATGAAAAGATTCATTTTGACGAAAATATGCAAAAATTAATGAAAAATTTCATAAATTGAGTATTTGATGAAAATATGCAAAAAAATGCATTTAGTGTGAAATGTTAAAAAATGTGCTTCATCAAATTGACGCCCTTTCATTGTATCATAAATATATTGATTCGAATATATGTTTCTGAAATAAAGTTTCAATAAATTTTTAAGAAAATATGCAAAAAGTCAAACATATTATGCAATATATGCAAAAACATGCAGATGGAAATTGATGAAAATTTAATGAAAATTTATTGTTTTCAATACAATGAAAAACTTAAATTTATGTGAATTATAGATAAATATGCATTTAAGGCAAAATATGCAAAAAAAAAAAAAATGCAAGTACATACCGATAACATTTTATAACAAATATTTTGATTAAAAAAAAACCGCAAAAATATGCTTTTGTAGTAAAATATGCAAATAATATGCATATAAAAATTGATGGCGCTTTATTGAAAATTTATTAATTCGTATACATAGTTATAAAAAAATTTGAAGTTTGGTGTAATTACAAAGAAATGTGCAAAATTAAGCATTTAAAAATCCATGGATCTATAATAATAGTTAAGGCGATTTCTTGTGACCGGTGATTTGTTAAACGTTTTCTCCCGATTTTGACCGAACGTATCTTATTTGGAAGGTATTTCTTTTTAGCTGTCCACCAGATTTACAGATTTTTAAATTCTAAAATTTTTTTTTGAGTAAAATGTATTTAAATTTGCTACTAACACATACAATATATTATACAATGCTATGAGTGCGTTTATATTGTGTTTATGAGTTTGTTCTCTTCATTGACAATAATAATTGTGTGGTATTGAAAAATAATATTGGACATAAACCAATAATTGGGTATAAACCAATAACGACAATAATCGATATTTAAAAAGTATTTAACTGTGAATTGGCTAAAATGGCTTAGCAAACCTTTAGGGTTTATTAAAATAAAAAAGAAAATTTCATTGAATTTGGACTCGAATTTCGAGGGCTGGGCTTGAATTGAATATTATTAAAATAAACAAGTAAGAGTGTTAAATTCGGCTGTGCCGAATCTTTGATACCCTCCACCTCGGTTTGAGTATTGATAATAAATGTAAATGAAAAAGTAAACAATTTGTTAAACTTAATACCAAATTATTTCAGCAAATTCTTTGGGTTGGTTTTCGTCTTTTCTATTATTTCGGATTTATTTCGGTGTTTGCTTTTTGGTCATCGTGGTTGCTGATCGGCATGCATTTGGGTTATATACCTATATGCATGCGTTTCCGGTTATGTGATATAACTTCTCGTTTAATTTAGTTTTTGTTAATTAAATAGCTCGCCCTAACCTCCATTGCAAAGGTAGTGGTTGTGTAGGGTGGCTATATGCATTAAATCGTGCTAATTGGAGATGGCTGTATAGTTTCATTTAACTGGCGAAATATTTTTTCATTGCGGTCATGTAGGTCGGATGGAGTAACAAAATAATAACCAAAAAAAGCTCTCTCAATAATCAAATTAGGGATGCCAAACGCAACAAACCAAATGTCCGAAACATTTTAAATAAAATAATTTGTTATCTTTATTTTCTGAAAAACTTCAAATATTCATCCAAAAAAAATTGTGAAAATTTATATATAAATAACATTCTCATCAAATTGCGTTTATTTATGTAACAATTTTTATGTTCGCAATTCTTAAATATCATTTGAGGTTTTCTAAAATTCATTGAATTTAAATAAATATTTTCTGTAGTCCGATTCTGTAAATTTCAACGATCCGACAATCGCAAAATATATCGACAGCTATTGTTGTTTGCACTAAGGACTAAGTGATTCACTAAGTACATACATCTTATCAACAGTCGACAAATCTATTTTTCAAATCTAAATTGTAAACGAGTGGCATCTCTGTCAAAATAAGCGAAAAACACAAAGAATAGAAAAAAACAAATTGCTTCGTGTTTGACAGGATGATTTTATGTTTATGTTTAATATCTTTATTTTTTTTTACTAATATTTCTGTTTATTTATTTGAAAATGAAATAATGAATTGAATATGCTATTTAATTTTTTTATTTATATAAAAAAGATTTTTTAATAAAAGCAAAATATTTTCACTATTTTATGATTTTTATTTATGTATGACGACATTTCAACCTAAAAATTTAAGTTTTTATCGATTGAATAAACAACACAAAAATGGTTGTCGTTTAGATAACAACAACAGCTGACTTTAACAATAGCGAATATCGTTTAAAAATTTTACTAATAATTTTGCTTTTCTTTTTTTTTAACGATTCGACTATCGTTAAAAGAAGTTACTGAAAATCTATTAATTTCTCCTGAATGCCAATATTTTTTTTAATGCAAACATTTTTTAAATGTAAACATATTTGGTGTTTTTTTTGGAAATTGATACAATTGATGTCTTCTAAATTTAAAATTATTATTTCCGACGTTTTGATATGATTTTCTGAAATTCAATTAATATTTTATAATTTATAATTGGAAATTTTAATTCCAGTTTTTAGAATTGATATTTTCTAAAATTTGAATGGAAAATTTAAAAAGTGCAATTTTGTATTTATGTGAATAATAATGCTTTAGTAATTATAAACAATTTTAAAAATTATTTATAATTTTGCAGGTAAAGCAGAATAATAATTCTATATATAAGTATATAGAACTGTTTTGAAAGCAAAAAACTCATTGATGAACTCGGTAACTCTATTTTGTAAAGACAACAAAAAGTTAATATGCCAAACTTATGTTCATATTTGTAAAAGAATAATGAAAAAACGTATGAAATATAAGACCAGTCCGTGTATACTCTTAACATTGTTCTGTATGATATATATTTGAAAATATTGACATTCGTGTTAAAATAGAAATAAACTATTGCAAAGCTAATTAGAACAAAAATTGTGGCGCCATCTACTGTAGCATAGTCACGCTGAGCAAAATGAAGTGACACTCTGTTAATGCAAAAGAAATGTATTTTCCCTACAAAAAAATATTGCAGAATTTTATGTAAATAAAATAATATACCGATTTATTTCTACCATGCAGTTATTATGGATATACATATATAGAAGATATGTAAATTATTTGTATTATTTAATATTTTTTTTTTTTTTTTTTTTTATTAATCAACAATTAGGGGATGCCCCCTACAGATGCAGTGCATTGTGTTGATCTCAGGAAAATAGGTTAAGGAGGAAAGAGGGAGTGTGTTAATTTTTTATTTCTTTATTTTTTTTTTGCAGCGACAGACCAAAGCCTCTGGTGGGAATCGAACCCACGACCCCTCGCATGATAGGCGAGCACGCTACCTACTCACCTACCGGGGCGCTGTATGTGTGTATATGTAAATATTACACAAAAAAAATACAACATCAAACGTTATTTGTGTGTTTTTCTTTTTAAATAAATTAATACATAAAAATTTTTTTGCATTTACATTGTTTTTTTTTTATTAACAACTGGGTATTTTAGCATTATTTGAATTTTTACTCCCTTTATATTAACTCGTAGTGTCTGCTTGTTGAAAAAATTTTGGATCGATTTTAACCCCTTTCCCGTGACCCAATCGATCTGAAACTTTCTAGGCATGCTCTTGGCAATGACAGAAATGATTTATTAATTTTTTTTAGTGATGCCAAAACAATGGAAACTTTTAAATTTTTCTACCAGAGTTGATAAAAAAGTGTACAAAGGTTAGTTTTTATTATATTATTACTACAACGACCACAAAAACAGCAAGGCCAGCTATGACAACAATACGCATTTAGAATAACAACAAGAACAATATAGTAACATCATATTTTTAGTTTTTTTTTAATTTTTCAGAGATTTCCCTTGACCTGTTCCACCGATTTTAATGATTTTTGAAATAGAAATCTTCCCATTAATATGCTGAATCATTCTCACTAAAAATGATCACCTTATCTATCCTATTGAGGGCGTGGTCGTGACAAGAACAACATTGAAAATTATATTTTTCAAGACTTCTTTTAGTTCTTCATTCAAATCTCGGGCCCTAATCGACCGATTTCGACGATTTTAAATAGCAAACTTCACAGGATGTCAGTGAATCATTTTTTATGTCAACAAGCACCCTAGCTGCCCGATTGATGCCGTCATCGTGATTTCCACAGACGGACAGACGGACAGACGGACATCGCTATATCAACTCTGGTTGTTATAAGGATCGCAAATATATATATTTTATGGGGTCAAAATTTTTTTTTCTAATTATTACAAACGGAATGACAAACTTATATATACCCTCTGTACACTGGAGTGGAGGGTATAAAAAGTTCAATAAATGAGCATATGCAAAAATATGCATTTATAGCAAAATATGCAAAATTGTGCATCAATAACTCAATATCATTTTAATTTATTGTAAACTTATTGATATTTCTGGAAAGTTTCAGAAAATGAGCTTTTTAAATAATAGGCATAAATATGCATAAATACGCATTTAAAGAAAATTATACAAAAATACGCAATTTCAACTTACTGGCATTTTAATACAAATTTATTTAATCCAATAGATATTTATGAAAAAAATTCAATAAGTACGTATTTTTATGAAAATATGCAAAAGTTCATTTATGTAAAGCAAAATATGCAAAAAATGCAAATAGAAATCGATGGGATTTTATTGAAAATGAATGGAATGGAATAGAAATTCATGAAAAATTCAATAATTGAGTATTTGATGAACATATGCAAAAATATACCTACAATTAATGCAAAAGTTACAAAAATATGCTACAAAAAATTGCTACATATTTATTGTAAATTTATTAATTCGAATAGGTATTTATAAACAAAAATTCAATTACAAAAATTTTTTGGACAAATATGCAAAAATTTTTTAATTTAAAGCAATATATAGCAAAATAGGCCAATACAAATTGCATGAATTTTAATAACATTTTTCTGATACTAATACACATTTATTGATTACAACAGAAATTTATGGAAAAATTTCAATAAATAAACATTTTGCTGAATATAAGCTAAAAGTCATTCATTTAAAGCACAAACTATAAAAAATAATACAACTACAAATCCATTGCATATTGATTCGAATAGATGTTGATTAAAAAGTTAAATTTTTATGAAAGTATACAGAAACATGCATTTTTTAACAAAATATGCAAAAATATGCAAAAAAAAGCAACTATAAATTTATGGAATTTTATTGTAAAATTATTGATTTGGAGGGATATTTTAGAAAAAATTTCAAAAAGTGATCTTTTTGTTGAAGATATGCAAAAATATACATTTAAAGCAAAATATGCAAAATAATAAAACTGAAATTTTTTGGAAAACTTATTGTTTGAAGAATATGCAAAAAAAAGTTTACAAAATAGGCAACTACAAATTAGGGTAATTTTTTGGAATATTTATTGATTCGAATAGAAGAGTTCAATCCATAAGCATTTTGATAAAAAAAATGCAAAAATATGCATACAAAATCGATAATAATTTATTGTTAATTTATTAAATCGAATAGAAATCATGGTCATGTGCATTTGTTGCTATTTTTTTTTTGGAATGATTTCTCTTCTGTTTTGCCTTTGCTGGGAAGTGTTAAGCGACAGTATTGTTTTTGGCTTTAGTTTAATGTCTCTACGCCAGCTTTATTTAATGGATAAATGAGGCAGTTTGCGAAAAAGTCAAAAATAAGTCTAATGATTTTTTCATCATCCTTATTATGATGCTCTATATGATGCTGAAAATATGTGTGAGTGTAAGTGTGTGTGTGTGTGTGTGCAGTAGTCTTTTGTTAAATGTGGTGTGATAAAACGGAAATAATAAGAGCTTTTAATGAGAAAAGTTTAAAAACGTTGCCATTCATTTATATATGTATAGTGGTTTTTTGTTGATGTTGTTGTGTGTGAGTACAGCCAAATGTACTGTAGTTTAAAATAGAGAACAGAGCAGGAGATTGTAAGAGTTAAAGGAGACAAAGAAGAAATAACAAAAAAAAAAAAACGAAAAACACTGTAGAAAATGACTTTTGTAAGTCATCATCGACTTGACACTTTAACGCTGTTATTGTGTTAACTGCCATGATGATGTTGGTGTTGGTGTTAGTGTTGCTGATGTGCATCATTGTACGAACATTGATGATTTTTAAGTATAGCCATGCACACACACACAACACATACACAACTCACACACACGCACATCAACTCTCATAGAAAATGAAACGGAAATGAGAAAAATACGCTTTGTGTTTAAACAAAAACCTCCGCTCTGTATGACGGTGTGTGTAGCTATTTGTTTGTGTGTATTTGTCTGCTTGTTCATGTGCGGGACTATGAAAATAAATGAATAATTGTAAGATTATATGATTGTGTTTGTAACAGGACTTAAGCTTCACTTATTTTAATGGTTAAAATTGTAAATAAAATAGAAATAAACTAAAGCTACAAGATATTTTTTTTATATTTATTTTCTTTTTTTTTTCTTTCTTGTCGACTGATGCCAATAACTTGTTTAGAACGTTTATAGAAATTTGTGTGATTAATTATTTGAAAACTTTATTGCTAAATTTTTAATTTATTTAGTGGTGGTGGCTAAAAGTAATTTAATTTGTTTAATGTTCAAAGAAAAAAGGAAAAAAAAATCTAAAATTCAATTTTATTTAAATGTCTGAATATTGAAGTATGTACAGAAAAGAAATTGCCCTGATTCTGTTGTTAATTTTTTTTTTTTTTAAATCTCCAACCAAATCGAAAATTACACAAAACACATGCTCACTTTAATTCTTTCTATATGCAATGCCGCACAATTTTTTTTACATATTTTTTTCTTTTGTTTGTGGGGCTAAGCAACGCAACAAAACATGGCATCCCAACAACAACACAAATTTACAACATTTGTTAGTCTGCTATTGTTCTTGTTTTTACAGTTAATGCTCTGCTCTAGTAGACACCAATAATATTCTGTTTGAGTTATAAAGACTGAACCGGTCAATATTTGGACTCTTGTTTAACTACATAAACGATGGTTTGTTTAAAACAATTTTTTGAATAAAATACATTTTAAATTAATTTAAAACATTTTAATGCTACAAAAATTTATATAAAACTAGCTGACCCCGTTGGCCGGGTTCTGCCCAAAAAAATTACTTTATTCCAGGATTTATTTTGGTATGTATTACAATTCCGGTAGAATTTTTTTTAATATGAATCTATTCGAATTCAATATATTATTTTAAATGCAGATTTTATTTAGTACTACCTTCGTCTAATCCTATTAAGTAATAATTTTTGGTAAGACCAATGTGTGGACAATATTTTTGGCTTTTCCATTTTCGCCGCACATAACCCATTCGCTTGGCTTACTAACCCTGGTGCAAGCTACATAAAATTAACCACGAGAGAAAGATGCATTTTGCATATCCAAACTTTGCGTGACTGGCCTTGAGAGAGCCACCTATCGGGTATAAGTTTTGCCAAGGGCTTTCCTTTTATTTAAATACTAGTATGCCCTGTCGTGCTTAAATTTTTCCTACGAAGTTTGCATTGTGCAATTAAAACATTTTTTATATAATTTTTATATCAATGCTTGCTTTTATATAAGATTTTTTGTTTTTCATTCGGTGCAAAAATTATCAAATTTGTCGGCCCATGAGAAAAACATGGATTCTCCAAGTAAAATCCGGCAACACGTAACGATTGCTCTTGACTTTAGAATATCATTTGGCAATTTCTTATTTGTATTTTGGCGATATTTGATTTTGGTGATTTTTGTTTTTAGAGATTTTTGATTTTTGCGATTTTTTGTTTTAGCGATATTTGATTTTTGGCGATTTTTTTTTTTTTTTTTTTTAGCGATTTTTGATTTTTTACGATTTTTGAATATGGCGATTCAGCCCAATTCGATTTTTGTTTTTCGCGAATTTCGGTTTTGGCGATTTTTGATTTTGGCGATATTGGAATTTGGCGATTCCGCCCATATTTCCCACATCTACTCACAGCTATAATATTAATAGGCTAGGCGATTTCTTGTGACCGATGCTTTGTTCTACCGTTTTTCCCCGATTTTGACAAAATGTATATTATTTGAAAGGTATTTCTTTTAAGCCGTTTTGCAGATTTACAGATTTACAGATTTTAAAATTTTTTCTTTATTTTGAGTAAATTACATTTAAAGTTTCTACTAACACTTACATAAAATTATACATATGCTATGTGTGTTTTATTAAATTTGTTAATGTGTTTGTTAATGAGTTGTTATCTTCATTCCCAATAATAATAAATCATAAAAGTGTTGGTTTGTGAATTGGCTAAGTTGAAAAATAAAGCTGCCTAGAAATTGCACCCGAATTTCGGGTGCTGGAATCTGGTAGTTGGTAATTAATGTACTTGTCAAAAATTTCAGGACAGTCACTTCGATAGTACCTCAATACGACTTATTGACAGTTAGTGACGTATGTTGCCATCATCAATTTTTTCCACAAAGTTTGCACTGTACAATTATAAAAATTTTTTGTTTATTAAAAATTTTTTTTTATACAATATTTTTTGATTTTTCATTCGGTGCAAAAATGATCAAATTTTTTGGCGTTCCTGCTCTGGAGTAAGCTACATAAGTTGTCCATGCAAAAAAACATGGATTTTCCAAATGAAATGCGACAACACTTAACGATTTTCCTTGAATTTAGAATATCATTTGCATATTTTTTATTTGTAGCGATTTTCGATTTTGGCGATTTTTAAGATTTTTGTTTTTGGTAATTTTTGTTTTAGCGATTTTTGTTTTTAGCGATTTTCGGTTTTGACGATTTTTGATTTTGGCGATTTTTGAATGTTTTTTATTTTTCGCGATTTTTGATTTAGGCGATTTTTGAATATGGCGATTCTGCCTATATTTCCCATGATCTCACATTGCTAACTAACGTACTTCGCAAAAGTTTCAAGACTGTCGGTTTCACAATACTTCATATTTTTTTGTATGGCAGGTGCCATGACCAGTAATTCTATCCCGCCCTTTTCTTATCTAACTACTCACATTAATACCTGATGGTGTCTTACAAACTGTCAAGGCTTCTCCTTTTATGGTAATTCAGTTATATGTTATTATATATTTACATTGTATGGCCGATGCCCTGCGCACTACTCCGATCACGCCCTTTTTTGGTAGGCTAATCAAATAAACTAGCAGATTCCAGCGCTCGAAATTCGAGCGCAATTTCTAGGCAACTTTATTTCTCAACTTAGCCAATTCGCAAACCAACACTTTTTTTTGGTTTATTATTATTGTGAATGAAGATAACAAACTCATTAACAAACACATTAACAAATTTAATAAACACACACATAGCATATGTATAATTTTATGTATGTGTTAGTAGCAACTTGAAATGCAATTTACTCAAAAATAAGCAAAACTTTAAAAATCTGTAAATCTGGTGAACAGCTAAAAAGAAATACCTTTCATATAATATACGCTTGGTCAAAATCGCGATAAAACGGTAGAACAAAATATCGGTCACAAGAAATCGCCTCGCCTATTAATATTATAGATAACATATGGTCTCACTCAAAGGCTCAAGGATCTCACTATTACAGTACCCTAGATATATGACATTTAATATTTACTTTTTATGGGGGGTGCCACGCCCATTGGTCCGATTACGCTCATTTTTTGTCTGACTGTTTTATTAATAATAAATGACCTCACACAAATTTTCAAAGCTGTCTCTGTCTCTGCACTCGAGATATATAAAACTAATAATTTCTATATATGGGAGGTGCCGCACCCACTTAGCCGATCCCGCCCATTTTCGGCATGGCTACTAACATTAATAATAAATGACCTCACACAAATTTGCAATGTTTTCAATATATATGACATTAAATATTCACTTTGTATGGGAGGTGCCACGCCCCTAAAAATATCAAAATATTTGTAACCTATAGTTCCTTTCGATACATAGTAGATTAGGTTATGTTGGGTAAGAGGTGGCTGCTAATCCAAGGATAAGCACACTTAAACGCTGTGTTCCGTTGTGATATAACGGGACCTATGAGTGTTCCCCTCAGTCCCCACCGTAGAACCATGCATGCAGCTACGACTGAAATCATTTAGCGAGACCCCGAGGCGTGCAGCGTGTCTCCCTATGATAATAGCCCAGTGATAATAGCAACTACTGTCGAGATTTCCCCACGGGGGAGTGATAGTAGAGCACTTGTGCGCTTCCGATTCAGAGTCGGCCAGATTTGTTTTGTGATCCTACACGTTAATCATTAGACCACCTGTTATTCGTTCTGCCAACGGTGCGAAGTTGAAGTTCGAGTTTGCGCGATTCCAGGGGTGTACCAATACATTCCAAATCCTCTGGAACCTGTAAGGAAGTACCCTGTCTTGCCAGCTCATCCTCATTTTAAAAATCTGTAAATCTGAAAATCGGCTAAAAGAAATACCTTTGAAATAATATACGTTTGGTCAGAATCGGGATAAAACGGCAGAGCAAAACATCGGTCACAAGAAACCGCCTAGCGTATTAATATTATAGATATTGAATGTTGCGAATATGAGCTAAATCGATTCATAAATAAGGGTGTTCAAAAAAGCGACCCAATGCCACCTAGGGAGTCTAAGGCAAACAACAATATCTCGGATCACCTCACAAACATATGGTTTGAATATAAGTTAAATAGCGTCACGGTCAGGCATACATACGCATCAAAATTTTTGTTAATTAAGATTCAATAATTATTTAGTATGGGAGCTATCATGCCCTTTTATCCATCCCCGAACTTTTTCAGTATGGCTACTTACATTAATAACAAATAAGTCACGCAAATTATCAAAGATCTCCCTGACAAAAAATAAGAAAATAACAATCGATTTAGACCGACTATGCGTTTAGAGAATTGAGCCTTGGAGCTAAGATCAATTCTCTAAACGTACAAACAGTAAGTATAACCCAAATCTGTATGAAAAAGTTCATATCATATATCGGAACTAGGTCGAAAAATGGGCCGATCCCGACCATATTTCGAAAAACATATACAAACCAAATTTGAAAGAAATCTGTGCAATATCTTTGTTTTTGATAGGATTAAGTGAAGATCGGGAAGCAGCTTCATATGGGGTCCATGACAAAGAATTTTGGACTACTGATTAATGGATTTAATAAACACACACAAATCTAATTTGATCCAGATCTATATGATAGTTTTGATATTATGGCAGTTTAAGTTGATCTCATAGCGGTAATTTGTATGACGACTAGGTCTGAACATGCACCGATCTCCAACCAAATTTCAATAGCATTCGTCCTATGGCCGATAGAAGCTAAAGTAGAAAATTTTATCAAAATATATTCATACTTACGACCTGTAGATCGACACACAGACGGACAGACGGCAAGACAGACCGACAGACGGACGGTCGGACATCGCTAAATCGACTCAGAAAGTGATTCTAAGTTGATCGGTATAATAAAAGGTAAAATATTTTTGGTAGTTACAAACATCAAAAGAAAACAAAGAAAATAAATAACAATTTAATAAATAAAAAATGTTTTAATAAACATTTATTTATTAACGTCAACTGTTTACACTATGCCAGTGTGCGTTTTTAATTAAGCATTGCACTCTGAAATGCAGTTTGGTAACTAGTTTATTGAGAGCCAAGTAACATCTCACCCAGTGTTGTTGGGATTTAAAATTTTTTGGATATTATTATTTTTATAACTTTCTGATAAAAAGACGGATTTTTGAACTAAAGGAAATGTGAGTGTGGGGCTTTAAAAGATTTTTATTTTTAATCCATACAACAGCCCTTTGTTCCAAATTGGAATTATAGGAATCAATTTATATATAATTATTATAATAAATTATATAATTTATATATATATATATATAATATATATATAATATATATAAATAACAATGGAAGTCGATATACAATTAAAGACTTATTATTCGTCATCCAATCAGTTAACCGAAATCTAATATATTAATAGGCAAGGCGATTTATGGTGACCGATGTAACATTGTCCGTTTGAGTTTGACTTTGACCAAGCATATTTCATTTGAAAGCAATTTATTTTTAGCTGTCCACCAGATTTACAGATTTGGAGTAAAATCCATTTTTTTTTAGTAAAATGCATTTAAAGTTGTTACTAACACATATATAATATTATATATTGTTGTGTGTGTGGTTATTATATTTGATAATGTGTTTGCAAAAATTGTATTTGAAAAGCCCTGTGTTGAATTGAAAAATAATATTGGACATAAACCAATAACGACAATAACGCAATCGAATTTCATTATAATAATTGCATATTAAACGCCCTGTGATAAATAGTGAATCGCCTTTAGGTGGGTGGTTCAAATACCTTTAGGCTCTTAGTTCTGTGTGTTCAATATTTATATGAAAAATTTTTAATCAAATAAATTTAATGAATAAATAAATAAATAGATAAAAAAATTAAAAATTAAAATTTACTAGATTTTGCACTCCAGTTTCGAGGTCTGGGATCTGCTAGTTTTAATTATTAAGAAATTGTTTTGCATTTTTTCTCTTTCGCAAGAGAATTTTTTTTATTGTTTGGGTATTCCCAGAAAATAAAATTCAATGCACTGATAAAAAGTTTTTTTCTGGTACATAATTTTAAAAATAAATAAAGGAGAATCCTGAAATATAATGAAATTCTCGAAAATTTCCAGTTTTAATGAAAAATTCAATTCAAAACTGGGCAAATTGTATAAGGGTGTTCCAATTTCATAAAAGAAAATTTCAGTTTGAATTTCAAATTTTGTTTGTTCTATCAATAAAATAAATTTCTGACGATAACATGAAGTTATAATTTTTATTTATTTAATTTAAAATAAAATTTTGCTTCACAAAATTTTCTTTATTTTTTTTATATTTTTTTAATTTAGTATTCGCTGGAAAATTTATTTAATGTAACACATTTATTTTTTTTTGACGGAATTAAATTCCTTTCTTTTTTTTTTGAGTTGGCTTTTTGCATGACAAATTTCCTTAATCGTCAACATCACTGCTACACTGTTATTATAAAAAAACTGTATTTTAAGCAAAATATTTTTTTCATAAGCAATTTTTCGCTAATTTTCGTTGATGGCGCAGTTTTATTACGCATTTGTGTATTTGACACTTGTCAAAAACTTAATTTTTAAGATTAAAAGAAACCTGGGGCCAAATCACCGCATTCGATATCGAGTAAAATCAATTGAAATTCCATATTTTGGTTTATTATTTAGAGAAGACGGACAAAAATCAGCCCTCGATTAATTTTTACTCTTAACTAGGACCATAATCTGTTAACTGTAGAGTAAAATTATTCTTAGTATTTTATTTTGGGAAAAAAAAAAAAAAATAATTACGATCGAAAAATTTCGATAACGAATGCGGTGATTTGGCCCCTGATTCTGGATTTAAATTCGGATTCAGCACGATTAATATTATGTACAGCTTCTTTCAAAACTCTTCCATTTGACATTTATTGTTATATATGTGACCGTTTTCATAATTTTAAAAAGATGTTTCATGAAGACAATTGGTCAATATTTGTGCAGTTCCACCCTTTAGTGCAACTAAGTCTATTGTCTACTTTTGTTTCTATTTTTGTTTTACTATTACTGCAATTGTAAATTCTATAATATATATATATATTTATATATATATATATATTGTTTTTGTATTTGTTGTTGTTTTTACATAGTCGTACATGCGTTAAGGTTTATGTATTTAGAAGACTGTCTCTTATTTAACAAAATTTCCAAATCAAAAAGGCTGCTGGTCTCATATGTGTTAATTTAAAACCCTTTTTTATAATTTGCTAGCTCGAGTAGAAAATTGCCTCTTTTGGCCGAAGGAAAAATATAATCTAAATATCTTAAATTTGTATTCTTTATTAAATTATAATTTTATTACTGCTTGAGTGAATTTATTTTTTCAGATTCCATTAAATAGGTGAGGATCTCATATTCTCGTGAGTAGATGGTTTGCAAATGGTTGTTCTTTTGTCACATAGACGCAATTTTTTTTTGCAGTTCAATTGATTGGAAAATCAAATTGATGTGTTTCTAGTTTGTTTTGTTGTCTGAAATTATTTGAAATTATTTTTTATTTTATTTTCATCTGGTTAAAGGATTTAACATCAAAGACTTTAATTTGATTTTAATTTAAAAAGAAATTTTATGAAAAACAAAAATAAATTTACAATAATATAAATAAAAACCACAAAACTGTTTAATAAATTCATTTCACTATATTTCATTGGACCACTTTTAAGCTAAAGCATTTTTAAAGCCAGTAACACTTAAAAAAAGTACTTTTTTTTTAAAGAAAAATGTATTTCATAAAAAAGTGGTTTTTAAGAAAATGTAATATTTTTGGAAATGGCACTTAATAATAATAATTCTTCTTTTTTTGCAGATAAAATTTTTTTAACAATTCAAAGTTTGTAATGGATTTTTAGAAAATGCATATAAAAAAGAAACGTTACCAACAATGTTTTCATAAAACGTCTGTCGGAAAATAATGTGTTTAATTAAATTCATTTATTAAATATTTTCTATATTTTAATGTGACTGTACAATTTCAAGTATTTATCTTTATCGTCTGCACTTTTAGATTTTCTGTATTTTTTAAAAACCTGAAACTTTTTGATGTGTAAACATCTAAAGGGGCAATCACACAATCAAAAAACAGCGTAACATGTGAGCCGTAAGACAAAATCGGAGTGCCTTATGATTGTATTGGTGAAAAAATTATGGTATGTAATAGCCTGTTTGGAAATGAAAAATGAAAAATAAAAAATGAAAAATAAAAAATTCAAAATAAAAATGAAAAATAAAATTTAAAAAATTAAAAATATTAAATGACGTTCTACAAAATCGGTATGATTTATGATTGTATTGGTGAAAAAATTATGATATGTAATAAACCGTTTGAAAAATAAAAAATAAAAAATTAAAAATTAAAAATTAAAAATTAAAAATTAAAAATTAAAAATTAAAAATTAAAAATTAAAAATGAAAAATAAGAAATGAAAAATAAAAAATGATGTTTGAAAAGAAAAAAATGAAAAATGAAAAATAGAAAATGAAAAATAATAAATGATAAACGAAAAATAAAAAATTAAAGTTTAAAAATGAAAAAAAAAAAAATAAAAAAATGAAAAAAAAATAAGAAATGAAAAGTAAAAATGAAAATGAAAAATAAAAAATGGAGGAGGAAAAAAAAAAAGTAAAAAATTAAAAATAAAAAATTAAAAATAAAAACTCAAAACTAAAAAATGGAAAATGAAAAATAAATATGAAAAATATAAACTCAAAACTAAAAAATGAAAAATAAATATGAAAAATAAAAAATGAAAAATTAAAGTGAAAGAAAACCAACGAAATAACAAAAAATTAAAAATAAAAAATTAAAAATTAAAAATGAAAATAAAAAATTAAAAATAAAAAATAAAAAATAAAAAATATAAAATGAAAAATGAAAAATGAAAAATAGAAAATGAAAAATAATAAATGATAAACGAAAAATAAAAAATTAAATTTTAAAAATGAAAAAAAAAATAAAAAAATGAAAAAAAAATAAGAAATTAAAAGTAAAAAATGGAGGAGGAAAAAAGAAAAATAAAAAATTAAAAAAAAAATTTAAAATAAAAACTCAAAACTAAAAAATGGAAAATGAAAAATAAATATGAAAAATATAAACTCAAAACTAAAAAATGAAAAATAAATATGAAAAATAAAAAATGAAAAATTAAAGTGAAAGAAAACCAACGAAATAACAAAAAATTAAAAATAAAAAATTAAAAATTAAAAATGAAAATAAAAAATTAAAAATAAAAAATAAAAAATGAAAAATGAAAAATGAAAAATAAAAAATTAAAAATTAAAAATAAAAAATGAAAAATAAAATTTCAAAACTAAAAAATGAAAATCTAAAAAAAAAAAAAAAAAAAAAAAAATGAAAAATAACAACTCAAAACTAAAAAATGAAAAATAAATATGAAAAATAAAAAATGAAAAATGAAAATGAAAGAAAAACAATGTAATAATAAAAAATGAAAAATAAAAAATTAAAAATGAGAAATGAAAAATAAAAAATTAAAAATAAAAAATGAAAAAAACCAAGAAATGAAAAATAAATATGAAAAATAAAAAATGAAAAATGAAAATGAAAGAAAAACAATGTAATAATAAAAAATGAAAAATAAAAATTGAAAAATGAAAATTTAAAAATAAAAAATTAAAAATAAAAAATGAAAAATAAAAAACGAAAAACGTAAAATTGAAAAATAAACTGAAAAATAAAAAATGAAAAATGAAAAATTAAAAATGAATAATGATAAATGAAAAACGAAGAACTAAAAATTAATAAATAATAATAAATATTTTTATATTAGTGGAGCAGTTGATTGCTATAAGTGATACATAGATGACGCTTTCTGTTTAATTTTAAAAAAGTGCCATAAAAAAATTTTTAATTACTAGATCTCCCCTGTGATCGGACGCACATAATTTTTTTCTCTTGTAGAATTGCATTTATGCCTATACCAGTTCTGTTTACTTTAAAAAGTTTTGTGGTTAAATTTTTTCATAACTTCACATTGCTTGACTAAGTTTGATTGGTTTGAATTTACATTTTCTAGATTTACATTAAGTTTTCGCTGAAATTTTTCTTTTTTTGAATTATCCTAATACAATTTAGGAAGTAGCGATAGTTTTTTAATTGGCTATTTTTGTATTGCTACCATTATGTTAAACTTTATTGGGTAGTTGTCTGACCAAACTTTGTCGTCGACTACAAACCCATCAACATAGCCTAGCATATCTCGTGCGGTTGCACAAAAATCGATCACAGATTCCACGAATGTGCTTAAATATGTGAGCTTTCCTTGCGTGGCCCCCTGATTTCTACCATTTAATATGGCACTTTTGAAAATGAACTTTTGGAGTAAACCGAATTTTTAAAAAACCTACTTTTTTAGAAGAGGCACTTTTTGAATAAAGGTACTTTTTACAACAAAAAGTATTATATTAAAAAAGGTACTTTTTTAACTCTTCTGTTCGTGAGAAGGTCGCTGGGGATCTTTTTAGTTTTCAAACTCTTAGAACTCCTTAATGTTGTATGGGTTGAATACCCGAACCGTACACGTGTTCCAAGAAAAAAGTGCGCTGAATCGATTAAAGCTGGATTTGAAGCGATACGAGCAATAGCTTAAATTTTATAGAGGTCTAATTGCGTTTAGTATGCCGATTAGTGAAAAGGTCCCTACGGACCTTGTACTGTTATTAGAAGATATCGCTAATGAGTTTTGTTGAATTGTGTTTTGATTTGTAGTATTTAATTTTTATTTGGAAATCAATGAAAAGTTAGATTATGACGTCGAAGATTAATTTGAAATTGCTCCTGCCAATTATTTTACATATAAAAATTGCACGAAATGGAGCAAAGTTGTACCACCGAATGCCCACATTCCTGCCCATAATGTGGTCGACTATATAAGCAGGAAACCTGGTCCAGTGAAAGACAATTATAATTCCTGTACCATATTCCACACGCTCATCACCGAAGATATGGCGTTTATTATCATACGGAAAACCAATCGAAGAGTCAGGAAATTCGGCAGATCCTACGCAGAAAAAGGGTTGGAAACAATCACTCTAAAAGGGTTCGATGTATTTTTTGATATTGTTTTAAGGCTGGGCTGTCTAAATCGAATAATGAGCCTGCTAAGGAACTGTGGGGCCCAACCCATGCTCCAATATACAAAGCCGCATTATAATACGATCGATTTATGCTCATCAAGAAATTCATTCGCTTTGATAAAGCAAATTACCGATGGGAGCGATTAATGAACAGTAAAACTGATGCAATTGACGATATTTGGCAAATCTTTCAGGCCAATTTGGCGGTAGTTTATAACCCGCACGATTCGCTGACCGTGGACGAGAAATTGTTCCCTTATAGGGACCGGACACGGTTTACACAATACATTCCGTCTAAGCCAGCCTAGTACTGAATAAAGATGTGGTGGCTGTCCGATTCGAAATCATGTTATCCCCTTAAAGGAATGATTTACTCTGGGAAGTTGCCTGATCAAGAGAGTGAGGTAAATCATGTTGTGTATCAATTCGTGGAAAGATATGAAAATACGGGCCACTTGTATTTATCATATGAATATAATTAAATTGAGCCAGCAAAAAAAACCGATAAACACATTCATTTTTGCAATTCCTCACGAAACAATTAGCAATGTCTAATATTGAAGAATGAGCCACCCATGGACGCATAACGAGCATTCACTGTCAAAGTAAAATAAAATATGTTTGAAACACACAAATGTGGAAAAGTAAATATTTTTTGTTAGATTTGACGTCATTTTTCTGGCATATTGCAACTAATACTGTAATTAATATGAAAATTTTAATTTTGTTTCAATGGTACGTGCTAAAGAAGAAGAAGAAAGCATATATTTCAAAAATTCATAACTACACTTTATTCTTAATCGAACCGGTTTCTGGCATTTCAGCCTTCATCAGCGATTTATTGAACATTGTGATTATTGTTATGTTATAATTGAATAGATTGTTTCTATATGAAAATTTTCTACTCAGGGCGGCGGTGAGGTTTGAACCGTGAACCTTCACATACACTCGTACTTGTACTTTTTGATGTGTAAATATCTATACGCGCAGGGGTTAAATTTCTTTTTTACAATACAATCACAAAAACAGTGTAACATGTGAGCCGTAAGACAACATCGGAGTGCCTTATGATTGTATTGGTTAAAAAATTATGATACGAGTATGTAATAACCCGTTTGAAAATTGAAAATGAAAAATAAAAAATGGAAAATTAAAAATGAAAAATGAAAATTAAAAATGAAAAATGAAAAATAAAAGCTCAAAAATGAAAAAGAAAAAATGGAAAATGAAAAATAAAAAACGAAAAGCGAAAAGCGAAAAGTAAAAAATAAAAATTAAAAATTAAAAATTAAAAATTAAAAATTAAAAATTAAAAATTAAAAATTAAAAATTAAAAATGAAAAATGAAACATGAAAAATTAAAAATTAAAAATTAAAAATTAAAAATTAAAAATTAAAAATTAAAAATTAAAAATTAAAAATTAAAAATTAAAAATAAAAAATTAAAAATTAAAAATTAAAAATTAAAAATTAAAAATTAAAAATTAAAAATTAAAAATTAAAAATTAAAAATTAAAAATTAAAAATTAAAAATTAAAAATTAAAAATAAAAGCTCAAAAATGAAAAAGAAAAAATGGAAAATGAAAAATAAAAAACGAAAAGCGAAAAGCGAAAAGTAAAAAATAAAAATTAAAAATTAAAAATTAAAAATTAAAAATTAAAAATTAAAAATTAAAAATTAAAAATGAAAAATGAAACATGAAAAATTAAAAATTAAAAATTAAAAATTAAAAATTAAAAATTAAAAATTAAAAATTAAAAATTAAAAATTAAAAATTAAAAATTAAAAATTAAAAATTAAAAATTAAAAATTAAAAATTAAAAATTAAAAATTAAAAATTAAAAATTAAAAATTAAAAATTAAAAATTAAAAATTAAAAATTAAAAATTAAAAATTAAAAATTAAAAATTAAAAATTAAAAATTAAAAATTAAAAATTAAAAATTAAAAATTAAAAATTAAAAATTAAAAATTAAAAATTAAAAA
Source organism: Cordilura impudica (assembly GCA_963682025.1). NCBI lineage: Eukaryota > Metazoa > Arthropoda > Insecta > Diptera > Scathophagidae > Cordilura > Cordilura impudica. The sequence continues at coordinate 194,911,111 of OY821521.1, read as the reverse complement.
TTAAAAATTAAAAATTAAAAATTAAAAATTAAAAATTAAAAATTAAAAATTAAAAATTAAAAATTAAAAATTAAAAATTAAAAATTAAAAATTAAAAATTAAAAATTAAAAATTAAAAATTAAAAATTAAAAATTAAAAATTAAAAATTAAAAATTAAAAATTAAAAATTAAAAATTAAAAATTAAAAATTAAAAATTAAAAATTAAAAATTAAAAATTAAAAATTAAAAATTAAAAATTAAAAATTAAAAATAAAAATTAAAAATTAAAAATTAATAATTAAAAATTAAAAATTAAAAATTAAAAATTAAAAATTAAAAATTAAAAATTAAAAATTAAAAATTAGAAATTAGAAATTAAAAATTAAAAATTAAAAATTAAAAATTAAAAATTAAAAATTAAAAATTAAAAATTAAAAATTAAAAATTAAAAATTAAAAATTAAAAATTAAAAATTAAAAATTAAAAATTAAAAATTAAAAATTAAAAATTAAAAATTAAAAATTAAAAATTAAAAATTAAAAATTAAAAATTAAAAATTAAAAATTAAAAATTAAAAATTAAAAATTAAAAATTAAAAATTAAAAATTAAAAATTAAAAATTAAAAATTAAAAATTAAAAATTAAAAATTAAAAATTAAAAATTAAAAATTAAAAATTAAAAATTAAAAATTAAAAATTAAAAATTAAAAATTAAAAATTAAAAATTAAAAATTAAAAATTAAAAATTAAAAATTAAAAATTAAAAATTAAAAATTAAAAATTAAAAATTAAAAATTAAAAATTAAAAATTAAAAATTAAAAATTAAAAATTAAAAATTAAAAATTAAAAATTAAAAATTAAAAATTAAAAATTAAAAATTAAAATTTAAAATTTAAAAATTAAAAATTAAAAATTAAAAATTAAAAATTAAAAATTAAAAATTAAAAATTATAAATTAAAAATTAAAAATTAAGAATTAAAAATTAAAAATTAAAAATTAAAAATTAAAAATTAAAAATTAAAAATTAAAAATTAAAAATTAAAAATTAAAAATTAAAAATTAAAAATTAAAAATTAAAAATTAAAAATTGAAAATTAAAAATTAAAAATTAAAAATTAAAAATTAAAAATTAAAAATTAAAAATTAAAAATTAAAAATTAAAAATTAAAAATTAAAAATTAAAAATTAAAAATTAAAAATGAAAAATGAAAAATAAAAAATGATGAATGAAAAATGAATAATAAAAAATGAAAAATGAAAAATGGAAAATAAAAAATGAAAGATGAAAAAAAAATATAAAAAACGAAAAATTAAAAATAAAAAACGAAAAATTAAAAATTAACTGATTGAAACAATAAACAATAATAAATACTTTTATATTAGCTGAGCCCCTGCAGAAGATTGCTATAAGTCCGTGGTTCTTAACCGGTGGTGCACGCACCCCTTAGGGGTGCGAGCTTGAATATTTTGGGGTGCGAAATTGTAATTTTACAAATTCACGTGTAGCTAGCAAAATAAAAAACTAATCTTAAAAATTCATTTTGGTTAGTAAATTTTTTATTCCCTAAACATTTTTTAAATATGTTTGTAAATTATAAACCATCGAGACAAATTAATTTTTGTATTTTTTCTACAATTACAAAAATTCAAATGCGTTTCTAGTTTCTATACTAATTTTTATATTTCCTCGAAATTTCAGTTGATTGTTGCGATTATTCTTAGAAATATAAATACTGTTGATGCGCACATTACATTGAAGAAAAATTTAAAAATAATTGAATTTTAGTGTCGACTATTACAAGTTTGAATTTTCGTGTTGAATATTAAAAGTTAAATATTAATAATAAAATAATTAATACAAGTTAATTTTACAAGTTTAGTTGAATATTTATATTCTAATTATTAGAATATAATTTGGTACATTAAAGTCAAATTCAAAAGGTAAGCTAAAATATAGCAATAATAGATAGAAGTTTAATATTTTTTTAGTGTTTTATTAAAAAATTTAATTTAGTTTACGCCATGTCAAAGAAACGATGTTGGAATGACGATTATGTTCGTTATGGTTTTACATTTACAACGGAGAAGGATGGAACGCAGCGACCACAATGTATTCTGTGCTGCAATAAATTTTCAAACGCCAATCTCAAGCCGTCGAAACTAAATGAGCATTTTACCAAACAGCATGGTGGTGTAGATGCTGGCTATGATTTTGAAAGTTTGAAATCTAAACGAGTTCGATTTGATAAAAGTGGAACTATCACAACTTTTGGATTTATATCACACGAAAAGCCGCTGTTGCAAGCGTCTTATCAAGTTGCATATATCTGTGCCAAGAAGAAGAAACCACATACAATAGCTGAAGAACTTGTAAAGCCTTGTGCATTAGAAATGGCAAAAATAGTGTTGGGTACTGAAGCACAACAAAAGCTTCAACAAATTCCTTTGTCAAATGACGTAATCCGTACTAGAATTTCTGATATAAGTAAAGACATCTTACAACAAGTAATTGAAGATATTAAAGCTAGTAATGTCCCAGTGGGTATTCAATTGGATGAATCTACAGATGTTGAAAATTGTTCTCAGCTGATGGTGTTTGTACGATATGTAAAAGAAAAAGAAATTGTTGAAGAATTTTTGTTTTGTGAACCATTAGAATTGACTACAAAAGGAATTGATATATTTAATAAAGTCAAAGACTTTTTATTACAATATGAGATACCGATGAACAAAATAGGATCAATTTGTACTGATGGAGCTCCTTCCATGTTAGGCAAAAATTCTGGATTTGTAGCGTATGTAAAAAAGGAAGGGATTTGTAGCGTATGTAAAAAAGGAAGTGCCTCACGTTACAATTACCCATTGTATTTTACATAGACATGCGCTAGCTACAAAGACATTGCCTGAAAAATTAAAGAAAACATTAATCACTTCAGTCAAAGTTGTAAATTTTATCAGAGGTCGAGCTTTAAATCATCGTCTCTTCCGTGCTTTATGCGAAGAACTTGGTGCCGAGCATACTGTCCTTTTATTTCACACAGAAGTAAGATGGCTATCGCGTGGACGTATGCTAAATCGTGTGTACGAATTGCGAAGTGAAATAATGCAGTTTCTTAATAATCAAGGCAGTAGTTTAGCTGATGAATTCAGCAATAGAGATGCTATAATTCAGCTAGCGTATTTGGCAGACATATTCACGCACCTTAATGAATTAAATATTTCAATCCAAGGATTTGGAGTGAACACTATAACAGCGAAAGAGAAGTTGACTGCGTTTAGTCGAAAACTTTCAATTTGGATTAACCGTGTTGACAAGATAAATTATGCTAACTTTCCTTTGCTTGAAGAAGTTCTTGTTTCAGATGATGAAAGAAACAATATTACCACCGAAATTAAAGATCATTTGCAAAAGTTGAGCGAATCTTTTGAGGGATATTTTGCTACTGGAGATATAGATATATCAGAAAAATGGATATTAGATCCATTTATTTATAATCTGGACTCAATGGATGACAGTAATTTATTGAAAGATGACCTTGTTGAACTACGGACAAATGGACATAATCAAATGGAATTTGAAGCAGAGAATTTGGAAAATTTCTGGTGTGCTCAAGTAATGTCATATCCACGATTAGCTAAAATAGCGCTTCAGCATCTTGTTCCATTTGCCACAACATATTTGTGTGAGATGGGATTTTCGTCACTTGTGCATATAAAAACAAAAGCTAGAAATAGACTTAATGTTAGTAATGATATGCGTGTAGCTATTTCAAAAAAGATCCCCCGGTTTTCAAAAATAATTGAGGAAAAGCAACAACAAAAAAGCCATTAATAAAAACTTTGATAATTTATAATTGATTATTTCAGCTAACAATTAAAATTTATAAAATATTTGTTACGCACATAAAATTAATAAAAAATATGTTTTGCATAATGTTTGTTTTTTAATTTATATAACTCAATAATTTCTAGTAAGGGGTGCGAGAATATTGTTTGAAAATTTTAGGGGTGCCGGTAGCTAAAAAGGTTAAGAACCACTGCTATAAGTGATACATTGATGACGTTTTCTGTTTGATTTTAAAAAAGTGCCATAAAAAAAACTTTAATTACTGGATGATTACACATCTACCCTGTGATCGGACTCACATGATTTTTTTGTCAGCGCTTTATCACACTCACATAAATTCAGGCTTACGGGCAGTGTAATTAGAATCAGTTTTCTTACCATACAGCTTTTATTTCGTATTAATTTCAGAAGATACAACTCTGTCCAAACAAACAATCGTTTTTTTTTTTTTTGAATTTTTTAATATTTTTGCATTTATACTTCAAATTTCCACTATTCTTAGTAAAAATTCAAAAATAATAAAAATATTGACTGTTTTACAGTATTACCAGCATGCGATAAATGAACAAGATGTGATAGCCCAATTTTTATGCCAGATTCAAATTCGGCGCACCTAGATTAGTTAAAAAAAACCTGCTTTGTTTCTATAGTAATTTTTTTTTTTAAATTTGTAGACCAGTGTAATTTTAATGCCGCCCATTTTCTGGGAGAATAATATCAGAAGCCAGCGGGAGTGGCGGATGCTTCAGATTATATATATTCTCACAATATATTTTCCTTGAACTTTAGGGACGGACTACAATATTCATATGTACCTAATTGGCCACTAAATTATTATTTTTTTTGAGCCAAAATTTTTAGCTTCGTCTACAGTAATGTGTAGAGTATAAAACCATTGAGATATATAGTCTCCTAAAAAATCCATTGCTTTATCCTTCCAAAATAATTCTCTTTTCTCTATGTATTTTACCTTCTACTTTTGACTTTGACAAATTTAAAATATTGCTCTATAGAAATCCTTCCATTACTTTGTTTTCGCCAGTGAAGTTTCCTTCTAACATATGGCAGTCATAATAAAGTTATGTAACACAATTTTTGTGCTTTTTGTTTTTAAATGTGCAATTCTAACAGCTTCATCATTCCCATCAACATATACCGAAACATTTTTCATACTTGCACATCGAAAGTAGTACGTGCATGCTCCTTTCCAATATATAAAAAGGTACGGTTAAGTTTAATCATCTCTTTGAAAAGAAAAGAAATATGGCAAAAAATAAACTACATATGATTTTTCAAACACTTAAAACAGCCACCAACACCTTTTTGACCAAATCACAGAATAAAGGCTGTAACAAAAAAGAAAACAGAAACACACACACACACACACAAACATAGGGACACACACTCAAACACACACACAGACATATAGAGTACAAGTTTATAACGAGAAAAACTTGTACAAATGAGTATAATTTTTCTGGATTTCAGGTCAAAGAAAATAGACACAATATTATAAATGAGAAACAAAAAAAAAAAAAAAAAAAAATTAGAGAAGAGAAGTAGAAGCAGCCAGAAGGAGGTTCTGATGATGTTAAATTGTACTCTAGAGTGTTAAAACACAAACTAAGTATGATAAGTATAAAAGAATGAAGCAACACTGGGTATTTTGTATGGCATGTGGATAAAAATATGTGTGAATGTAAAATATACATAAATATTAGATACAGGTTAAACAGAGTTTTTTTTTTTTGGTTAAGTAAACAACTAAACTATTCAAATCATATGAACTCAACTATGCCTTAGGTTACACTGGCAGAAATATTAGAATATTTAAATGGAACCTATGGTTGATGTTGATCGCAACGGGTAAATAGGCAAGTCCATTGAAAAACAATTGGGAAAATTAAAAAAAATATATTTTTGCTTTATTTAAAAATGTTTTCTTCTAAACATAAACAGTTTTTGTTCTAAAATGTACTTTTTTGGAAAGGTGTTTTTTTTAAACCAGGGCTGTGGAGTCGGAGTTGCGGAGTCGGTATAGCGGTGTTTGTATACCGGAGTCGGAGTCGGAGTCGCTATAATAGCTCGTACTCCGACACCAAAATTCTAATAATTTTTTAAGTATATGTCAAAAAAAAAAAAAAATCTAAATTGGCGACGTAAAATTTTTCAGATCACTATGAATAAGTCGATTTTAATTTATTTTATGAGAATAAGTTCACTGAAGAATCTAAAATAAATATTTTAAATTATTTTGGAATTTCGTTTTTTAGTCCGGCAAGAGTCTAACTTGCATTAGCAGAACTTGTACTCGGTTATTGATCAAGTTGAAAATAGAGGTTTGGGGTTTTTTAAGGTTTTTTGTGGTTTTCTAAAGTTAATTTAATTGAATTTGAACAATGTTCAGCATAAAATTGTTTATGTTATAAAAAAATTATAGTTCATATTACATATTATAGGTCTGGTGTTTTAGCTAATTACTTATTACAAAAAAAAAAAAAAAAAAAATAAAAAATAATAATAATCTAACCCATTAAAACAAAGTTTTTATTAAAACTCTTTCTTTCCTTATGCATATGAGTTTTGAATCTCTCCGTGACTGTGCGTGACTTTGGGTGAGTATTTTAAAATTAATATTTGGTGACTGTGCGTGATTACCCCAAAATTAATCTGTATTCACAACAAGACCATTGGCCAAGTTTCAGATCTATTGGATAAGGAGGAATGGGGTTGCCCCACGACAGTATGAGTTAAAAGAAAGAGTTTGAAAGAATTACGTTAAAAACTGAAAGTCAAATTGGAGTTTAGGTTTCATGTACATAAGTAGCTATTAACATACAAAAAATTTATTTGAACTCCAAAGATTTAATATAATTTAATTTTTTTTTTTTCAATAAAAATTTCAAAAAATATTAATGCCCATGATAATTTTGAAAAACATGTGGACTACACACAAAAAAAATATTTGCCAACCGAATTGTTCTAAAGTGGAACAACTGTATTTTCGATTGTATCAACAGAAATTTAATATCATCATCAAATTTTCTATTATGATACAATATTTACTGTTAGGATAATATAATTGTAATCATAATGAACCCGAAAATCGGTTATTAGCATTATCCCAATTCGGTTGGCAATAAATTCGGTAGTCACAATGAATCTGTTTTCTGTGTGTAGCAGGAGCAGTTCAATTTGCCAAAGTACTATGGCGCGAAAAGTTTTACGATCAGCGTATTCGTGCTAAAGTTGTGTCTGCACCTCGGGTCTATAAGAACTTTTAGTAATTTGTTAAAAGGGTAAAGAATAATGCTAGTTCTTCTATCTCAAAAATTCGGTTTTGCCGGATAGTGATCAACCACTGTCCAAACTTGAAAGGGTATATTCTACTATGCGCAAAATATTCTTTCGAGCACGTGCAGTTAAAAAGGTTCGTTCGATTCTTAACGTAAATAAGTCTGCGGGGCCGGATGGTATACCAGCACTGGTGCTGAAATGGTGCTCTTCGGCGCTAGCCAGTCCATTGGCCAGCCTTTTCAGCCTTCCATACCGTGCGGGAGTGTTTCCCTCTTGCTGGAAGGTTGCTATTGTCCAACCAATACCTTAGAAGGGTGAGGCTACCAATCCTGAAAATTACCGTCCAATTGTAATATGCTCTTCGCTCTCAAAGGTGACGGAGAGCGCGATCAATTTCAATTTTGTCAACTACCTAGAGGCCAACTCACTTCTTAATGATCGACAGTATGGCTTCCGTAGAAATCGTTCTACGGGAGACCTGTTAGCTCTTCTTTCTGAGCGATGTGTCGATTCATTCACAATTTTGGTGAAAGTTAATTGGTTTCTCTAGATATTTCCAAGGCATTTGATCGCCTGCGGCACGGTGCATTGATATCAAAGCTTATTGCATTTGGGGTCGGTATTAATTTCTCTCGATTTATATCTTTCTGAACGGCCTTCTTGGTCAAACTTTTAATTCTATATACTCTTTTGCAGATGGCACCAACATCTGTCATTCATTTTACTTCAATTGTAGGTCAAGCCTTTTGGAGGTTGGGGCAAAAAGGCGGACATTGAATGAGACACTCAATCAAGACCTGTTAACAATTTTCGAGTGGAGTAAAGCGAACAGAAGACTCAATTATATTAGTTGATCCAAATGTAATTTTATTTAAAAATGTATTTTTACCTAAAACGGTACTTCTATTTAAAATATAATTTTCATTAAATGGTACGTTTAGTTCAAAATATATTTTTTTTTTAAAAATGTAATTTTATTTAAAAATGTATTTTTACCTAAAATTGTACTTTTATTTAAAAATATAATTTTCATTAATAGTACGTTTATTTAAAAATATGTTTTTATATAAAAATGTAATTTTATTTAAAAATATATTTTTAACTAAAATGGTACTTCTATTTAAAAGTATATTTTTATTTAAATATATTTTTATTTAAAAATGTAATTTTATTTAAAAATATATTTTTACCTAAACCGGTACTTTTATTTAAAAATATAATTTTATATAAAAATGTTGTTTTATTTAAAAATGTATTTTTACATAAAACGGTACTTTTATTTAAAAATATAATTTTATATAAAAATGTTATTTTATTTAAAAATGTATTTTTACCTAAAACGGTACTTTTATTTAAAAATATAATTTTGTTTAAAAATGTAATTTTATTTTAAAATGTATTTTTATCTAAAACAGTACTTTTATTTAAAAATATGGATTCAACAATGTCATCGGATACTCTGGATGTTCTGGGCATGAGAATTCAATGTGATGTTTGCTAGAACGAACACGTTTTTCAAGTGTCGAAAGAACCATTCAAGTGTCTTGGTTTTCTAAAATGGAGCAAAAATTACTTCACTCCTTCCGAAAAATGGAATACAACTCCCATATATGGGCAGGAGCTTCAAAGTCTATGTTGGAGCTACTGGACCGTGTGCAAAGGAGGGCGTTGATGCTCATTAATGATAGTAGGTTATCCAAATCTATTGATTCTTTGGAACACCGTCGGAATGTGGGTTGTGTGCTACCATGGGAAATGTTCTTCTGAGATTAGCGAACTCATTCCAAGTGACCGAATTTCAGTTCGCTCTACCCGCTTCTCTAGTAAACATATCCTTTTGTCGTCTTTTGTCCAGTTGACCGCGCAACGCTTTACAGAGAGAATTCGTTTATCAGTCAATAAACTCCCCGCAGAGGTCTTTCCTTATAATCTAATAAAATTTAAGTCAAACATCCACAAACACTACTCCGTTTTTCCTCCTTCCCATAACCTATTTTCCTGCGTGCAACATAATGCACTGCATCTGTAGGGTCAGATGCAGTGCTGAGTGTTGGTCAATGATTAAAACAAAAAAGAAGTCGGAGGCGGACCTTAAAAATGTCATTGGTTGGATTCGGATTCGGATTCGGAGTTGGAACTTTTTTTGACTATTCTACACAGCCCTGCTTAAAACGTACTTTTATTAAAATAGCACTTTTTTTAAAAGGACCTCTTTAAAAATGTACTGTTTTAAAAAGGTACTTTTTTATATGTTGCATTGTTTAAAATGATTTTTTGAATGTAATTTTTAAGACGTACTTCTTTAGAAATGAATTTTTTTAAAAGCACGTTTTATGTAAAGGTACTTTTTTTAAATTGGTACTATTTCAAAAATGGTACTTTGTTTAAAATTAAATTTTGTTAAAGTTACTTTTTTTAAAAAGGTATAAAAATATGCTTTTTATAAAAATTTACTTTTTAATAAGGTACTTTTCTTGAAATGATATTTTTTTGAAAATCTGTTTTCTATGGAAGTTACTTTAAAAGGGTTCTTTTTAAAAGGGAATTTTTTTTAAACATAAACTTTTAAAATTGGTACTTTTTTAAAAAAAGGTATTTTGTAAAACTACTTTTTAAAATCAGTGCTTCTATAAAAGTGTTTTTTTAAACATGCTTTTTTTAAAAAGGGATTTTTTAATTTTTTTAAGAAGTACTCTTTTTATAAAGACATTATTTTAAAAAGGTGCTATTTTAAAAACTTCTAAAAGTTACTTTTTTCTAAAGTACTGTTTTAACAAAATTACTTAAAATAATAATTTTTTAAAATTTTTATTTTGTCTAAAAGATTTATTTGAAATGTACTTTTTTGTAATAGGTACTTTGTTTAAAAGTCCCTTTTTAAAAGGAATTTTTTAAAAAAAACTTGATTATTGTAAAAGTTCCTTGTTTTAAAAGGTGCTTTTTGAAAATGTACTATTTGTAATACTTACTGTTTTAAAAGTCCCATTTTAAAAGTTCCTTTTTAAAAGGTATTTTTCTTAAGGGTACTTTTTTTTACTGGTGTACATTTTTAAAAAGGTATATTTAAGAAAAAATAAATATTTTAACCAGCTAATATTTTTTATAAGGGTGCTATTTCTAAAAGGCTACTTTTTTAAAAAGTAGCATTTTTATAAAAGATACTTTTTTTTAAAGCCCATTATTAAAAGGTATTTGTAAAATTTTTTTTAAGGCCCCTTTTTATTTTATTATTTTATTTTTTCGAAATGTGCTTTATATAAAAGCTGTTTTTTAAAATGTCCCTTTAAAAGGTACTTTTTTCAAAGGGTATTTTTTTTAGAATTTTCTTTATTAAAAAATATACTTTTTTAAAGGTGCTTATTTTAAAAAGGTACTCTTTTTGAGAAGGTACTTGATGAAAAGGTATTTTTTAAAGGTACTTTGCTTAATAAGGTACTTATTTCAAAAAGGTTTTTTATTAAAAGGTAATTTTTTGAAAGGTAAATTTTTTAAAAAGTGTTTTTATAGAGGGTGTGTTTTATAGAAGGTACTTTTTTTAATAAAGAACTTTTTTAAAAGGCACTTGTTTTAATAAGGTAAATTTTTTAAAAGCACTTTTTTTAAAAGGTACTTTTTTAAAAAGATCTATAATATAAAAAGTTTCCAATTTAGAAATACCCTTTTTAAAAGGAACTATTTTAATTCGAACCTAATTTAAAAAGGTGCTTAAAAGGTACTTTTGTATAAAGGGACTAAGTTATTATTTTTAAATGGTATTTTTTTAAAAAGCGCTCTTTTATTAAGATACTTTTTTAAAATGTACAGTTTTTTAAAGGTGCTTTTTGAAAAAAGTTTCTTATTAAAAAGGTACTTTTTAAAAATCTACTTTTTTTAAAAGGACACTTTTTTGCGAAGGTATTTTTTTAAAAATCTACTTTTTTAAGAAGGTATTGTTTTAAAGGTACTTTTGTTAAAATTAAATTTTCCACAAAGATCTTTTTTGATAAAGTACTTTTTTTACGAAATGTTATTTTTTAGAAGGGTACTTCTGTAAAAAGGTAATGGTTTTAAAAAGCTCCTTTTTTCAGAAGGGACTTTTTTAGAAATGTGTTTAAAAAAAATAATTTTTTTAAAAAAGGTACCTTTTTTAAAAAGTATTTCTTTAATAATGTACCTTTTTTAAAAAGATACTTTCCATTAAAAGGATTTTTTTTAATTTCTTTTTTATAAAAGGTAATTTCTTTTAAAAGTGTTTTTTTTACAGTACAACCGCATCGGTTTGCTCAGTGTATTTGGTTAAAAGACATTTGTTTGAATTAATTTTTGTTTTTTCAAAATATATGTAAAAAGGACATACTACGTAAGATTTCAAGCATTGTTTTTATGACCATAAAGTGGTGGTATAAGTATGTATTCTTCACCTAGCTTCCTCACAGAAACAAGTATTTATGGGCACAAGAAATGGTTTTGTGAATATCTAACAACAAAAAGTGTTTGATTTATGTAAATTTTTCTTGTTTTTCTTTTCACTCTTTTACTACAACATATATACAAGCTGGATCTTGATATTTAAGAATGGCTGGATTTTTGAAAATATTTTGTTTGTTATATAACCTTTTGTGTAGAAAAAAAAATTGGCCGGACAACATAATTTATTGTAAATAATTTATTGTAAACAACCAACAGCTGCTTTGGCTGATAAACAGAAATTTTTATATAATTTTGAACTAATACTTCCTATCATATTGCAATGACCTGTTACTGTTTATGTGCATGACTACAAGTATGTGAAATCTTCCACTCACCACTTGAGTATACATAAATAAGTATACTCGTATGTATGTTGTGTTTAACTACAACAGGTGTCATGCAAAAGTATAGGATTTCCTGATTTTGAATATCAAAACACAAAAGCTGATAAAAGAAAAATAAAGGTAAACTTTTAGATGTATGTGCAAAAATTTATAAAAAAAAGAATATATATAAAAAATCTTTAAGCAAGTTCATATGGAGTATTTTATGGTAAATCATGAATAACACGGCAAAATATTTCAAAATATTTTAATGTGCCTAAGGCCCTTGTTGAAAATATTTATTAAAAATTTTTTTTTTTAAATATTTCTCTTAACATTGCGAATTTTGTTAATAAAATTATTCACAAATTTTATTTATTTCGATCTGGCAATACAAAAAATAGTTAGAGCCCGATTCGAAGGGAGTCACTCAAGGTGGGGCTAAAATTTCAATCATGTCGCTAGCTCCAAGTTCTCGAGATATAAGGGATCGTTTTCGATTAATCTATCTAATTAATATGTATATTTGTTCGTGTGATTTTTTAAGATTTGCAATTAATCTATAATACTAATAGGCTAAGCGATTTCTAGTGACCGATGTTTTGTTCTTCCATTTTATCCCGATTTTGGCCAAACGTATATTATTTGAAAGGTATTTCTTTTGAGCCGTTTTGCAGATTTACAGATTATTAAATTTTTTCCTATATTTTGAGCAAAATGCATTTAAAGTTTCTACTAACACATCCAAAAAATTATACAATGCTAAGTGTGTGTTTATTAAGTTTGTTAATGTGTTTGTAATAAAAATGAAAAATGGGTTTATTTTTTTGTGTTGATTTGGAAGCAATTTTAAAAGACGGGATAAAAAAATGTTTTTAGTCAAAAATCCAATATAATTTTCTACCCTGAAATAGTTAATGTCAATACGAAAGTAGAAATTCTTGCAAGGTTTTAATACTTCTTGTGGAAGTGAAACTTTTTTAAAGTGTTTTTAAGCAATTTGTATATACTAGCAGATTCCAGCGCTCGAAATTCGAGTGCAATTTCTAGGCAGCTTTATTTTAGCCAATTCACAAACCAACATTTTTATGGTTTATTAATATTGTGAATCAAGATAAACAAACTCATTAACAAGTACAAAATTTTATAAACACACACATAGCAGATGTATAGTTTTATGTATGTGTTAATAGCAAATTTAAATGCAATTTATTCAAAAGAAAGGAAAAAATTTAAAAATTTTTAAATCTGCAAAAGGGCTAAAAGGAAATACGTTTCAAATAATATACGATTGGTCAAAATCGGAATAAAACGGTAGAACAAAACATCGGTCACAAGGAATCGCATAGCCTATTAATATTATAGATATAGAAACGAAAGTATGTATATTTGTAATTTTTGAGGCTAGACCATTGGACCGATTTTCCGGATTTTACAGAAGTTTACTGAGTATCTTGAAGAAACTATAGGCTATATATATATTTTTTTTTATATTTTTAGTGGGTGTGGCAGTAATTATTATATATCATATATCACGAGTACTATGACAGAGACAGCTTTGCAATTTTGTCTGAAATATTATTTTATTAATGTAATTTTTCGGCAAAACAAATTTGCGGGATCGGAGCAATGGGCGTGGCACCGCCCATACCAAGTAAATATGTATTATCATAATTGGTTTACTATAAAAGGGAAAGTCTTGACACTTTGTACGAGACCATCACATATTAATGTGAGGAGTCAGATAATCAAAGGGCGGAAGAGAATTAGTGGGCGTGGCGCTCCTATACAAAAATATGAACGACTATGAAAACGACAGTTTTGGAATTTTTGACAAGTACATTCTTTACCAATGTGATTAGTTGTGCAAAATGTGGGCGCAAACACAAAATTCGAAAATCTGAAAAATTAAGATTCGCCAGAAACTAAACCCGCAAAAAACAAAAATCGACAAAGTAAAAATCTTCAAAATCAAAAATTGCCTATTTCAAAATTCACTAAAAGCAAAAATCGCTAAAATAAAAAATTGCTTAATGTTGCTCTAAACTCTAATATTTAAATATAAAATAAAATACTTTAATTGCACAAATCAAACTTCGTAGGACTATGCAAACATACAAGATAATAAGTCTTATGCCTGGTTTTCACTATTTCATATAAACTGACAACAAACAAGTGCCTCAACTGACATCTTGTGATTTTCTATTAATTACGTTTGCATAATATCTTATAAGCTAACAAAAAATCCGGCTGTCAAACATAAACAAATTGCCAACATGCTGGCAATTTAATTTTAGATGTTTAATAGTGCCAGGCATTGTAAATGACAAGACATTAAAACCCGTTTTCATTTAACTGACAGTAATTGACAACAATTAACATTGAAAATGGCATAATGAAAACCAGGCATTAGCAAAAAATTTATATATCCTGAAAAAAAAAATTTTTTTTTTGGTGGAACTATCTAAAGGATGTGCCAAAATTCACGTCAGATTTGAATTGGCCCCCAATTGTTCAGAAACTTGTTGGCATCAAAAAGAAAAGGGAAATTTGATAGCTGCCTGTTTAGGCTTAGTCAAAATGCAGCACTATGCTATAGAACAGCGCGTTTTCATTGTTCAAGAATATAAAAAAAAAATGAAAGTTTCTTGATTTTGCGAACAAAATCATCCTAAGGCTAATACCATAGTGACAGACATGACATTCAGAGAACTTTCTAATCCAAGTTTTTCATTGTTCATAAAAATATACCAAATTATGCAGACGTACCTGAACAACATATTTACCATTAAAGGAAATGAGAAAGTAGTACTGTTATTAATAATTGGGGGCAAAAAGCAGTCGTGACAGACATGACAACAACAGACTGTCTTTACCAGGTTGCAATTTTTAAGATTTTGCGATTATTATTATTTTGTTTTGTGCTTTTTCGTTATTGCGTTTCAACGTTTAACCGTTTTCATGATATTAAGTTTTAGCGAGCTAAGCCTTTGTGCGATTTTGTCATTTCGCGTTGTGCTTTTTTGCGAGTCGTTTCGAAGTTTTCTGATTTTTGCGTGTAATCATTTTCCATTTTTAAACTCCCCCCCATCCAATTGATCTGAAACTTGGCCAATAGTCTTGTTGTGACTATGGATTAATTTTGGGGTAGTCACGCACAGTCACGCATAGTCACGCACAATCACGGAGAGATTAAAACCTCACTTTCCCTCATCCGATCGATCTAAATATTTTTCCTAAGACTTGTTGTGGTCAAAGATTAATTTTAAGATAGTCACACACAGTCACGCATAGTCACCTACAGTCACGGACTGACTTAAACCCCATTTCCGCTCATCCAATCAATCTGAAACTTGGTCCACAGACTTGTTGCCGCCAAATATTAACTTAAAGATATTCACGCATAGTCATGCATAGTCACGGAGTGATTTAAATCCCATTTCTCCTTGTCCAATCAATCTGAAACTTGGTCCATAGACTTGTTGCGACCAAAGATTAATTTTAAAATAGTCACGCAGAGTCACTCACAGTCACGGAGAGATTCAAAACTCATATGCATAAGGAAAGAAAGAGTTTTAATAAAAACTTCGTTTTTATGGATTAGATTATTTCCTTTTTGTAGTTTATGAGATTAAGCGATATGGTGATTTAGCGTTTATTCGTTTTTGTAATTTTGTGTTTGTATGATTTTGCACTTCTGCGATTTACTGCTTTAACGAGTTTTGAATTTTTCGATTTTGTAATTTCACGTTTTTTTCTATTTTGGACTTTTGCCCGTTTGAAGATTTTGCGTTTTTTTTTTTTCATTAAATAATTTTTTTTCCATTTTACAAAGGTGCGTTTTTGTGATATTGCGTTTTTCGTTTTGGAAATTTTGCGTTTTTGCGATATTTCGCTTTAAGATTCTATGCTTTCCTTTTTTTACATTTTACCGTTTTTACCATTTAGCAATTTTTGAGAATAGCGATTTTGTGAATCAGCGTTTTTCCCTTTTGCGATTTTGTGGTTTTGTGTATTAGCGTTTTTTCGATTTTGTGATTTTACGGATTAGTGATTTTGCGATTTTGTGATATTTCGTTTTTGCGTTTTTTGTCTTGGAGATTTTGCGTTCGCGCGATTTTTCGTTTTACCGTTTTATGATTTTAGTTTCCTTATTTGCATTTTATGGGGTTTTCCATTTTGCAATTTTTAAGTTTTCGCGATTTTGTGATTCAGCGTTTTTCCGTCTTGCGATTTTGCTGTTTTGTTGGATTAGCGTTTTTTCGATTTTGTGATTTTACGGTTTTGTGATTTTGTCATTTTGCGATTTGGAGATATTTATTTTTTGCGTTTTTGTCTTGGCGATTTTGCGTCCGTACGTTTTTTTACGTTTATTTACGTTTAATTTTTTGCATTGTACAAATTTTTCCATTTAGCAATTTTTGAGATTTCGCGATTTTTTGATCTAGCATTTGTGAGATTTTGTGATTTAGCGATATTGCGTTGTTGTGCATTTATTGTTTTAGCGATTTTGTGTTTTGCCGATTTGAGCGTTTTGCCGTTTGTCGAATTGTGATTTAGCATTTTTTGTTTTTGCGATTTTACGGTTTTGAGATTTTGCCATATTGTGCTTGTGTGATATTTCGTTTTTGCGATATTCGTTTTGGCGATTTTGCGTTCTTCGTGTTAACATTTTACGATTTATTATTTGGCGATATTGTGTTGTTCTGCTACTAAGTTTTTGCATTTTTTGTTTTAGCAATTTTGCATTTTTGCGATTTTTCGTTTTACCGTTTTTCGAGTTTACGTATTTTCTTTTTTGCATTGTACCGTTTTTACCATTTTACAATTTTTGAGATTTCGAAATTTTGTGATTTAAGGATCTATTTTTTTTTTCTTTTTTGCGATTTTGCGGTTTTTTGAATATGAGTTTAGGCGGTTTTATATTTTTCGCTTTAGTGATTTTGAGTTTTACCGATTTGACATTTTTGAGATTTTTGCTATTTCTGATTTTTGGTTTTTGGAATATTGTGTTTTTTCGTTTTCGTGTGTTACCGTGTTACTATTTTGTGTTGTTACATTTTTGCAATTGTGCAATTTTGCGATCTTGTGAAATTTTCTTTGTGGCGTTTTTAATTTTTTAGATTTTCAGTTTTTGCGATGTTGCTTAGATTAAAAGCTGTCGGGTTTCCGTGGATTTTTATAAATTTTTATTTTTTTGTACTCTTGTATTAAAAGTATGTGAACAGCGTTACACATTTATCGATTCAGCGAATCAGTTATGAGCTTAGTATGTATTGTAATGCAGAAATCACTTTTATGATTTGACACAGACGTAAAACTTTACCTTAAAAAAAATGCTGCTCTCTTGAAATTGGCGGGTGTGATCATGATTCCGATATTTAAACGGACATTGCCAGATTATGATTGTCTACCTATATTATGTTGAACTAGTTTCACTACTTAAGTTTTTAACTAAAATAACTCATTTTAATATATGGGATGAATTGAGTAGGAGAATTTCTTAAAAATACTCCATATGTGTAAGATTTTCATGACTCTGCATAATGCTTAGCAAAAAAGCAGGAAAAAAATTTTTGGTTTATACACACTACGTAGCAGCAAATGATTCCATCCATATGAGTCTCCCAAAAAGATGTTAGAGATTTATGTAAATAAGTTTTTCTTGGATACAAATTATGTCCACAGGGTGTAATTTTATACAAAAACTAAATATAGAAAACTTAAAACGAAGAAAAACTTTTAAAATTCACAAAAAATATGTTAAGAAAAGAAGTGATAAAATATTTAAAAAATTATAAACTTCATAAATAAATATGGTACAAAATGTAAAAGTTTTTGATATTAAAAAAAAAAAAATATATATGAAAAGTTTACAATCAATTGCAGTCATATGAGTTGTTAACATTGAAATGATAAGAAAAATAGTTCATTAAAATGTTATTATTGTAATTGTAATTATGAATAAATTTGATAAAACCTAAGAGCTTCTTTTTTTTAATATTACAAAAAAAGGAAAAAAGAAATCGAAAAAAAATAGAAAAAACAAAATAAAAAAAAACGTTCTTCGTAATTTGTCTTCTAAAACTACTTTCACTTCTTAAGTAGGAAGGTCAACTGGTTCCAGAATATATTCGCAGTTATTTTTAGAGTTCCGTATAAAAAAACAAGTAAGAAAATTATTGTCGGTCTAGACCGACTATACGATATCCTATACCATGCGTTTAGAGGCCCTACCTCTTAGGTCAAACTAATGAAATATAGAAAATAAACATAAACTAAATTCAAGTAGCATTGTTCTTAATTTTTTTGCCTTTGGATATGTAAATGTTCATATCGGCTGCTATATTTGAGGCATTTCATTTTTGTCACCTCGAACGTTTTTTCTTAAAAAAAAAAAATTTTTAATTCAAAAATGTTTAAATTTATATATAACAATCTGTGATACCCTCCGCCTGGGTTTTAAGTTTACATTAATATCTGGACTTACTGCACTATTTATAGCAAATATATGCAAAATATTTACTACAATGAACACAGTGAATTTTTACACTTTTTTTAAAGGTGACCACATTATTTAGCTCATATCTTGGCACCCGAGTTACTCAATTTTTAACACCAATTTAGCTAGGTAATTGACTTATTCTGTGAATAAGGGTGAGTTAAAGAAACAAACGGATGGACGGACAGATGCACATTGCTATATAAGCTCAAGTTGTTATAAAGTTGAAGAATTTGGGGTCGGAAATTAAATTTTTGATGTTCTTTAAACGGAATGACCAATTAATATACACCCTCTGCTCAGTGGTGTACATCAGTCCTAGAGGTGAATAATATTTTTTTTCCACCTCATTACTTTTTTGTACTTTATAACGCTATGTGGTCACGGTATAATGAATTTGTGCTGATGTTTGTAACTACCAAAAATTTTTGACCTAGACCCATCTTTATTATACCGCTCGACTTAGACTCACTTTCTGAGTCGATTTAGCAATGTCCATCCGTCCGTCCATCCGTCTGTCTGTCTGTGTGTCCATGTATAACTTTTATTCAAACAAATATCAATATATATTGATGAAATTTGGTAAATGAGCTTTTATCAGCCATAGGATGAACGCTGTTCAAATTGGTGAAAATCGGTTCATGCTCAGACCTAGTCCCCATACAAATGACCCATATAAGATGATTTTGGTAAATTGGATTTGTGTATGTTTGTAACATCCATTTAACAGTAGACAAAAATAAACCCTATAGGACAATTCTTAGTAGCTCCCATATGAATCTGATTCACGATCTTCGTTTAAATTTATCACAAAACAAAAATATTGCACCGATTTTTCTCAAATTTGGCTTGCATACGGTTTTGCAAAAAATAACTAAGGTTGCCTAATATGGTCATGATCAGGGCATTTTTCGATCTAGTCCCTATATAAATATAACATCGATATGAACTTCTTCATATCCGACCTCCAAAAATCATGTGAGTTCGATCACAGGGGGAACGTCATCTATATAGCACTTATAGCAAACAACTTCAGGGGCTCTGCTAATACAAAAATATATGTGACCTTCTCCGAGAAAAGGGACCTAGTGTGTGAAAATTAAGTTTTGAGAAAAAAACGCATTTAAAGTTTCTACACCTCTTTAGGTACCAGAATCCACCGTTTTTGACACAACCCGTTTTTTGACACACAGGTCCCTTTTCTCGGAGAAAGTCACATATATAACTTATTATTTCAACTGGTTAGTTTTTAATTTTTTGTTTTTAATTTTTATTTTTAATTTTTCATTTTTTATTTTTCATTTTTCATTTTCCACTTTTCATGTTTCATTTTTTATTTTTCATTTTTCATTTATCTTTCTTAGTTTTTCACTTTTCATTTTTCAAAACTTTTTTATAACACTATTCGCTCGCTCATTTTGTCTCCAAACACTTCCTAATGAAATCCTGACATCGTTTTTTTCCAAACACTTCCTAATCTTTTCACCAATACAAACATTCCTCACACGGTTTTCGTTTTTCATTTTCATTTCTCATTTTTTATTTTTCATTCCTCAATTTTAATTTTTCAAGTTTCATTATTCATTTTTAATTTTTCACATTTCATTTTCCATTTTCCATTTTTCATTTTGAATTTTTTATTTTTCATTTTTAATTTTTTATTTTTCATTTTTCAATTTTCATTTTTCATTTTTGATTTTTAATTTTTCATTTATAATTTTTCACTTTTCATTTTTCTCGCTCGCTCATTTCGTCTCCAAACATTTCTTAATGAAATCCTGACACCAATTTATCTCCAAACACTTCCTAATCTTTTCAGCAATACAATCGTTCCTCATACCGTTTTGGGTTTTCATTTTTCATTTCTCATTTTTTATTTTTCATTTTTCATTTTAATTTTAATTTTAATTTTAATTTTTAATTTTTAATTTTTAATTTTTAATTTTTAATTTTTTATTTTTCAAATTTCATTTTTAATTTTTCATTTTCATATTTCATTTTCCATTTTTCATTTTTAATTTTTTATTTTTCATTTTTAACTTTTTATTTTTCATTATTTAATTTTCATTTTTAATTTTTCATTTTTCAAATTTCATTTTTCATTTTTGATTTTTAATTTTTCATTTATAATTTCTCACTTTTCATTTTTCATTTTTCTCGCTCGCTCATTTCGTCTCCAAACATTTCCTAATGAAATCCTGACACCAATTTATCTCCAAACACTTCCTAATCTTTTAAGCAATACCATCGTTCCTCATACCGTTTTGGGTTTTCATTTTTCATTTCTCATTTTTTATTTTTCATTTTTCATTTTAATTTTTAATTTTTTATTTTTCAAATTTCATTTTTAATTTTTCATTTTCATATTTCATTTTTCATTTTCCATTTTTAATTTTTATTTTTCATTTTTAACTTTTTATTTTTCATTATTTATTTTTCATTTTTAATTTTTTATTTTTCATTTTTCATTTTTCATTTTTAATTTTTAATTATCGTTTTTAATTTTTCACTTTTCATTTTCCATTTTTCTCGCTCGCTCATTTCGTCTCCAAACATTTCCTAATGAAATCCTGACACCATTTTATCTCCAAACACTTCCTAATCTTTTCACCAATACAATCGTTCCTCACACCGTTTTGTCTTATTCTGTTTTTCTGATTGTATTGGGAAATAGATTTTTACCCCACTATCGTAAAATGTTTTACATCAAACATTAAGAATGCCACTCAAATTTGGTTTATGCTTATTTTCTATATCTAATTAGTTGGACCTAAGAGATAGGGTCTCTAAATGCTTGGTGTAAGGTATCGTATAGTCGTTGAAGGTAGACTATAATTTTCTTAGTTGCTTTAACTTATATTTAACTGCAAACTAATATTCAAACGCGGCTATAATGATTTTCTCCCGTACAAAAAAATTTTTTAAGCTAAAAATATATTTCGTACTTTATTTTCTTATATTTGCTTCATATAAATTTTTTGCCGCTAATAATATACAGGGTTTTAATAGAATTGTTTTTTTTTCTGAAAATCCTTTCATTTTATTTAAAAACTATTTTGAACAACGACTGACACCTTTTAAGCTTATGCAATGCTTAATGCATTCTAATATTGATATGATGATATGTGCACTTACATTAACAACTGTCATATTCCACGAACCCAAAAGTGGATTTAAAATTATAGTTCTAGTTTGATATTATATTCCCAGTAAAATGTGTCAACCATTATTTAATACACAGACTAATTCAATTTATCATATAAATACATTTATGACAAATGTATCCAACGTTATGTTTTACAAATTGCCGTTATTTAAGATCATTTGATATTCTGAATTGGTTTTTTATTTATTATTTTCTGTTGGACATAAAGAGTATTAATACTTTTTTCATGTCGTTCATTTTTAATGAAAATTTCATAACCTCTACTTCAAGCAGAGTACTCACTGACTGGTTATTCACTTAATCGGATTATGAATAGATGACAGATGAATGAATAAAAACTATTCATATATTTTATGTTTTGTGTCATGGTTTACAATAATATCTCTCAAAATGTAGACAAACTCTTTTGTGGATGTGTCATATGTATGTGTCATATGTATGTGTGTGTGTAGGTAAATACCACCTAGTGTTAACCTATTGTAAGCAAATATTTATATAAGATATTTTAAATTTTCTCATTTGAGATTCTAATTTGAACTTACAATCCGTCAGTCAAACGTTTGCAAAGGACCCTCGGATTATTTAGTGTTTTGGAATTTAAAATGAATAACTGACCATTTATCTAAATTGGTAGAACATTTATTTTACATTTGCTTATTTCAACATGCAGATGTTATCTCTTGGGAATATTTATGATTGTAAAGTTCAAGTATGTGTGTTTATGTTTATTCAATTCATATAAACATAGATACATGAACATCCATACATTCATATAAACATATATGATAGATTGATGAGTGTTTTTAGATTTGAAATTCATTTATACGATTTTTTATAGTTGGACATTTACTAAAAACAAAAATTAAGAGAACATAAATAAATTTTTGATTCAAATAAATAAATAAAAGTAGAAAATGTTGCTTCAAAATATACGAATATGATTAATAGATGGAAATAAAATGTTACTTGCTAATATAAAATATAAAATCGAAATGAATAAAATAAATTATAATAAAATAAAACAAAATAAAATAAAATAAAATAAAATAAGATAAAACAAATTGAAATAAAATAAATTCAATAAAATATAATAAAATAAAATTAAATAAAATAAAATAAAGTGAACTAAAATAAAATAATATAAAAAAAATAAAATAAAAAAAAAAAAAAAAAAAATAAAAAAAAAATAAAATAAATTAAATAAAAAAAAACAAAATAGGAAAAAATTATAAAATAAACTAAAATTAAGTAATAAAAAAAAAATAAAATAAAAGTAAATAAAATAAAATAAACTGGACTAAAATAAAATGAAATAGAATAAAATAAAATAAAATAAAATTAAGCAAGATTAAACAAAATATATTAAAATGAAATAAAATAAACTAAAATAAATTAAAATAAAACAAATTAAATAAAATAAAATAACATAAAATAAAAAAATTAAATAAATTAAATAAAATATAACAAAATAACATTAAATAAAATAAAGTAAACTGAAATAAAATAATATAAAAAAATAAAATAAAATCAAATAAAATCAAATAAAATAAATTAAAACAAAATAAAATAAAATAAATAAAGTAAAATATAACAAAATAAAAAAATAAAGTATAATAAAATAAACCAAAATAAATAAAATAAATCAAATAAAACAAAATAAAATAACATATAAAATAATATAAAATAAAATTAAATAAAATAAAATAAAATAAAATAAAACAAAATTAAATAAAATATGATAAATTAAAATAAAATAAAATAAAATAAATTAAAATAAAATAATATGAAATAAAATAAATAAATTAAAATATAACAAAATAAAATATTAAATTAATTGAAATTAAATAAAATAAAATAAAATAAAAAAAAATAAAATAAAATAAAATAAAATGAAATAAAATAAAATTAAATTAAACAAAATGAAGTAAAATAAAATAAAACAAAATAAGTTAAAATAATATAAAATACATTAAAAAAATAAATTGAAATAAGATATTAATATAATAAAATAAAACAAAGTAAAATAAAATAATTTGAAGTAAAATGAAATAAAATAATATAAAATAAAGGACAATAACAGAAAATTAAATAAAATAAAAATAAAATAAATTAAATAAAGTTAAAATAAATTAAAGTAAAGAAAGATAAAATAAAATAAAGTAAAATAAATTAAATTAAATTAAATTAAATTAAATTAAAATAAAATAAAATAAAAAATAAAATAAAATAAATTAAAACAAATTGAAATATAAAATAAAATTAAATTAACTAACACATAAAGAAGAATAAAATATAGTTGAACAAAATAGAGTAAAATAAATAAAATAAAACAAAATAAAATATAAAGTGAAATACAATAGAATAAATTAAAATAAAATAAAATAAAATAAAATAAAACAAAATAAAATAAAATAAAATAAAATAAAATAAAATAAAATAAAATAAAATAAAATAAACTAAACTAAACTAAACTAAAATAAAATAAAATAATATAAAATAAAATAAAATAAAATAAAATAAAATAAAATAAAATAAAATAAAATAAAATAAAATAAAATAAAATAAAATAATATAAAATAAAATAAAATAAAATAAAATAAAATAAAATAATATAAAATAAAATAAAATAAAAATAAAATAAAATATAATAAAATAAAATAAAATAAAATAAAATAAAACAAAATAAAATAAATTAAAATCAAATGTTATTGTTATGTATTGTTGATCTGTATTGGAATAAATAGTTATTTATTGTTCGGTTTAAGATCATTATATTTTTCTAATGAAAGAAAGATAATAATTTTTGTAATGTAAGCGAAATGTTGGAAAAAAAATTGAAGACAGCGCTAGATGGAGTAGCTTCTTTCGAACAAAGCGACTTGTTCATCTTCAGCATCCTTCTGCCTATTACTTCAACTCATGCTTAATCAACTATTTAACTCAACATTTGAAAGAAAAGAACATGAGAAATTTTTTTCTTTTTTTATATACGATATTTCCATTACATTACAAAAATTATTATCTTTCTTTCATTAGAAAAATATATACATGATCTTGAACCCAATAATAAATAACTAATTATTCCAATACAGATCAACAATATATAACAATAACATACAACACATTAGGTACAATACATTTGTGTAATCTGTTAAGATTTCAAATGCCATTACAGTTCCATCTAGAGGACAATGGCATAAACAATTACAAGACTTGTAATTGATCCGGCTATGTTAATGTAGAGAAAGCTAAACATTGCAAAAGCTCAGCTTGTTCGTACAAACTCTCGTATATAAAAAAGAAAAACATTTCTCATGTCCTTTTCTTTCAAATGTTGAGTTAAATAGTTGATTAAGCATGAGTTGAAGTAATAGGCAGAAGGATGCAGAAGATGAACAAGTCGCTTTGTTCGAAAGTAGCTACTCCATCTAGCGCTGTCTTCAATTTTTTTTCCAATATTTCGCTTACATTACAAAAATTATTCAGCCCAGTTCTAAATATTCCCAGGGAAATGAGTTCCCGGGGAATTCATTTTTCCCGAGAATAAATCCTCCTATTCTAAACAGGCGGGGATAAGAATAATATGGGAGAGAGAATTTCGATTATTCGAAGACAGCTGTTTTGCTTCAGTTGTTTTGTTTTGTTTACAAATTTAAAAATTTTTGTGGAAATTAATAGTAAAACTTTTTTTAAAATCTTTAATAAATTAAAATAAATACAAAAAATGTTCAGTGTAGCGTTTCTGATGGTAGCTGAAACAGAAGAGCGGCAGCAGGACAAGACGGAGCAAAGCATGGCAAGAAGAAACTACGTGATGCCAGCAACCCACTTGAATTGCCTGCTGAGTTTAATTTCCCCTCCAAATTGCGCCATACCCGGCTTAGCTCCTCCTTGCTTCCTTTGAACATCCCGCATGCAACATCAGGGTTGGCTTGCATTGTGTTCAAAAGAACATGAATTTGTTTTTTTTTTTGCTTTTGACCTGAAAGCCACATTTATGCCATAATAATATTATTATACAAAATTTTAGATGATATATGTATATTACTATTTTCATTTTCAAAATATTAAATACATTTTTCGCAGCACTCCCTCTCAATTTTTTGGCGGAATTATTCCCAAATTATTCTCCCTTTTATTGACATTCAGAATAGCTACTTTTTTCCCGGGGAAGAGATTCCCATTTTCGAAGTTCTTTTAGAATAAGGGTAAAGGGAAAAGAGAAAAAATTCCCGGGGAGATTTTATTAAGAATAGGGAACAGGGAATAGGGAAAAAATTCCCAGGGAATTGAGAATTGGGCTGATTATCTTTCTTTCGTTAGAAAAATATATATATACATGATCTTAAACCGAACAATAAATAACTAATTATTAATATAAAATATAATAATATAAAATAAAATATTAATATAATAAAATAAAAATAAAATAGAATAATTTAAAGTAGAATAAAGTTAAATTAAATTAAATAAAATAAAAGAAAATATATTAAAAACAAATAAAATAACATAAAAAATTAATTAACATAAAATAAAGTAATTTAGAATAGAAAATAAAATAAAATTAAATAAAATAATATAAAATAAAATAATAAATAAAAAAAAAATAAAATGAAAAAAATAAAATAAAATAAAATAAACAAAATAAAATAAAACAAAATAAAATAAAATAAAATAAATGAAAATAAAACAAAATGAAATAAAATAAAATAAATTAAATTAAATAAAACAAAATTAAATATAAAATAAAATAAAAGTAAATAAAAGCAACTAAAATAAAGTAAAATAAAATAAAACAAAATAAAATAAAATAACAAATTAAATGAAATAAGATATTAATATAATAAAATAAAACAAAGTAAAATAAAATAATCTAAAATAAAATGAAATAAAATAATATAAAACTAAAGAAAATGAAAAAAAACAAATTAAAATAAAATAAATTAAAATAAAATAACTAAAATAAGATGAAATAAAATAAAACGGAATAAAATAGAAAATTAAGTAACATAAAGTAATAAAAAAAAAAATAAAAAATAAAATAAAACAAAATTTAACAAAATAGAATAAAACAAACAAATAACTAAAATATAAAATGAAATAATACAATAGAATAAAATAAAATAAAATAAAATAAAGAAAAAAAAAAATAATACTCGTATATAAAAATCGAAATATATCTTAAAAATTATGTTTTACTGTGTAGTAAATAAATGAATAAAAGACCGGCACAATCGTATTGGAAAAACGCATAATCGGTCTCGATGTTTTAAAGTTATCAAATTTTTAGTTAATAAATATTTAAATTAGATTATAGTACAATTACGTAAGATGGACCTTTTTTTTGAAATATGTATCACATTATTTTTACCAGATGCCAGAGAGCTGAATATAGTTCTTTTGTCACCTCAAACGTTTTTTAACCTCTCAAATTTCTCTCATTTTAAAATTAAATTTGTTATACAGCGTCTCCAATTAAAAGTTTGTTTGCCTTTTTCGGCATACTGGTCAATTCCATAGGGCTTAATATTATAATTTCACCTCAAAATTTTTTCAGCTAACAAAATTTTAGCAAATATAAATTTATTGTTTTTTCTTCAACAACGTTTTCCACTACAATGTGATAAGGGTATAATGAGTTTGTGCTGATGTTTTTAACTGTCAAAAAATCAAAAATATTTGACCTAGGCCTATCTCTTATTATACCGATTGAGCCAGATTTTTTTTTTTGAGTCGACTTAGCGCTGTCCGCCTGTCCGTCTGTCCGTCTGTCTGTATGTCCGTGTAAGTTATAGGTTACAAATATGATTATATTTAGATGAAAATTTGAAATGCAACCTTTCGACTGCAGGACGAACGATATTAAAATAAGTGAAATTCGGTGCATGGTCGGACCTAGTCCTCATAGAAAATATTTTTGAGTGACTTAAATTGACTTAAATTGCGATAAATTCCCAACACGTATAGATTTATTACATATTTTAGCACAATACTTAGGGAGCTCTGACCATTATAAAAATGATTCCCGATCTTCACTTAAAAAAAATTAAAAAATTTAAAAAAAATATTGCACACAATTTTCTCAAACTTGGTTTGTATATATTTTTGCAAAAAGTAATTGACTTTACTAAATATGGTCAGGGTCAATCCATTTTTCGACATAGCCCCATATTAATATAGCATCCGATATGAACTTTATATCCGAAGATAACAAAATTAATAATAACGCCACTCAAATGTCTTTTATGCTTATTTTCGATATCCAATTAGGTGGACGCATGGTGTAGGGCATAGTATAGTCTGTCTAGACTGACTATAAATTTCATACTTGACCATGACCACATAGTGGTGTAGAGTGTAATTAGTTTACTTTATTTCCAACATATTGGTTTTGTGTGAGAACAGGAAAACACTTCAATATTTTCGAAACTCTAAGTTTCATATTTATGACCGTTTTCGAAAAAAATATATCATACTTTCCTCATAGAGGTGAATAATATTTTTTCACGTTAACATTTTTTCACTCAAAAATATTTTAACAATAAATTTTACATTTATTTGTTTTATCACTTTCTTTTTATTTATTTCAAATTTTATTTGCATACTTAACATTTAGTTTTCCTCAAAATAAAAAACATCAATTTCAGAATACTTCAATTGATAAGAAAATACTGAAATCTTAGCAGTCTGACAAGTTTTTGAAGAACCCTAACACACAGGTGTCTAGCATCATAAACCGATTTCAAAATTATATATTTCCGCAATTTATCTTTTGCAATGACACTAAATTCGAAATAAGCTGCTAAGAGATTGGCGTATTCTTCCTTGCACTTGGCTATGAAATACACCAATGATGTGTTTACTTTGTAATTTTACGTTTGCGTAATGTTCATTTGATCCTGCTGCATAACAACAGTAACAGTAAAGTATACTTAAGCCATTCCCCAAGGGATAACCAACCAATTGATGTAACTTTTTTGTTTGTTTGCATTTTTTTTTTTTGTGATGATACTGCAAGCATTTTCCAAATAAAACTGATTTGTTAGAACAAGTATAAATGAAAGGAAATGTTAACTGCATTGATGCTACCCGTAGGAATTAAATGTGCTTTTAATGGTACAACAGAAAAGCATTAACATTAAATCAAAAAAGAAATTAAAAAACCGAAGACCTCAATTTAATTCGCTTTAAAATTAAATAAAATTAAATTTAATAAAATAAAATAATATAAAAAAAAAAATAAAAAAAATTGTAAAATAAAATAGAATAAAATAAAATAGTAAATTAAAATAAATAAAATTTAATAAATTTAAACAAAATAAAATAAAATATAATAAATCTAAATTAAATAAAAAAAAATAAAAAAAAGTAAAATAAAATAAAAAAATAAATTAAAAAAAATAAAATATAATAAATTAAAATAAAATAAAATTAAATAAAATAATTATAAAATAATGAAATAAAATAAAATAGAATAAAATAAAGTAAAATTTAATAAAATAAAATAATATAAATTAAAATAAAATAAAATAAAATAAAATAAAATAAAATAAAATAAAATAAAATAAAATAAAATAAAATAAAATAAAATAAAATTTAATAAAATAAAATAATATGAAATAAAATAAAATGAAATAAAAAAAAAAAATAAAAAATAATAGTAAAATAAAATAAAATAAGAAAATGAATTTTAGTATATAAAATTTAATAAAATAAAATAAATAAAAATAAAATAAAATAAAATAAAATAAAATAAAATAAAATAAAATAAAACTAAATTAAATAAAATAAAATTAAATAAAATAAATTAAAATATATTAATATGAAATAAGATGAAATGAAATGAATTAAAATGAAATGAAATAAAATAGAAAGAATAAAGTACAATAAAATAAAATAAACTAAAATAAAATAAAATAAAATAACAAAAATAAAATAAAATAAAATAAAATAAAATAAGATGAAATTAATTAAAATAAAACAAATTTAATAAAACAAAAAAAATTAAATAAAAGAATATAAAATAAAAAAAAAAATAAAATAAAACAAAATAAAATAAAATAAAATAATATTCTCATGTTCTTTTCTTTCTAATGTTGAGTTAAATAGTTGATTAAGCATGAGTTGAAGCAATAGGCAGAAGGATGCTGAAGATGAACAAGTCGCTTTGTTCGAAAGTAGCTACTCCATCTAGCGCTGTCTTCAATTTTTTCCAAATTTCTCTTACATTGCATAAAAGCATTATCTTTTCTAATATTAGAAAATGTATACATGATCTCGAACCGAACTATAAATAACTAATTATTATTACAACACAAGATCGACAATACATAAAAACTAACATACAAAACGTACGGTCCAATGCAATTGTGATAAATCTGTTAAGATTTCACATGTCATTACAGTTCCCATCTATGGGACGTTTGGCAAAACAAAAAGACCTTTTTTCACATTACGAGATTTGTAATTGATCAGAGCGATGTTAATGTAGAGAAAGCTATAAATTGGAAAAAACTCTGCTTGTTCGTTCTAACTCTCGTATGAAAAGAAAGAAAAAACATTTCTCATGTTCTTTTCTTTCTAATGTTGAGTTAAATAGTTGATTAAGCATGAGTTGAAGCAATAGGCAGAAGGATGCTGAAGATGAACAAGTCGCTTTGTTCGAAAGTAGCTACTCCATCTAGCGCTGCCTTCAATTTTTTCCAAATTTATCTTACATTGCATAAAAGTATTATCTTTTCTAATATTAGAAAATGTATACATGATCTCGAACCGAACTATAAATAACTAATTATTATTACAACACAAGATCGACAATACATAAAAACTAACATAAAATATAATAAAATAAACTAAAATATAATAAAACCAAAATAAAATAAAATAATAAAATAAAATAGAATAAAATAAAATATAATAAAATAAAATAAAATAAATTAAAATAAAATAAAATAGAGTAAAATGAAATAAAATAAAATAAAATAAAATAAAAAATATATAAAATAAAATATTATAAAATAAAATAAAATAAAAATCAAATAAAAAAAAATTTTGAAATAAAATAAAATATAATAAAAAAATAAATTAAAATAAATAATATTTAGTAAATTAAAACAAAATAAATTAAAATAAAATAAAATCAAACTAAATTAATAAAATAAAAAAAAATAGTAAAATATAATAAAAAAAATAAATTAAAATAAATAAAATATATTAAATTAAAATAAAATAAAATATAAAATTAAATGAATTATTGAAATAAAATAAAATAGAATAAAATAAAGTAAAATTTAATTAAATAAAATAACGTAAATTAAATTAAAATAAAGTAATATAAAATAAAATAAAATAAAATGCAATAAAATTAAATAATATAAAATAAAATAAAATAAAATAATATAGTAAAATATAATAAGAAAATAAATTCAAAAATATTAAATTTAATAAATTAAAATAAAATAAAACTAAATTAAATAAAATGAAAAAAAATAGTAAAATAAAATAAAAAATAAAAATTAAAATAAATAAAATTTAATAAATTAAAATAAAATAAAATAAAATTAAATAATATAAAAAAAGATAAATAAATAAAATAAAATAGAATAAAATAAAGTAAAATTTAATTAAATAAAATAACATAAATTAAAATAAAATAAAAAAATAAAATAAAATAAAATAAAATAAAATAAAATAAAATGAAATAAAATAAAATAAAATAAAATAAAATAAAAAAAAAATGAAATATATTAATATGAAATATAATGAAATGAAATAAAATGAAATGAAATAAAATAGAAAGAAAAAAATGAAATAAAATTAAATAAAATAACAAAAATAAAATAAAATAAAATAAAATAAAATGAAATGAAGTAAAATAGACAAAAAAAAAATTAAATAAAATAAAATAAATTAAAATAAAACAAATAAAATAAAACAAAAAAATTAAAAAAATAAAATAAAATGAAAAATAATAAAATAAAATATAATAAAATAAACTAAAATAAAATAAAACCAAATAATATAAAATAATAAAATAAAATAAAATAAAATAAAATAAAATAAATTAAAATAAAATATAATAAAATAAAATAAAGTGAAATGAAATAAATAAAATAAAATAAAATAAAATAAAATAAAATAAAATATATAAAATTTAATAAATTAAAATAAATTAAATAAAATAAATAAAAAAAATAATAAAATATAATGAAAAAAAAAATTAATTAAAATAAAATAAAATTAATAAAATAAAATAAAGTAAAATAAAATAAAACAAAATAAAATAAAGTAAAATAAAAAAAAAAAATAATATAAAATAGAATAAAATAAAATAAAGTGAAATTCAATAAAATAAAATAAAATAAAATAAAATAAAAAAATAAAATAATATAAAATAAAAAAAAATAAAATAAAATAAAATAAAATAAAGTAAAATAAGATGAAATAAAAATTAAAATAAAATAGAAAAAAAATGAAATAAAATAAAATAAAATAAAAATAATATAAAATAAATAATAATAAAAATGTACTTTTAAAAAAGAACACTAAAAAAAGTATTTTATGTTTAATATTGAAGATTTTCTTCATTATATCGTGATAACGATAAAGAAATGTGTGGCTATACTTGCTAAAGAAAGCAAATCTGACAATTAAAACGACTACCACAATAAGAACAATTACGGTCCCTTTTGGTCGATTTGGATGATTTTAAATAGCAACTCCTTCGGAAAGTTAGAAAATGCTATTTTGTGAAAACGAATAGTCTAGCCTAGTTATTGAGGGTGTGATTCTGATTTCTACAGAGAGAGAGGCAGACGGATAAACGTTCACTGCTAAATCAACTCCCCCTGTTGTGAGGATCAGGAAGATATATGGTGCAAACGGAATGACTATCGCACATATACCCTCTGCTCAGTGTTGTGGAGGGTATAAAAACATCAGCACAACTATGGAGCTTATGATGAATTATAATTTTTTTGTTTAGTAAACTAATGGGTTGAACATTTAAAAAAAATCATTCTAGAGATAAATAAGAAATGATGAAAACTAAACTTATTCATTTTTATCAATTAAGAAAATTTCCGATTAAAATATCTCTATTTCTGAAGAAAAATACATAAATAAAAAGCCGGTAAATATTTCTCTGATGTGTTCTTATTTTCTAAGATATTCATGTATTCCCAGTACAGGAAAATCTGCTCAACGGCAATATAAAGTGTTTTAGTTTAAACAATAGCACTTAAAACTAATAAAAAAAAACTAAAGTCTGTCTGTGATAACTTACACAATGAGTTTCGGGAATGGATTTTTAAGGCCAACCGTACTGGATGAGGCAAGAAATAGAAATAAGCAGTTAATGAACTCAGAGTGGGCATTTGTATGGAGGCGAGATCTCTAATATCAGTAACCATTGTCCTAAGTTCGATAAAAGCTTATATTCTAAATATAATCAAAATATATATATTCAAGATTTTACACATAGATACACAACAGAAATACAGATGGATGAATAGAAATCTTGAAATCGACTCGCAGTCAGAAACTATTTTTTCATATTAAATAGTTCAATTTCTCCATATATTAGACTGAAAGCCACTGTTACTGTGACCACAGCTGATTTTAGGTACTGTGTATTTGCTTATCTCTGTTTATCGCAAAGCAAATACCTTCGAAACAAAATTATATTTGTGTAGGTATGTTAGTATAGTTGTATATAATCCATTGTTCTTTTATATAAGTTCCAGAGCATAAATAGTTAGTTGTTTGCATTACTAACATGGTGTTAATATTAACGCATACTTTATGTATGATGCGTAGAAAAAACATTAACAAATACACACTCACACATACACACGCCAAACTCAACATGTACTTAAATAAGAGACTGCAGTACATACTTGGAACTGAAACTGAAACTGAAAATGCCATATATTGTGCTGTCACGCGTAAATTATTGCTGTCAGTTTTGTTGAGTAAGGTAAAATGTGGAGAGTATAACGTGTAAACGACGTGTAAAAAGTTAAGGAATATAGCTAAATATTTCCATAGTAGTAGATAAGAAAAGGGGATGATGGATATCAGAAAGTTAGTACCATTTTTTTTTTGTGGAAATAATAGTAAACTACAGTAAAATAATTTTTGGCAAACAAAAATATTTTTTAACCATTTTTATCTTATTTTACTGAATATTTGTTTGTTTGTACAGCTGACCATCTTCTTTGAATTCAATTTCGAAGTGATTCTTATCAATTTCCTTTTACCAATGACTAAATTATACGCTTCTGTTTTTAAATATATATTGTTAGTAAGAGCACCATCACATTTTTTGTATATCCTAACACTTACTTGAAGACGAACATTAGGTAGGGAACAGTTATGGAATTCTAAATGTTAAGACGTCGATATTAAAATTTTATGAATATTTTCAGTTAAAATATAATAAAATATAATAAAAAATAAGAAAAAAATATAATAAAAGAAAATAAAATAAAAAAAATTAAAATAAAATAAAATAAATTA
>OY821521.1:194782025-194869525 GCA_963682025.1 Cordilura impudica | reverse complement strand
TTAAAATAAAAAATAAAAAATTATATTAAATTAAATTTTTTTAAATAAAATAAAATAAAATACAATAAAATAAAGTAAAGAAATAAATTAAAATAACATTACACAAAACTAAATAAAATATTTTAAAATAAAATCAACTAAAAACTAACTAAAAAAAAAAAAAATAAATTAAAAAAGAAAATAAAATAAAAAATTTAAACAAAATAAAATAGAAAATATAGAAAAGAAAAGAAAAGAAAAGAAAATCCAAGAAAAGAAAAGAAAAGAAAAGAAAAGAAAAGAAAAGAAAAGAAAAGAAAAGAAAAGAAAAGAAAAGAAAAGAAAATGAAAGAAAAATAAAAAATTAAATAAAATAAAATAAAATAAAATAAAATAAAATAAAACAAAATAATATAAAATAAAATAAAATGAAATAAAATGAAATATAGTAAAATAAAATAAAGTAAAATAAAATAAAATAATATAGCATAAAATAAAATAAAATAAAATAAAATAAAATAAAATAAAATAAAATAAAATAAAACAAAATAAAATAAAGTAAAATAAAATAAAATAAAATAAAATAAACTAAAATAAAATACACTAAAATACAATAAAATAAAATAAAATATAATAAAATAAAATAAAATAAAATAGAATAATATATAAGAAAATAAAAAAATTGAATAAAATAAAAAGGAAAAAAATAAAATAAAATAAAATAAAATAAAATGATATAAAACAAAATAATATAAAATAAAATAAAATAAAATAAAAAAAAAAATAAAATAAAATAAAGTAAAATAAAATAAAGTAAAATAAAATAAAATAATATAACATAAAATAAAATAAAATAAAATAAAATAAAATAAAATAATATCAAATAAAATAAAGTAAAATAAAGTAAAATAAAATAAAATAAAATAAAATAAAATAAAATAAAATAAAATAAAATAAAATAAACTAAAATAAAATACACTAAAATACAATAAAATATAATAAAATATAATAAAATAAAATAATATAAAATAGAATAATATAAAAGAAAATAAAAAAATTGAATAAAATAAAAAGGAATAAAATAAAATAAAATAAAATTATATAAAATAAAATAATATAAAATAAAATAAAATGATATAAAATAAAAATAAAAAATAAAATAAAATAAAATAAAATAAAATAGAATAAAATAAAATAAAATAAAATACAATACAATAAAAGAAATGAAAAGAAAAGAAAAGGAAATAAAATAAAAGAGAATAAAATAAAATAAAAGAAAAAAAATGGAATTAAATTAAAAGGAATTTAATAAAATAAAATAGAATAAAATAAAATAAAATAAAATAAAATAAAATAAAATAAAATAAAATAAAATAAAACATCTTAAATTAAAATTAAATAAAATGAAATAAAGTAAAATAAAATAAAATAAAATAAAATAAAATAAAATAAAATAAAATAAAATAAAATAGAATAAAATAATATAAAATAAAATAAAATATAATAAAGTAAAGTAAAATAAAATAAAATAAAACAAAATAAAATATAATAGAATAAAATAAAAGAAAATAAAAAAATTTAATAAAATTAAAAGGAATAAAATAAAATAAAATAAAATAAAATAAAATAAAATAAAATAAAAAAAAATAAAAAAAAAAATAAAATAAAATAAAAAAAATAAAGTACAATACAATAAAGGAAACGAAAAGAAAAGAAAAGAAAAGAAAAGAAAAGAAAAGAAAAGGAAATAAAATAAAATAAAATAAAATAAAATAAAATAAAATAAAAGAAAATAAAAAAATAGAATTAAATAAAAAGGAATTTGATAAAATAAAATAGAATAAAATAGAATAAAACATCTTAAAATAAAATTAAGCAAAATGAAATAAAGTAAAGTAAAATAAAATTAAATAGAATAAAATAATATAAAATAAAATAAAATAAAATAAAATAAAATAAAATAAAATAAAATAAAACATAAAATAAAATTAAATAAAATAAAATAAAATAAAA
The DNA here is from genome assembly GCA_963682025.1 of Cordilura impudica. Lineage (NCBI taxonomy): Eukaryota > Metazoa > Arthropoda > Insecta > Diptera > Scathophagidae > Cordilura > Cordilura impudica. The sequence goes on along the minus strand of OY821521.1, from coordinate 194,867,533 downwards.
TAAAATAAAATAAAATAAAATAAAATAAAATAGTATAAAATAAAATAAAAAAACATAAAATAAAATTAAATAAAAAAAATAGAATAAAATAAAATTAAACTAAGCAAAATAAAATATTTTAAAATATAATAAACTTAAATATTCATTTAAAAAAAATTAAAAAAATTAAAAAATAAATTAAAATAAAATTAAAATTAAATAATTAAAATAAAAAATAAAAAATTATATTAAATTAAATTTTTTTAAATAAAATAAAATAAAATAAAATAAAATAAAATAAAATACAATAAAATAAAGTAAAGAAATAAATTAAAATAACATTACACAAAACTAAATAAAATATTTTAAAATAAAATCAACTAAAAACTAACTAAAAAAAAATAAAAAAAAAAAATAAATTAAAAAAGAAAATAAAATAAAAAATTAAAACAAAATAAAATAATATAAAATAAAATGATGAATAAGAAATTAATTAAAATAAGTATAATTATGAGAATTAGTAGTAATTTATATTTTATTTTTACAGTTGTTTAAATTTATTAAAATTAAGATTATTATATATTAAACATAATTGCCACCCTAAGTTTATCTGACTTCAAGTAGCAAACAACACCTAAAACATACTCGTATCATATATTTGTTAATATTAATTTCATACATTTCAGTTCAGTAGAAAATTAAAGAAATAATGCCAACACTTTTGAAAGATAATCAGTATTTAGAATAATAAATTTATGAGTATATTTTAGCCTACTTTGATCAGGGCATTTGTAGTAGTAGTGGTGATATAACTATCTGTTAAGGTGTACAATTTACTCGGTTCTTCTTTAGTTTATTATTAAGGAAAACATTGAGGCTTACGGCATAAAGCGATTTAATGTTTCAAAGTGACCTAACAATTAAAAAAACCTATTATACGTATAAATTAAAAATGGTTGATAAATCTTTTTATTTTAAGCAAGCGATTAAGAATTTGAATTAAAAAAAAAACAAGTTATCAAATAATATAAATATTTTGATTATTTGAATAAATAGACAATTATTCGAGGAAGTAGAATTACTGAGGAAATATAAAATAATATAATATAAATACAATCGAGTGATTTAAAATTTTTTAAGTTATTCGAATAAATTAAAAACTTATTTGGCTAAGTGCAAAAATTTAAACCATTATATGTATAATTAAGTGATTAGAGTTTTAAAACGTTTCATAGATTCATAATTTATTTGACTAAATTGAACATATCATAAATTTATAATTAATTCGGCTTTATTGAATATTAGTCGAATAAAGGCAATCAAGTAAAATTTCGCTATAGAGAACAGCATTGATTAAGAAATAGTTTTTTTTCATTGTATAATCGCTATAAATTTATTTGAGCACTTTGTCATCGTTGAAGTATAGAGTCAATCTTAAAAAATATATTTTAATTAGTTAATCGATAAAAATTTATTCGAATAATTTATTATTCACAATTTTTAATTTACGTATGTCATGCAAAATTTCTCCTTAAGAATTAGAGAACTTAAACGTAATGTTCTTTAATCGATTAATCGACATACATTTCCTACAATTAGTCGCTACTCGAAATTTTGCCATTTTAAATTACTCGAGTAAAAATTCTTCGATAAAAGCTAGCATGAGTAAAAGTACTCGATTAATTAAAAGAAGTTTATTCAAGTGCATAACTTTCTCTCTAAAGCAACATTATTCGTTAAATTTCTACTAAAATAAATAAATTAATTTTTTTCTCGTTAAAAATTTGAAAGCTTAAAATAGTATTTTTTAATCGGTTAATCGATAAATTTTCTACGAATTATTTCCCAAACGAAATTTTTCGATTTTAATTACCCGAGTAAAAATTTGTCGACAAAAAGCAGCAGATCGTATATAAATATTTGTAAATCAATATAAAACCTACATGAAATATTCGTTATTCGAAATTTGTTATTTAGAATTACTCGAGTAAAAACGTATCATAAATTCATAATTAAATCGACTAAATTGAACGTATCATAAATTGATAACTTATTCGACTATATTGAATATTAGTCGAATAAAAGCAATCGAGTAAAATTTCGCTATAAAGAACAGCATTGATTAAGAAATTATTTTTTCATCGAATAATCGCTATAAATTTATCTGAACACTTTGTCGTCGTTAAAGTATAGAGTCAATCTTAAAAAATATGTTTTAATTAGTTCATCGATAAAAATTTATCGATAAAAATTTATTCGAATCATTCATTATTCACAATTTCGAATTTGTGTTAGTCATGTAAAATTTCTGGTTAAAAATTAAAGATCTTAAAATCGATTAATCGACATATACTTTCGCTATTTGAAATTTTGCCATTTTATGTTACTTGAGTTTAAATTCTTCGATAAAAGCCAGCATATAGGAAACAAATATTTGCTAATCAATATAAAACTTATTCGAAATATGCGCTTTTTGAAATCTGTCCTTTAAAATTACTCGATTAATCGAAAGATGATTATTCAAGTGCATAACTTTCTTTCTAAAGCAACATTATTCGTTAAATTTTTATTAAAGTAAATAAATTAATTTTTTACGCAGTTAATCTTAAAATTTCTCGTTAAAAATTTGAGAGCTTAAAAAATATTTTTTAATCGATAAATTTTCTACAAATAATTTCCCGTAAAAAATTTTTCAGTTTTAGATTACTCGAGTAAAAATTTGTCGACAAAAAGCAGCAGATTGTAGAAAAATATTTGTTAATCAATATAAAACTTATTTGAAATATTCGTTATTCGAAATTTGTCATTTAAAATTACTCGACTAAAAATTCTCGATTAATCGAAAGGAAATATTTCAAGTGCATACCCTACTATCTAAAGTAAAATTACCACTCCAAACTTTAGTCGAGTAAATAAATTAATGTGTTTATCAGTTAATCGATAAAAATTTATTCAAATTACTCGCTATTCGATATTTCTGATATACGTTAATCATGTAAAATTTCTCGTTAAAAATTAAGATTTTAAACATAAATTTTGTAGTCTATTAATCGAAATAATTTTTCTACAAATTATTCACTTTTTGAAACTTTTCATTTTAAATTACTTGAGTAAAAATTTCTCGATAAAAACCAGCATAGCGTAGATAAATATTTAAAATTACTCGACTAAAATTAGTCGGTTAATCAAAAGATGAGTATTCAAGTGCATGCCCGGCTATTTTGCTCAGTAATTGAATAATTTTTTTAACCAATTATAAATCGATGCAAATTTATTCTCTAATTTTTGGATTATCCTTATTTTGTTTATTCATACATGACCTAGTGTAGGGTATTTTATAGCTTTGTTTTTTTTTTTTTTAATTTTAGTTCTCAAGAACTAGTTTTTATTTGATATTTTTTTTATGCCAAAACTCTTATTTCCTGCGTTAGTGTTTTTCCTGGGACACAAGTCGTAGTTTCTTATTAATTTCTCCCCTCGCTAAATTTCTACATTTTACTTTCCTTTAAGAATTAATTGTAAATTAGACCATGAAATTAGTTTTAAAATTGTTCAGGCATAAATATTGTTTATGTTAATTATGTTAGTTGCGTATTTGCCATTTCGCGAATTATTATTATTATTATTGTTATTATTAAGTTCTAAATTGGAAAAATATTTTAAATAACCAACGATAAGTTTATGGTTGTAAATTACTTAAGGGTATTAAATAAATAAATTACTACAACAAGATAGCAACAACAAATTAAAGTAAAAGAAAGGTAACAAAATAGTAATTTCTGTTTGTTGTTTCTTAATTAAAAAAATAAAACATATTAATTATAGAGCTGAATTAACAAGTTATTTAATTAATGTTTCCATTCGAATCAAATTTTTAAAATTGACTTAAGTGCTTCTCATAAATTCATATTTTTTTTTTTTTAGAAAAATTATGACTTTTTCTTTTTTTAATAATAGAAGCTGTCAATATTTTTGTTTGATTTATATGAAACTTTATGCCATCAATTTGTCTAGACAGTTTCCAGTATTCACAGCTTTCTTAATATATAAAAATTTTGAAACATGACAAGTTCAGTGTCATTAATCTTTGTTTCCAGTTAATAGAACATTTCATATTTTTCTTCTATTTCTTTTCATTTTTACAAGTTCTTATTTCTGGTAAGATTTTGTACGAGTTTCTATTCATTTGGCTTTTTGCTGAATTTTAATGAAGTATTTTCAATTAATTTATAGATTTTTCGAATGTAACAACGAGTAAATTATTTGTTTTGCTCTCGCAACTAACAAGATAAGTATAATCTATATTTGCTGGTGTTGTTGTAGTTGTTGTTGTTGTCTGCCAATAAATCATTACTTTTTTCAATTATGTAATTAATCATAAAAAGGAATTTATAAGTATAGATTGAAGCATCTACAAATACAAACAAATATGATACATATTTACATTTCTACATTTACATATACATGAATATAATCCTCCACATATTTGCTACATTTTTAATTTTCATAATGCTTTTTTTTGTTGTTGTTTTTCAGTAAGAAGAAAATTATGACATCATGTTGAAGTGGTTTGTAAAATTTTGGTTTATCCAAGTTTAAAGAAATATGAGAAAGAACTTTTATAAATATGTGGAATGGATCAAGATTAAATATAATCGCCTATTTAGCAGCCGATATAACAAAATTTAGCCGATATCTAAGAATAATCTCATTCTAAATTCGACTAGTATGCCCTGTCATGCCTCGTTACGAATTATCGAGACTAATTGACGTGCATATTTTTGTAATCAATATTGGATTAATTCAGGGAAACTATGTTCGGATAATTTTTCGTTATTTTTAAGCTAATCCCATTTAAATTAATGAAAAAGAACAATTATCTATAGTATTAATAGGCAAGGCGATTTCTTGTGACCGATATAACTTTGTCAGTTTTAAAGCGATTTTAAGCAAACATACCTCATTTGAAAGGCATTTGATTTTAGCTGTCCACCAGGTTTAGAGATTTGTGCTGTCTGGAACAGTTTTTTTTTGTAAAATTCATTTAAAGTAGCTACTAACACTAGCAGAAAATTATACAATGATGTGTATGAGTTTAGTAAATTTGTTAATGTGTTTTCAAAAATTGTATATGAAAAGCCCTGTGTTGAATTGAAAAATAATTTTGCATATAAATCAATAACGACAATAACGCAATCGAATTTCATTATAACACTTGCATATCAAACGTCCTGTGTTGAATTGTGAATTGCCTAAAATTAGCATATATTTATGTGGTGGCTCAAATACCTTTAGGTCCATATTTCTGTGTGTTTAACAAATATATATCTATACTAATATAATAAAGAGGTAATGTGAGTTTGTTTGTTTGTTTGTAGGAGGTAATCTCCGTAACTACCCATCTGATCTTCCTGAAATTTTCAAAGAGTCTTACTGCGGATATGGGAAGTGCTATAGGCTATAATTTTTTAAATATTTTTAGTGAGCGTGGCACCTCCCACACAAAGTAAATTTTTAATATCATATACATATATTGAGTACTATGATAGGGAGAGCTTTGCAAATTTGTGTGAGGTCACCTATTGTTAATATTAGTAGCTACGCCAGAAATGGGCGGGTTAGGATAAGTGGGCGTGTACCTCCCATACAAGTAATTGTTCAATATTATATATCTCGAGTACTGTGATAGAGAGAGCTTTTAAAATTTTTCTGATGTCACCTATTATTAATGTGAGTAGTTGGATACAAAATGGGCAGTATTGGACCAATAGGCGTGGCACCTGCCACACAAAGTAAATATAAAATGCCATATGTCTGGAGTACTGTAATAGTGAGAGGCTTGGGACTTTGTGTGAGCCCTTAATTTATCCATGTGATTAGTTAGACAAAAAATGGGCGTGATTGGAGCAGTGGGCGTGGCACCACCCATACAAAGTAAATATATGATATCGTATAACTGGTGTGCTAAAAAAGGGAAGCTTTGACACTTTGCACGGGCCTATCAGATCTTAGTATGAGTAGTCGTACAAAAAATTGGCGGGTTCACACCAATAGGCGTGGCACTCGCCATGCAAAGTAACTACTTATTGTCATATATCTTGAGTACTGTAAAAGAGAGGGCTTTGTGGCTTTGCATGAGCCCATAGGTTATTTGTGTGATTAGTCGAACAAAAATGGTCGTGATAGGAGCAGTGGGCGAAGCACCGCCCATTAAGTAAATAGATATCGAATATATAACTGGTATACTATAAAAGGGAATGACTCGACATTTTGCACGAGTCCATCAGATATTAATGTGAGGAGTCCAATAAAAATTGGGCGGGATGGGATTGGTGGGCCTGGCACCTCCTATCTAAGAAATATGAAGTACTACGAAAGCAACAGTCTTGAAAAGAAAAAATAAAAATCACCCAAAAATCAAAAATCTTCAAAATCAAAAATGGGCAAAATCAAAAATCGCTAAGAGAAAAATTGCCAAATGATATTCTAAATTCAAGGTCAATAGTTAAGTGGTGCCAGATCTAATTTGGAAAATCCATGTTCTTCTCATGGGCAGCTATATGTACCTTTCTCCTGGGTAGGAACGCTGAAGCACACTGGGTTACATCTAGTAATGAAATAAATTTAATGATTTAAATACATTTAAAAAAAACATTGAAAGAATTAAATTGAATGAAATAATAAAATTTCTTAGAAAATTGCACCCGAATTTCGAGGGCTGGGCTCTGCTAGTCAAGCATAATTAAGTACAAGTGCAAGGAGTACAATAGGTGCACTTACACATCATATTTTATACATCATCATCATCATCATCATTTTAATATTCCTTGTTGGGAGCTGCAGGTATAATTAAATAAATTGCCTGCTTTGGCAAGCTTTGAACCTTCTTTGTAAGCAATTTTCGCAAGATTGCAATAATTAGATCAGAGGTTATCAAAAATCTTTATTTCGATCTTCTTGCGCTTCTTCCAATAACTGTGTGTGGAATTTTTCATTCCTAATTTCACGGCCACTGGATACAACAATAAGCAACACGCGCATTTTTATACCCTATACAACTATGTGGTCAGGGTATAATCATGATGTTTGTAACGAACAAAAATATTTGACCTAGACCCATATTTTATTATACCGATCGACTCAGAATCATTTTCTGAGTCGATTTAGCGATGTCCGTCCATCCGTCCGTCAGTGTGTCCATGTCAATTTTGTAATCAAACTACAGGGCGCAAATGTGAACATATTTTGATGAAATTTTGTACGTAAGCTTCTTTCGACCACAGCAGGAATGCTGTTGAAATTGATGAAAATCGGTGCATGTTCAGACCTAGCCCCCATACAAATGACACCTATGAAATCGACTTCAATTGCCATAAGATCCAAATTTTCATATAAATCTCAGTCAAACTGGGTTCGTGTATGTTATTACATCCAATTGCCAGTAGTCCAAATATTAACCATATGATATTTCTTAGTCATAGCCCCCATATGAAGCTGGTTCCCGATCTTCACTTAAATCTATCAGAAAACAAAAAAAATGCACAGATTTTGCTCAAATTTTGTTCGTATAAGTTTTTGCAAAAAATAAGTGACCTTGGCAAATTTGGTCAGTATCAGTCCATTTTTCGACCTAGTCCCCATATAAATGTAGCATCCGATATGAACTTTTTCATATTCAAAGGAAAAAAATTAGTTGGGCCTAAGAGATAGGGTCTCTAAACGCATTGTATAGGGTATCGCATAGGCGGTCTGGACCGATTATAATTTTCTTACTTGTTTTTATTAAATTAGCATATAATTTCATTTTGTTATTTCGACCGATGTTTCAGCGTTTCGGAAAAAACGTCTTGTCGTATTTCCATCATTCGTATTTCCAAAACAAAATATGAGTTGGTCAACTTTTAATACCATGCCTCTTTAAATTTTTTCTGAATTTCTTTTTTTGTTTCAGCTTTTATTTTTAAGTCGTTTTTTCTTAATTTCTTCATCCAATCTGTCCAATAACTCAACATGGTACTCGGCAGTTATTGTTTTTCCTTTCTCCAAGTTATCAATAAATATTATACCACGTGTATCCCAAAAAAAAAACTGGCTATTACTTTCCAGCCGATTGTCAAGTCCTGGTCGCTTTGGTTGGCTTTCGCACGGTTGTTATAAATCGAGGTAGAAATTCAGTTGATTTTACTTCAAACATCTCCAAAGTATACTTTGAATCATGAAAACGTTTCAGTTTTTGTTCAGCTGTTAAAAATCGCAGCACCCATTGGGCAGAAATATTTGCCGATTCACTATGTTGGTACCTTTATGATGTCAGCAATCACACTCACTTAATCTTTCGATCATCCAATATTGCGTGTTGCAATTTTCTTATGCTATCTTCGGTAACTGCCACATTTGGACGACCTGGACGATCTGTATCATTTGTGTTCGTACGACCACGTTTAAGTTTGGAATACCACCTTATAACTATTGAATATGATGGCTAAGATTCAGCATAATGTTTATCAATCCATTCTTGGTTTGAGCAGTCTTTTTTCCCACCGAAAAATAATGTTTAATCAAAACACGAAACTTTTTGGAATGCAGTTTTTTCTAAAACTTTAAAAGCAACATCATTTTTAAAACGGTACCTTTTTTTCTAATTAATGAAATGTCATGAAATTTTGACATAATTGGCCCTACTGAATAAACTAAAAAACTGGCACTTTATGTGAGGCCATGTACTTTTCACTCCAGGTAGTATTTCACTTGAAATATAAAAATTCTAAATTTTTCTCTCATTTCCAATCTAAATAATAAAAACTAAAACACTTTGAGACACAATTTGTTTCACAAATGTTAACGAAATATTTGCAAATAACCTGAACTTAATCTTTCTTTAGCGATCTTGTTTACTTTTCAAATACTTTTTCAAATATACGTACGAAGTTTTCACGTTTTTTTTTAGCCTTTTTTGCACAAATATTTCAATAAAGTCTGACTTTTAAGTTTCACTACAAAAACACCAGAGCACGTTTGGCATTAATTTTGATGATATAGAATTTTTTATATAATTTTGAAGATACTTATTTTTTTTTTAATTAATCCAAGAAAACAGGCAATTCTAACCCAGTATGCGAAGTTTGTATTTTACAATTAAAACGTTTTATTTTATTAAATATTGATTTACACTATTTTTTGATTTTCCATTCGTTGCAAAAATTATCAAATTTTTCGCCGTTCCTGCTCGGAAGCAGGCTGCATATAGCTGCCCACGAGAAAAACATGGATTTTCCAAAGTAATTCTGGCTACACTTAAAGATTGACCTTGAATTTAATATATAATTTCGCAATTTTTTTTTTAAGCGATTTTTGGTTTTAGCGATTTTGATTTCGCTGATTGTTGATTTTTAAGATTTTTGTTTGTGGCGATTTTTGTTTTTCGTGATTTTCAGTTTTGGCGATTTTTGAATTTGGCGATTTTTGATTTGGCGATTTTTGAATTTGGCGATTCCGTCCATATTTTCCATGACTAATCACATTGGTAATTAATGTAATTGTCAAAAATTATTTGACAGTCGCATTCATAGTTATACCCAATACCACTATGTGGTTTGGGTATAATGACTTTGTGCTGCTGTTTGTAACAACCAAAAATATTTGACCTACACCCATCTTTAATTATACCGATCGAATCAGAATCACTTTCTGAGTTGATTTAACAATGTCCGTCCGTCCGTCCGTCCGTCCGTCCGTCTGTGTGTCCATGTAAACCTTGTAATCAAACTGCAGGTCGCAAATATGAATATATTTTGATGAAATTTGGTGTGTAAGCTTTTATCAGCCGTTCGATGAACGCTACTGAAATTGGTGAGAATCGGTCCATGCCCCCATACAAATAACCCCTATGAAATCGACATAAATTGCCATAAGATCCAAATTGTCATATAGATCTTACTCAAATTGGGTTTGTATGCGTTCATTACATCCATTAATGAGTAGTCCAAAAATAATCCCTTTGGCCCCATATAGAGCTGCTTCCCGATCTTCACTTAAATCTATTAAAAGACAAAAATATTGCACTGATTCTTCTCAAATTTTGTTTGTATATATTTTTGCAAAATAAAAGAGATTTTACCAAACATGATCAGGATCGGTCCATTTTTGGACCTAGTCTCCATATAGATATATCATCCGATATGAACTTTTTCATATCTGCAGCCAAAAAAAATTAATAAAAATCCCACTCAAATTTGGTTTTTGCTTATTTTCTGTGTCCAGTTAATTGGGCCTAAGAGAGAGAATTTCTAAACGCATGGTATAGGGTATCGTATAGTTGGTCTAGACCGACTATAATTTTCTTACTTGTTTTTCTTTGACTTACGGACAGTTAGAGACGCATGTTTTCATCAACAATTTTTCCCACAAAATTTGTACTGTAAAATTAAAAAATTTTTTTTTATTTATTTTATATATTTTATTTTAATGCTGGCTGACATACAGTTTTCTTTCGCAAGCTACATGCAGCTGTCCACGAGAATAACATAGATTTTTTAAATAAATCCAGCAGCACTTAACGATTGGCCTTGAATTTAGAATATCATTTGACAGTATTTATACCCTATACCACCATGTGCTGTTTGTAACTACCAAAAATATTTGGCCTAGACCCATCTTTTTTTATACCGATCGAATCAGAATCAGTTTTTAAGTCGATTTAGCAATGTCCGTCCTTCCGTCCGTCCGTCTGTGTGTCCATGTAAACCTTGTAATCAAACAGCAGGTCGCAAATATGAATATATTTTGATGAAATTTGGTATTTAATCTTTCATCGGCCATGGGATGAACGCTGTTGAAATTGGTGAGAATCGGTCCATGTTCAGACCTAGCCCCCATACAAATGACCCCTATGAAATCGACATAAATTGCCATAAGATCCAAATTGTCGTATAGATCTTAGTCAAATTGGGTTTGTATGTGTTTATTACATCCATTAATGAGTAGTCCAAAAACGATCCCTATGGGACAACTTTTAGTCATAGGCCTCATATGGAGCTGCTTCCCGATCTTCACTTAAATGTATCAAAAAAACAAAAATATTGCACTGATTAATCTCAAATTTTGTTTGTATATATTTTTGCAAAATACAAGAGACTTTGCCAACCATGGTCAGGATCGGTACATTTTTGGGCCTAGTCCCCAAATAGACATAGCATTCGATATGAACTTTTTCATATCTGCAGCCAAAAAATTAATAAAAATGCCACTCAAATTTGGTTTATGTTTATTTTCTATATCCAATTAGTTGGGCCTAAGAGATAGAGTCTCTAAACGCATGGTATAAGGTATCGCATAGTCGGTCTAGACCGACTATAATTTACCTACTTGTTTATTTAAGCGATTGTTGATTTTGCCGGTTTTTGATTTCGTCGATTTTTGATTTTGAAGATTTTACTTTTTTTTTTTTTGGCAAGTTTTGTTTTAACGATATTCAGTTTTAGCGATTTTTGATTTTTAGAGATTTTTGAATTTGACGATTCCGCCCATATTTTCTGTGACTACTTGTCAAAAATTTCAAGACTGTTGCTTTCAAAGTACTTCATATTTTTATGTAAGAGATGCCATGCCCACTAATCCTGTCCCGACCATTTTCTATCTGACTACTCACTTTAATATCTGATGGACTCGTACAAAGTTTTAAGATTTACTTTTTATAGTACGCCAGTTATATGAATATATATATTTACTTTGTATTGGCGGTGGCATACCCACTGCTCCTATCATGCCTATTTTTCGTTCGACTGATCACATGAATAACTTATGGGCTCACGCAAACTCCAAGGCTCTCACTATAACAGTACTCACGATATATGACAGTTAATATTTACTTTGTATTTGTATTTGTATTGATCCGATCGCGCCCATTTTTTTGCGACTAATATTTTATATTACTAGAAACAACTTAGCTATTTCTGATCTATTTCAACTGTAAATTTGTGTGATTCCAACGGTTGATACATTAGACTTTGAAAATGGCTCTGAACTTATTGTATTAAGCAGCCCTTTATTATACAAATCAAAATGTAGTTTCTCTACAATACCGAATAGTTGTTATTGTTTGTATTAGAGATTTGCAGTCACAGGAAATTATTACCAACATATAAAATTACTTTTTATGGACTGGAATATAAACTAAAAAGGGCGTACTCTTCATGGAAAGAAGAAGATGACGTAATTTTTTAAATCAGCTTCGTTATAAAAACCAGGATAGGAGTCAGGTATGAAGTCGACTTTGATTGCATGATTTCGAAAAAACGCGTTTATAGATTACGTGAAATATTACAAATGCAAGGTAATACTTAAAAAATATGTGTTTGTGCAGCGTTCTGACTATTTTTCTGAAATTAATTGATATTTTACGAAATTCAATTGAGGTTTTCTAAAATAAATTCGATAATTTCTGAAAAACAATTGATATTTTTTTTTTAAAATCAATTGATGTTTTCTTAATTACAATTGTGGATTCCGAAAATCAATTGATGTTTTCTGAAATGCAATTGAATGTGAAATACAGTGGATGACTTTAACTGATGTATGTCTATAATTCTTTATTTTATGCAATATGTGTAGTTTAGTTCTTTGCTGAATTTATAATATTAATAAATATTTTATGTACAATAAATCTCAATCAAACTTATTTTTGAGTAATATTAAAAATAATACATTAATTTTTAATTAAATTCCAACACGTGTTTAAAATTGGTATGTAGGCAACATTGTTTTTATTTTATCCCTTTTCCGAAATTCCCTTTAATGATTCTTCTTAACTTTAGTTCTATTTTAATATTGACTAGAGTCGGTCGTGATTTAGCAAGTCGTACGTAAAAACTAGTGAAAGTAAGAGTTAAAATCCGGAAAAAGTTTATTATTAATCATAATATAATATATTCCAATAAAATAATAAAAAATATAAGCCTTTAAAATTTAAAAAGTTTAAATTTAAAAAGTTTAAAAATTTAAATAGAAAATAGTGAAAATTTAAAAAAAAAGTGTACAAAAAAGTGTAAAATGAAGCAAATAAATGATGAAGCATTAAAGTTGTTGTTGTTTTAAAAGTTCTTTTCATAATTTGCTTTTCGTTTGCTGCATCTTCATTGAGAAAATAATAAAATAAAAGCAAATGAAAAAAGAGGAAAAATATCTCTCTCTTTCTCTGTCTCTCTCTCTATTTTTACCCTCTTAGCAAAAGAGTGATAATGTTAAGTTAATATCAATGAAAGTAAAAAAGGAGATATTTTCTATTTTGTTTTGATTAAAAAATAACAACAACAACAACGAGTTGTAGTAAAAAGTGTGAATGGAAGAAATTACGAGTGTGTTTTAATTGTTAAAATTCAAGCAATAAAAATAAAATAAAATATATATCCATTTTTATAAGTATATGTAGATATTCAGAGCAATTTTTATTATATTTGCAAAAAAGTGTTTTTTAAATACCTACAGTTTGTCCATAAATCTTTGCACATAAAAAAAATTAAGATGAACTTCAAAAGAAGCATTAATTTCTAATTCAAATAATCAAATTTTTTATTCCATTTTTTCATCTTGGCAGTTATATAAGTATGTATGTTTATAGATATAAGAAATAGATAAAAAAGTACAACTTCAATAAAAATATTCTAATGAATTATTTAAAAGGACAACAGTTAAATTTTTGTGCTATCAATTAAATGTTTGCACACTTAAGCTTTATTCGATAAATGTGTAATTTATTGTACATTTATGGGTTTTTGGTTGCTAATATTTTGTGGGTCAACGTTGAGCATCAATGTAAACGTCTGCGCATTGAATGAATAAGCTATGGAAAATTATATTCTGCGGGTATTTGTTCCCACTCTTCTTCAGTAAAACTTTTTTATTTGTTGTCGATGTTTTTCCGACCTTTTCCGACCTTTTTGTTTAGATGCATCCTCATATAATCATATCTAGACTGATACAGTTTGATACAGGTGTTTAAAAACCGGCACCTACACAAATAAGTTTATGATTTGGATTACTATCTGGATAAAATTTGCATATGAACTCAGTTGAATTTTCCAGGCCAAGAAAACCGAATTGTCGAACGCTAGCGGTCACTTCATTAAAAAAAAACAAGAAAACTTCTGTGATCATTATTTCATCACAAATCCTGATTTGACCAACTCCCTCGCTTGATATATAACTGATCATTTTCAAAACTTTACTGCAGGAATTAAAGTTTGATTTTCTAATGCTGTCAGAAGTTTTCGAAAAACATTTTGGGGTCCATCACGACAGTACAGCATCAGTTTGCTCTCGCCAGAGAAAATAACGTCATCCCAGTACTCTGGAGGAGAAGAAATGTGTTCTGCAGCAAATTCAAATTGTTTTTCAATATTTTTCACTAGCCACATTTTGGATGGTTTCGTGTGAAACAGTCAGTCCCCATAATCATTATTCACTCGAAGAGCTAATTCTCTTGTGCTGTACTGCGGCTTATCGTAAATAGTATTAATTATTTTTCTTTCAACAAGCCGCACAGTGGACTATTTCACGAGAAGGCGGTAAAAAATCCATAAGTTTTGACTGGATTGGAATTTTGATATGCGGTTTCTTTTTCTTTTGGTAGGTTAGCCTTTAATTTTTTGCTATAAAACGTAAATATTGACCAATAATAAAAAAGTTATTGAGGGTTTAAAATCTATTTTCATTTTTAGTTGAATTCTAGTACAAAAGTGAAGTGTTAAAAGGTTAAAAAGTTTTTTTTTTTTTATATAATATCTTATTTTTTTAGTTAATTGTACAACTAATACTTTTTAAAAATTTTTGTTTTAAATTTAGTGTTCACAAGGGCCAAAGGTTGGCTTATTTTGATAGAGACCTAGTTAAAATATAATTTATTAAGCAGCGACCATAAAAGTTACCTGATATTGGTTCAAGATGAAAAAATCGTATGTTTCTACTTTAGTTAAAATGTTTTTTTATTGTCTTTTTAAATATTTCTATATCAATTTTTATTGTAGATTTATAAAATACATAAATTTTAAAATCAAGAAAAATTGTTAACTATATAAAAAAAAGTGTATAACTTATTGTTAGTGTACTGAAAAACTACTTTAAATCGAACAATTTTAGTAAATATTTCTTCTAAATAGCCTTGATTTTCATTTTCTAGAACTTGTTTAGCTTCCTCGTCAAATTCAATAGAGGTAGTTTTCCATTTTTGTCGAATGTTGGACATATCTGGATCTTAAGTGCACAACAAAATAGTGATAAGGTCTTCTTTAGTGGAACATGTGGACATTTTTCTTGTGTTGTGCTCGTGAAAGAATCTGTAGTCTTTGTTCTTTTTTTCTTGCGGTTCTTCAGATAGATCTCCTATTGGTAGCGTACTGTTTTGAATTATTTGTTCCCCATGGTACAAAATTTTATGAACTGTGGATGACATATATCTCCAAGTGTATTTTTCGTTATAAAGTATAGCTGTTTTATTGGCTTACTCTCCAAATTTTTTTGCATTTATCTTTCTGCTGCATGCTAGAACTTGTAATATGATTTTGAATCGCCTTATTAATTCATGATCTACATCTGTGATAGATGCTGCAGTTTCTGGATTGGAAAAAATCTCCTTGCAATATTTCCATCATTTGAGTTTCCTTTTCCTTGTTTTGGTTGATCGATTATGAGGCCTAGCTGTAGATATTTTTCTTGAATTTGTTTTTTTTTGCTTTCTTTTTCTTCATTTTCTTTGTTTTTTCTCACTGTTTCGCCTAACGAATCAAATTGTAAATAATAACCCAATTTAAATATATACTCCATAAAACGTATTTTAGCATGAAGAGGAGACATTCCAAATTCGTAGGCTTCTTTAAAACTATTGTCTCGTGGTGGGGGTTGGCGTAATGGACTTGATATCTTTTGGCATATAATGCATCTTGACCATGACTTTGTTTCGGTTAAAGCTTGTGCAACTTTTGCGTCAATCATTATGAGACATATTTTAAAACATCATCATCAAATTTAAATCTTTTATTTTTTGAACTTCTGCAGTTATGACATCTTTGGTTTCCTTTTTGAATGCAAATTTTATTGGTCTGTAATATTTTGTTGAAGAAGGAATTTCATTTTTCTGTTGCTCTACTAGTTGACGGCTCTAAGCCGCCATAAATTTTTGTTAAGCGCAATGGAACGAAAGATACCATAAATAAATTAGCATCTGATGAATTTTCGGCATTAAATTGCTTGTATTGTTTCCGACCAGAAGATCCATCACATCCCCATTTAGAAATTAAAGTAATGCTGCCATTACCAATTTTTTTTAAATGATCAGTATCAAGCGTATTTAGCAATCGTTCTGCAGTATGTTCAAGGAGATCTTGCGATTTTATTTCTGCTGATGTTGAAGTGACACTAATAGCAGATTGTGAAGGTAAGCATTCTTTTTTGGCAGAAACTAAATCTCGATACTCCGGAAAAATCCCACAATTCTTTTCATTGGTTCACTTCCGCATTTCCTTATATTGATTTTTGGTCAACTTTAAATCCAAAAACAGGGCGAACGCTTCTTCTGGAGTAAATCTCTTATCTGGGAATGCTTTTCAAAATCCTCTTTGTGCCCCTTGGGCTCGCTTCTACTATTTTTCAATTATTTCAAATTTATTTTTCTTACTTTGGTGCAAAAATGAATCCTTAATAATTCTTTGAGGAATTTCTTCATTAATATTGTCCAGCTTGCGTCTTCGAGATTTTTCACTACATCCGTCAATTGGTTTTACTGGTTGACCCTTTTTTCGACTTTCGTTGACAGCTGTAGATGAACTCTCAAATATAAGTTCCTTTAATAACCAGTCTTGGTGACGTTTGTACATCTTTGCATTGCTATGAGAGCATTCATGTACCTTTTTTTCAAATTTGATTTTTCTTGTATTTCAGTTTCTGCAGGTTACAATTCTTAGAGAAATTGTTGCTCAGTATGTGCAAAATTATATCGTCTACATCTTTTTGTTGAAAATAAATATCAGCGAGATCTCTATAACTTTAGTTGGCCATTGTTCAAACTGTAATGAAAAATAATTGTGGAAATATTATTATAAATACTCCTTATTACCACTTTTATTACCACTTTTTGAAGCATAAAAACCCAGACCCTAATACCTGTTATTTAAATTTTTGTTCCCATTTTGTCAGGTATTTAAACTATATAACTCAAGCTCCGACTATTAATGTTTTTGAAAAATACCTATGTAAATGAACCTGTCAAAATAAAAAAGATTTTACCCATTAGCATAATTTAACAATTAAGCGCACTATGTCTCAACCCTTTTTTATAAGTATATAATAACTCGTGTCAACTCTACCGTTTCCTTTTTCTGTCAGTATGAAAAACAAATAAACTTACGCAAAAAAATACACCGGTACGACCAACTTTTGTATTCATAACGCACAGACGAACGGACGGACATCGTTAAATCGACTCAGAAAGTGACTCTGGGTAGATCCGTATATTAAAAGATGGTTATAAGTCCAATATTTTTGGTAGTTACAAACATCGGGGCAAACTCATTATACCCTAACCACTTAGTGGAAAACTTTTTTATTCATAAATTTGGCACATAATATCTGACCTTGGGTCAGAAAATTGTTCTGGTGCACACGGGCGGAAACTGGCGGACATACAATGGGAAATAAGAGTGTAGGGGAGGGTTCGGACTACAGAAGAGTGCAAGGTTTTTTGATGGCTTTTGATGGGCAGGAGTTATGCTCTAATAAGTAGGAGATTTTCGGGTAATTTTTACCTTTTTAAAAGTTTTTTTTTTTTTTTTGATTTCTAAATGACTGACTTTATATTTCTAACATTAATAGCTTACGAGTTAAAAAATTATACAAAATTATTTTTACTTTAAAAACTTAAAAAAAAAAGTTACAGTCATTTAAAAATTAAAATTTACAACTAAATTTTTAATTTTAGAAAAATACTGAGAAAGTCCATTTTCGAAGACCCTGTTCGCAAAATATGGTCCATAGTGCGCCGTGTCACTTTTTTTTGGTATGCCTGGTGACCCTTTTATTTCGAGTCTTTCTTACTTTTGAGCACTAGATATGATTTTGTACTCAGTCCTTAATTTCAGAGAGAACATAATAGCGATTTCCCTGGCTGATTTGCCCTTATAATAATCGAAATACACCATTTGAGTAATATTTTTGGCAAACTCGTTGGCCTGAAATTTTTTTATTTAAATATGCGGTCAAGTGTTATACGTAGGACCATTATGTTGTACATAAATGCTATGAAACCTCTTTAAAAAAGCAATGGCACATTCATCAAAAAACCCAAATGCACCAAATTCGCGGAAAATTAACGCATTTATTGTTGTCTTTATATTGGCTTCATATTGAGTAAACATTGATTTTTATTGTTGTTGTTGTAAAGTGTGTATCTTTTTATACCCTATACCTTTATGTGGTTTGGGTATAATGACTTTGTGCTGCAGTTTGTAACAACCAAAAATATTTGATCTAGACCCATGTTTAATTATACCGACCGAATCAGAATCACTTTTTGAATCGATTTAACAATGTCCGTCCGTCCGGCTGTGTGTCCATGTAAACCTTTTAATCAAACTGCAGGTCGCAAATATGAATATGTTTTGATAAAATTTGGTATATAAGCTTTCATCGGCCATGGGATGAACGCTGTTCAAATTGGTGAGAATCGGTCCATGTTCAGACCTAGCCTCCATACAAATGACCCCTATGAAATCGACATAAATTGCCTTAAGATCCAAATTGTCCTATAGATCTTAGTCAAATTGGGTTTGTATGTCTTTATTATATCCATTAATGAATAGTCCAAAAAAGGTCCCTATGGGACAACTCTTTGTCATAGGCCCCATATAGAGCTGCTTCCCGATCTTCACTTAAATCTATCAAAAACAAAAATATTGCACTGATTCATTTCATTTTCGCAAAATACAAGAGACTTTACCAACCATAGTCAGGATCGGTACATTTTTGGACCTAGTCCCCATATATACATAGCATCCGATATGAACTTTTTCATATCTGCAGCCAAAAAATTAATAAAAAATGCCACTCAAATTTGGTTTATGCATATTTTCTATATCCAATTAGTTGGTCCTAAGAGATAGGGTCTCTAAACGCATGGTATAGGGTATCATATAGTCGGTCTAGACTGACTATAATTTTCTTCCTTGTTTTTTATTGTGTTTTTTAATGTGCTTAAAAAACGAATTTCTTAAATGAAAATAATATTTTAAACTTTCCTTTTTTTTACTGTGCAGAGATTTTATTGACAAACTGTTTATAATTTATAATCGGTTCGTGCGTTAAATATAAGAACATTTTAAAGACAATTGTTATATTGAAATGTTATCACGCAGTGTAGCCGATTGTGAAAAAGGGTGAGTGTTTTTCTTTAATTTTGATTTAATTATATTCAATTTGAAACCTAATTTATTTAACGCGAAAGTCGTTGAAAACTTTTAACATAATATATTTTTGATGACTTCAGCGGTCAATTATAAAACAAAAATCTCTTTTATCAATTTAATTTTTTTTTTAATGTTTTATGGACTTAAAAAGAAAAAAATTTAACAAAAAAAGCTTAACTTCTGAAAACAAAAACAAAACATAAAAGTATTCATTTTTATGCTGTTGACAAAACAGTGGAAACCTTTACCATACAATAATTGAAAACTTTCCCTTTATTTTTGATTTAAGTATAATGTTGAATAAATCTTTTAACTGAAAAAGTGTATAACTTAGAAAAATATTTTTACTCGATTAATAAATAGAAATTTATTGGTATTATTTGATACTCGAAATTTGCGAATTTAATTTATTTTGTTGGTTATGATGATAAAAATTTTTTTAATACATTAATCGTTAATTAAATTCCTCAAAAAAATAATATAACTTTAAAAATATTTTTGAATCAGTTAATCGCTATATTTATATTCGAATTATTCGCTATTCCCAATTTGGTATTTTAAATTACTTGAATAAATCTTTTAAATGAAAAAGTGCATAACTTAGAAAAATATTTTTAATCGATCAATAAATAGAAAATTATTGCTATTATTCGTTATTCGTTATTCGAAATTTGCGATTTTTATTTACTCGAGTTAAATTCGTAGGTGAAAAATAGATTGGCTTAGAAAATTATTCTTAGTCGATTAAATGATACAAACATATTCGAATTTGTAATTTTTCTTTGATGATAAAAATATTTTTTAATCGATTGATCGATTAATCGTTAGTCATAATTCGCGATAAAAATTACTGTGTAAAAAACAGCATGACTAAACAACTTTTTCATCGATTAATCGCTATTAATGCATTCGAATTCGCTATTCCTAATTTGCGTTTCTAAATTACTCGAGGAAAATTTCTGGCTGAAAAAGAGCATGGCTTAGAAAAATTTTTTTAAATCGATTTATTGATATAAATACATATTTTGAAATATTCGCTTGTCGAAAGTTGTTATTTCTTTACTCAAGTATAATTCTATGATAAAAATATTATTACATCCATTAATCGTTAATTTTTCGTTAATCAAAATTTTGTGTCGATTAACCGCTATTAATATATTCGAATTGTCTCCATTTCTAATTTTAGTTTTAAATTATTCGAGTAAAATTCTTAGCTGAAAAAGAACATATTTTTGAAAAATATTTTTAATCATTGATGAATTAATTGATAGAAATTTAGTCGTATTATTCGCTATTTGCGATTTAAGGGTACTCGAAAGTCATAGCAAACTTTTAACAAAAATTTATTTTTGAAGAGATCATTACCAAAAATTTTCTTTAAAAAAAGAAAAAAAAATATTAAAATAAAATAGCTTGGCTTGAAGCAAAGATAAGAGAATATAAAATTAACTATACAATAATTTAAAACTTTCCTTCTATTTTTGGTTTCAATATTTTGTTTAGTGTCCAATATTTTTTAGTACTACTTCATAGCGACGAGGCATGGAGCCAATTAAATATTAATTATATCCATTGAAATGGAATTGATATCTGGTTATTGGATTGGCCATTCCAAAACACAGATTAGGCATGGTCAAGCCACATCAAACGACATTTGATAAACTATTACAAGAAAAGTTAAAAATTGAAAGTATTTAAGGGAGGAATTCTTTGGATTTACATTTGGTCAGACCTACTGAAGAGGTTCCTTCCCTGAAACCTCGTGATTCGGAGAGCATAATAATGATATAAAACAGGCTAGGTAAACAAGAAATACCAGCACGACGATATTATGTGTTGCGTTCGTATCACCTCAAATGGCATCAACTAGGTCCATTTTTGCATCAATTGGCTCATTCTCTACGCAAACCTTAACAAAATGTTTTATTCGAATTATTTGCTATTCTACATTTATCACTTAATTAACTCGAGTAAAGTATGTCGACGAAAAACAGAATTGTTAAACATTTTTTTAATCGGTTAATCGTTATAAATTTATTTTGTATATTAAACATCTTATATTAGTCGAGTAACATTCACTGATAAATATTCATTAATTTTTTGTATTCGATTAAACGATACAAAATTCGTAATCGCAATTTGTAGAATATGTTTTGGTCAATTAATCGCTATTAATATATTCGAACTATTCTCTATTTCAAATTTGCGTTATTAAATTACTCGAGAAAAATTTTTAGCTGAACTACAGCTTATTGTTAATCGCTTAGTTTACAGAAATTTGTTTGAATTATTTGCTATTCGAAATTTACGATTAAAAATTACTCGCGAAAAATTTTGATGAAAAAGAGCATAGCTTAGTAAAATATTTTTAAATCGATTAATTGATATAGTTATATTCGAATTATTCGCTGGTCGAGATTTAGAATTTTTTGCTGGAGTAAAATTTTTTGATGATAAATATATTTTTTAATCGAATAATCGTCAACTATTCGTTAATCAAAATTTGCAATATAAGTTACGTGATAACAAACAGAATGACATAAAAAATATTTTTTCATCTATTAATCGCTATTAGTATTTCCGAATTATTCCTTATTCAAAACTTACTCTATAAAATGCTCGAGTAAAACTCTTAACTAAAATACAGCACAACTAAAAATATTTATAATCGATCAATTGAATAAAGTTTATTCATTTTATTCGCTATTCAAAATTCGTGATTTTAAATTACTGGAATAATATATTTTTGCTGAAGAACAGCATATCTTAGAAAAATATTTTTTAATCGATTAATTGATATAAATATATTCGAATTATTCGCTATTTGATATTTGTGATTTTTTTACCCGAGTAATTTTTTTCGATGACAAAAAATATTTTTTAAACGATAACCGATGTCTATTTATTTGATATATCCAATTATAGGATCTATTTTCAATTTCTCGAGTACTTGAATATAGATCGGGAGATAATCTTAATTTTAATTATGAAGGCCATCAAAGTGCCCCTTAAACAAATAATTTATAACACGCTACTATTCAAAAGTGATACATTCAAGTTTGTGAAAAGAGAGTACCAGAGAAATAAAATAGAAAAGTAAGAGTGTTATATTCGGCTGTGTCAAATCTTTGATACCCTCCATCTCGGTTTGAGTATTGATAGTAAATGTAAACAGAATATTTGAAAAAGTAAACAATTTGTTAATTAAACTTAATACCAAATTATTTCAGCAAATTCCTTGCTTTGATCCGGATTTTTGTTTATTTCAAGAATTGGTCTATAAAGCTCTATCACATTAGTAATTCGCGGCCAACGAGGAAAGCGCGTTTTCTTCTTTTCTATTATTTCGGATAAAGCAAAACACGTTTCGTTGTTTGCTTTTTGGTCATCGTGGTTGCTGATCGGCATGCATTTAGGTTATATACCTATACGCATGCGTTTCTGGTTATATGACATAACCTCATTTTTTGCGAATGAAGTAGCTCGCCCTAACCTCCATTGGGAAGGTAATGGTTGTGTAGGGTGGCTATACACATTAGATCGTGCTAATTGGACATGGCTGTATAGTTTCTTTTAACTGGTCAAATAATTCTTCATTGCAGCCGTATATGTCGGAGGGAGTAACCAAATAATAACCAAAAAAAAGCTCTCTCATTTTTTTTTGTTAAAATATTTCCATATTTGGAAATAATTTTTGTTTTACTTATTAAAAGGGAGTGTTCATTATTGATTTTGTGGTAACCAAAATAACACAATGCAATACAAAATCTAACCCAGTGATGCCAACTTTTGATTTTGAATGAAATTATGTTAATAAAATATATTTTCATTTATTGACTCCAAATACTACTACCTGGGAATTATTATCGAACTTATATTTTTTGGGTTTAACTTTGCATACCGTGAATCCCAAAAATTTTAAATAAAATAATTTGTTATCTTTATTTTCTGAAAAACTTCAAATTTTCATCCAAAAAAAAATGTGGAAAATAATATATGAATAACATTCTCATCAAATTGCGCTTTATTTATGTAACAATTTTTATGTTCGCATTTCTTAAATATCATTTGAGTTTTTCTAAACTTCATTGAATTTAAATTAATTTTTTTTTATCCTGAAATGCTATTAATGTCTCTTGAATGGCAATATTTTTTTTTAAATGTAGACATTTTTAAATGTAAACACATTTGCTGTTTTTTGAATTTCAATTTGTGTTTAAAGAATAAAATTTATATTTTAAAAATTCAATTGATGCCTTCTAAATTTGTGGATATTATTTCCGACGTTTTAATATGATTTTCTGAAATTCAATTGATATTTTCTAATTTATAATCGGAAATCTGAATTCCAGTCTTTACAATTGATATTTTCTTAAATTTGAATGGAAAATTTAAAAGGTGCAATTTTGTATTTATGTGAATAATAATGCTTTAGTAATTATAAACAATTTTTAAAAATTATATGTAATCGCAATCAGATATTTTGTAGATAAAGCAGAATAATAATTTTATATAACTATGTAGAACGGTTTTTAAAGCAAAAAACACATTGCTTCTTCTCTACTCAGCTCTGTGTATGCTTTTAACATTGTTGTGTTTGATATCTAATTGAAAATGTTGACATTCATGTTAAACTAGAAATAGCTATTGCAAAGCTAATTTGAACAAAATTTCTGGCGCCATCTACTGTGGCATAGCAACACTGAGCAAAACGAAGTGACACTCTATTTGTTAAAGCAAAATAAATGTAATTTCCCTAAAACAAAATATTGCAGAATTTTATATAAATAAAATAATATACCGATTTATTTCTAACATGCGGTTATTATGAATATACATACATATATAGAATATATATATATACAGTAGTGGTCTTATAATTAGCACACCGATCCATGCAATTTTTCTTCCCCAAAAAACATTATTAAAAGAATTTTTTTTAAATTTATTTATTACTGTCAAATATTCATTGTGGTATACTTAAAGCGATGTATAGAATAAAAACAACTTAAAAAACAATTCAACAAAAAACGATACTTTAAACTTAAAAATCGAAAAATTCACTGGACTCATAATTAGCCCACCCCCATATAAGAGGATCAAATCCGTCATTTGGATTAATTTTTTTTTAATATTTTGTCGGGTAGCCCTTTTTCTTGATCACCAGTTCTAATCTTCTTGGAATACTTTCCACCAGTGACTGACATTTTGCTGATAATATAGCATAGCATGCCGCACGAACCACTTCCCAGAGTTCGTTGAGATTTTTTGGTTTTTTAAGCTCAACTTTTTTCTCAATATCATTCCATAAATTGTCAATTGGATTGAGATCAGGACTTTGTGCTGGTCATGGCAAAACATCAACTGATTGGTCCTCCAAATATTTTTTTACTAATCGCGAGGTGTGCTTGGGATCATTATCGTGCATAAAAACCCATTTGACACACAAGTTTTTTTCAGCGAATGGAATCATATGATTCTCTAAAATATGTTTATATAAATGTTGATCCATTTTAGAGTCAGTTTTAACGATTGGGCCCACTCCACGGCATGTAAATGCTGCCCATACCATTATACACCCACCTCCATGTCTAATGGTTTTCACAGTATAGCGAGGATTAGTCTTGCTTGAGGGGACGCCTAACATGTTTCTTCCCGTCCGACCCAAATCGATTAAATTTTGATTCATCACTCCACAAAACATTTTTCCAGAATGATATTGGCTTTTGTTTATACATTTTAGCGAACTTGAGACGAGCCGCAAGGTTCTTTTTTGAAACTAGAGGCTTGTGTTGTGCTACATACCCAATTAAGTTACTTTCATTTAGTCTGCGGCGGATGGTTTTTGTGCAAATTGATATATTATGTTCCTCCATATTATTTTTTTGAATTTCAGAAGATGCTGTGAAGGGATATTTCTTTGCATAAGAAATTATTAATCTGTCCTCAGCACTAGAGGTCTTTCTTGGTCGCGGCTTTCTTCTGACGGCTTCACAAGTTTCGTGCTTTTTTTGATATTTTAATGCATTTTGGAAGATTTTGCGGGATCTGCCAATGATTCTAGCAATTTCAGAAACGTTTTTACTTTTATTGTGCATATTTATTATAATTTTCCGAAGATCTGGGGTACAGGATGAATTTTTACCCATTTTCACACAAATTTTATATTTTTTTGCAAAAACCACGTCAGTGTAATAGAATTAATACTGAACTATGTGATTCTAACAAAAAAAAAAATTGTAGTGTTAATTATAAGTCTCTTCAATTTTAGAGTTTTGCTTTGTTCAGTACCGTTATTTTTAACAATAGTTGTTGGTTGTACTCTTTATTTGTTTTGTTTTGTAAACTACAGCCTAGTGAGTTATTTTAAATAATAAGAGACATAAAACTACTCCAATAAAAAAACAAAATTAGAGTCAAAGATGTGGGTTTGTGGGTGTGCTAATTATAAGACCACTACTTTATATAGAATATATATATATATATAGATATATATATATTTTATTATTTAATATATGTATATGTAAATATTACACACAAAAAATACAATATCAAAAGTTATTGTTGTGTTTTTTTTTTTAATAAATTCATTCTCGGTAAATTTGCATTGTTTTTTTTTTATTACCAACAGGTAGTTTAGCCTTAGTTGCTTTAGATGTTGGTGAATTTTTACTCCCATTGTATTAACCCGTAGTGCCTGCTTTTCGACAAAATTTTGGATCGTTTTTTGACCCCTTTACCGTGACCCAATCGATCTGAAGCTTTACAGGCATTTTTCTTGTGATGCCAAAACAATGGAAACTTTAAAATTTTTCTACCCGAGTTGATAAAAAAAAATGTACAAAGGATTTGTTTTTATTATATTATTACCACAACGACCACAAAAACAACAAGTCCAGCTATCACAACAATACAACATTTAGAATAACAACGAGAACAATACAGAAACATATATTTTTAAATTTCTTTTTATTTCTTCAGTGATTTCTCGGGACCTGTTAAGCCGATTTTCATGATTTTTCAAACAGAAACCTTTTCATGATATTAGTCAATCATTATCGCTAAAAACGAGCGCCCCAGTTATCCTATTGAAGGTGAGATCGTGACAAGAACAACATGACAAATCGTATTTTTTCAAGACTTTTTTTACTTCTTCATTCAATTCTCGGGACCTAATTAACCGATTTGGACGATTTTAAATAAAAACTTTCTAGGATGCTAGTAAATCATGTTTTATGCCAACGAGCACTTTATCTACCCGATTGAAGCCGTCATCGTGATTTCCATAGACGGACAGACGGACATCGCTATATCAACTCCGCTTGTTATAAGGATTACAAATATATATATTTTATGGGGTCCAAATTTTTTTCTAATTATTACAAACGAAATGATAAACTTATATTTACCCTCTGCACACTGGGGTGGAGGGTATAAAAAACCATACATCACATATGGCAACTCTTACGAAGCTGAAAATAGTGGAAAAATAATTTAAAAAATTTATAATAATTTGTATGTTTGTTAGTGTTGTAGCTTCTGAGATTAACAAAAAAAAAAAAAAAAATAAAATAAAAAATTAAAAAAAAAATTAAAAACATGATTATCCATACTGCTCGTAGACCTACTTTAGGTGTATGCGTGTATGTCTGATGCAGAAATGGCTTTCTATTTCGTGCTAAATAATTGAAACCTTTTTGCAAAAATTTTTCCTTAGAATTTTTCTAGAATATTGTGTAAAGAATATTTTTCTTTAAATTAATTTGATTGAGATTTTTGCACAAATATAAAAACTGGGACATAATATTTGCCTTACTTCAGAATAAATGGAATTTTTCTATAGGTTTGTTCAAAATATTAAATTTAACGGTCTGTTTAATTAGTGACAATATTTTAATTTGTTTATAACCTCCACACCGGTGTGCAGAGGGTTTATATATGTATATAAAATATGTATATATTCTTTATCATTATAACAAGCCGAGTTGATATAGCGATGTTTGTCTGTGGAAATCTCTATAATGGCTTTAATATGTATGATGCGTTACTGTTTAAAATCATCAAAATCGCTTCAATGGGTCCCGAGATATCAATGAAAATTTAAAAAAAAAAATGATTTTTTTTGTGTTGTTCTGGTGATTGTTAATTTTTAGTTTTGTGTATGGGAGCTATAATTGATTTTGTTGTTATGTTCATTGCAGCATTTGCTTAATGAGTGTAGAGGTATGGTTATACTCAACGTGAAATATTAGTTTAGGCAAGTATTGGCACACTTTTTAACATTATTCTGAAATAAAAAAAAAAAAAAAACGTCACTATGGAAGATAACTAATGATATAAAAACCTTTCCTTAAAAAGTGCCTAGTTATTAATAAAAATTGCAATAACTATTTATGGATTAAAAATATTTATTTTCATAATTTTTTTCCGACACTTAAGACGTAAGCAATGTTTCTTTTAAGAACTCTAAAATTGGACTTAAAAAAAACATTTCCAAAGTGGTAACCCTACACAAAATTTTTGATAATATCAAGTTTAAGACACAGATGGAGGGTATCAAAGATTCGCCACAGCAAAATTTAATACTATTCTCTGTTTTTGACTCACTGTTAGAGCGAAGTAAACGGTAATTAAAACCAGCTGTTAGTAAATACAGTTTAAAACATAAGACCACAACCGCAAATATTAAACAAGTAATCAGAGTAGTAAAATATTACCACTGATATTATTGCATATGAATATAAATTTTTTACACACACGTAGACACACATACATACACACTCAAACATTCATATATGGCGTTCCCTTAAAACGAAGAGTTTATTTTAGAATTTGTATATAAAATAGTGGAATAAAATTGAAAACAACAACCACAATTTTGTTGTAATATTATGTGGTTAATAACTGGTAGATGGTTTCATCTGGAAATTAAAATTTTAAATGGAAAAACCAAATTTTTTTGGTTAAATTTTAAAAATTATTTTTTATAAATTTCAATTAAGAAAAAAACACGAAAATTCTTTCTTCGAAAATATTATAAGCTTGAAGTCTAAGCTAATTGCTCTTTAATGGAATTTATGAATATGGCCGATTAATGGATTTTTTTTGGAATTAGTTTATGAAATATTTTCTTATGCTTTCATTGTTTTGATTTCATCAACTTTTCTTTAAAGCATTTTTGTTCTCTTTCAGCAAACATAATTTCGTTGCCTTTGTTTTACTGCTAGTTTTTGTCATTCCTCTTTATTTTATTTTTTTTTTTTGTGACATTTTGCCATTGTGTGATGCTATTTATTTGTGAATTGTAAATAGTCGTCATAGTAATATAATAAGCTAAGGCCTTTTCCAAGAACATATATTTTTTTCTTTTCCAGCGAAAGCCTCATTTTTAGGCCTTTGTTCTAAGGATCATAGTAAGTTTTTTCTTTTCTTTATTCATTTCATTTTTTTTCTCTAGTTCTTAACACTTCATTTGTATAGAAAAGAAGATGAAAAAAAAAAAATAGAATTAAAAAATAGATATACGAAGACAGAAGAGAGACAAGCCCCAAAATTAGCTTAAGGATGAAACAATGCTATTAAGATGATGTTCATGGTCTTTGCACTTTGTACGGATTTAAAGTATTTAATTTATTTCTCAGTTATTAGGAAAAGAATTGTGTTGGAAAAGCCAAATGGTATAATGCAAACTAAAGACAAAGAAATATATTTAGGGGTTATACAAAAAAAAAAAAAATATTAAGAGAAGCTAATTTCCTTTGTTGTAGTAAATGCTTGAAGTTTTTTTTTGTTCCTTAAAGTTTAATATTGAAACTAAAATCAATATTCTTCAATTCTAGAAACTTATTGAGTTAGACTTTGTAAGAATCTTAATTTCATTTAGAAAAGAAAACGTGACGAAACACGTGAATTGTTATATAAATATATATATATATTTTTTTTGCTTTGGAAATTTGTATGTAAAAAGGAAAAAATGTATGTTAAAATATCGATTTTGTAATTTTTACTAAATTAAGCAATGAAGTCAAATTTTAATTTAAGCAAGACGGTAAATCCTGCGATCAAAGCAAATGTACATAAGTGAGATATATGTATGTATATAGGAAAAATATATGAAACTCATTCGATGTTATATTTAAAATTGTAGATTTTATCTTTATTTAATTCATTTTATTTATATAAAAATTGATACTAGCAGATTCCAGCGCTCGAAATTCGAGTGCAAATTCTAGGAAATTTTATTTCTTCATTTAATAAAGATCCTAAAGGTATGCTTCACAATTCAACTCATTTTAAATGAAAAAAACAAACTCGACACATTAACACAAACATATTAATAAATTTAATAAACACACACATAGCATTGTATAATTTTATGTATGTGTTAGTAGCAACTTTAAACGATGATAGCTGCAAAATAATATTCCAGGCAATGAAAATCTGTAAATCTGGGTAACAGCTAAAAAGAAATACCTTTCAAATGATAATTTTTTTGTCAAAATCGGGGTAAAACTGTGAAACTTACATCGGTCACAAGAAATCGTCTTGCCTATTAATATTATAGATTTCTGAAATTCAACAGGTTTTTGACTTTTTAGTATATTTAAATTTGAACAATAAAATGTCCGTCCGATTAATTTAAATGATTGATTACAACTAAAATATGAATTATCAAAATTAGCTTCGAGTTTAACAAATTAAATTTTTCATCAATTTAATAACATGTGTTTGACTGCTCTTTTTTAAAATCATAATAATTTAGAGTTTTTATTGTTGTCCGTCTGTGTTGGGTAATTTCAAACGCCAGTGATGCGAATATATGTCTGTCTGTTAAATCGGTAACTTATCCCACACGTAATGCCTCATATATGTAGTCAGCTTTGTTTTGAGTCTTGACAAAATGAGAGCATTAAAGCGAAAATCAATTTCAAATTTAGAACTTAATATATTATGCACTACCGTCCAAAAGCATTTGCCTGCCCCTCCCTCCTTAAGTTTCAAATGTTCATGTTTCTTTTATTTTTTAATGAGAACTCTTCAAATTTAAAACGTATATTCTTTATTATTAATTAAATGAATATTTCTGAAGCTGTTAGGCGACGATTTCGTTTACTTGTCATTATTATTATCTACATCATCCTCATTGTCGTTATATTGAGCCGACCGCTTCAATTCTTAATCGCATTTGTCGCTCGGTTCGACGCGATTTTTTAAACCTCCTTTGCAACATATTTTTCCCCAAATGAGTTCCCCTAGATATGTGATTTTTACCGAAATGTGGACAAATTTTACCGCGGATAATCCTTATCAGTAGACTGCTGCTATTTGGAACTGATTTATCTGATTTTGTAAGAAGGAGGTAATTTTTAAGAAGATTTACTTTTTTTAGAGCATTAACTTTTTCTAAGAAAAGATGTTTTTTTAAGGACAAGGTTCTTTTTAAAGAAGTGTACTTTTTTAAAACGAGGTACTTTTTTAAGAAAAGGTTTTTTTTTAAATGGTACTTTATTAAGAAAATGTTTTTTATTAAAAAATTTACTCTTTTAAGAAAAGGTACTTTTTAAGAAAAGGCGTTTTTTGTAAGAAAAGTTGTTTTTTAACAAAAGGTACTTTTTTAAGAAAATGCACCTTTTCAATAACAGGTAATTTAAAGAAACGTACTTTTTTAAGACAAGGTACTTTTTGAGAAAATGTACTTTATTGAAAAATTTACTCCTTTAAGAAAAGGTTCTTATTTAAGAAAATGACTTTTGTAAGAACAAATATTTCTAAGAAAATGTGTTTTTTTTAAGAAAAGGCACTTTTCAAAGAAATGTAAAAGTAGTATGTACTTTTTTTAAAATAAGGTAATTTTTTAAGATAAGTAACTTTTGGAGAAAATGTAGTTTTTAAAGAAAAGGTGTTTGTTTTTTAAGAAAAGTTTAATTTTTAATGAAATGTACTTTTTTTTTAACAAGAAGTACTTTTAAGAAAATGTACTTTCTTAAGACAAACTTTTTTAAGACGTTTCTTTTTTGAGATAATATACTTTATTCAGAAAATTTCCATTTTGAGAAAATTATTTTAAGAAGAGGTACTTTTTTTAAGAAAATCTACTTTTTAAAGAAAGTATACTCTTTTAAAATAAGGTACTTTTTTAAGAAAAGGTTTTTTTTAATGGTACTTTAATAAGAAAATGTACTTTTATGTTTAAGAAAAGGTTTTTTTTTAAGAAAGTTATCTTGTTAAGAAAATTTATTTAGTATAGAAAATGAACTTTTTTTTAGGAAAATGTAATTTTGTATGAAAAGGTACTTTGTAAAGAAAAGCACTGTTTTGAGAAGTGGTACTTCTTTGAGAAAGGGTATTTTTTCAGAAAAAAAAAGTTATTTTTTTTAATAAACTTGATTGTTATTTCGACCTTTTTGTTGTAATTTTTAGATCAAAATAGTTAAGCTTGAGGCCTCAATTTATTTTTTAAGAAGACGTAGTTTTTTGAGCCAATTTGCTGTTTTAAGGAGAGGTACCTCTTTGAGACTACCTTGTCTTGAAAGGCAGCTTTTTAATAGAAGGAATTTTCAAAAAAGGTAATTTTATAAAAAGGTACTTATTTAAGGATATGGAACTTTTTATATAAAAGGTACTTTTTTACAAAAGGATCTTTAAAGGTAATCTATTGAGAAAAGGCACTTTGTTTAGAAAAGTTAATTTTTAAGAATACGTGCTTTTTTGAGAAAAGGTACTGTTATCGCTACTACTAAAATCTACTAGCTATTAATCATTTTTAAAATTTTTACCCGGCACTGGATGTTGTTCTTTACTACTAAAATTTACATCCTTAAATTATCTAATATTGTATATATGTAAATTAAATGTCAAGTAGCGTCACTTTTATCGGCCATGTTTAATAATTAATTTTACCACTTGTAATTTTGGCCACAACTTAAACCCATTGTTCGGGATTTTTTAATATAATTTAAATAAGTAAATTTTATAAATTTTATTTGCAATTTTCCCAGTGGTTTCCAAACCAAAAAGTATGTAATTAAATTTATTTATATAGCGTATAAAATTTAATTACTTCATAATTTAGGTATTTTAATATTAGAAGAAGAACAATTTGGTTAATAAAGAAATTTTGAATTAAACCAATCGCCTTCTGTATTCAAGATCCAAGTGGAGGTCACTGGTGCGCTTTATTTGCCGATAACAGGTACTTTTTTAAGAAAAGATAATTTTTTTAAAAAACGTGCTTTTTTAAGAAAATGTACTTTTTTAAGAATATGCACTTTTTTAATAAAAGGTACTTTTTTAGAAAATGTACTTTTTTAAGTAAAGGCACTTTTTTAAGAAATGGTACTTGTTTAAGAAAAGAAAGGAACTTTTTTAATGAAAGGTACTTTTTTAAGATGGGTACATTTTTGAAAAATTCACTTTTTAAGAGAAGGCATTTTTGTATTTAAGACAAGGCACTTTTTAAAAAAGGTGATTTTTTGAGAAAAGGAGCTTTTTAGGAAAATGTTCTTTTTAAAGAAAACGTTTTTTTTTTAAAGAAAATGTACTTATTTATGAATAGGTACTTTTTATGGAGATGTATATTATTAAGAAAAGGGTGGTTTTTAAGAAAAGGAACTTTTTAGGAAAAGGGACTTTTTAAAGAAAAGTCACTTTTTAAAGAAAAGGTACTTTTTTAGAAAGGCGTTCTTTTTATAGTATTTTTTTTAGGAAAATTAACTTACCTAAGAATAGGTAATTTTTGGGACGAGGTAGTTTTAAGGTAAAGTTTTTAGGGCGGGGTAAGGTTTTAGAGGCAAAAAGGCGTATATCCATGAATTTTTTTTGAAGATATGAATAATGGTGAATTATTTACTTATATACACGTTGTAGTATAACATTTGAAGTATCTTTGAAAAATTTTTCAACTAAAAATTTTAATAAACAAGTCCGTGACAGTGAATCTCCGGAGGCGCCTCGAAAAAAGTTGTTTTGCGGTGAAGATCATAACTCGTTACCAGATCATGTGAACCAAAAAAAATCTAAATGCGTTTAAAAGTTGATATGTTGCCCTAGGTAATCAGGAAGAATTTTTTTTATTTTTATATTTGCCAGCATTTTGAAGTGAAGACCACGATTTTCGCTAAAAATTTCGCTAAATTGGTTGTTAAAAAATGGGGTAAAAAATGGTTCAAAAAAAAAACTCTCAACGATTACCTGTTGATTTATGTGTAGAAAGAGCGTATGCAATTTCAAAAGGATCGGTCAAGTAGATTTTGAGTTATAATGTTCATGGACTTCAAAAATGTTGTTTGCGAGAAAATCGATTTAAGGTTTTTAACATATACGTTATACCGTATGAGGGCAGGCCGCTTGAAATACTGTATCGTCGTTAGTTTTGCTCCGTTTTACTTGATATTTTGACACAACACTCTCGACATGTTTTACATTCAGAATGAAATAAAAGAAAGGTTTTTAAAATCTTACCCCGCACTTACGAAAAAGGTATTATTTTAACGAAAAAACTGTATATAAAGAAAAGCTACTTGTTAAAGAAAATGTGATTTTTAAGAAGATAATCTATTTTAATGGGAAGGTTGTTTTTAAAAAAGGGCCATTTAAAAAAATTTCTCTTTTTAAGAGAATGTGCCTTTTATACCCTCCACACCACTGTACTGAGGATATACATATATCATTATATGTCACTCTAAGTGTGATAGATCAAAGTATGAGTTTGCGATCCCATAAAGCGTATATATTTTTTAACCTTGCAACAACTACAGTCAATAAAGCGAGATTCTTCTATGCCTCTGTCTGTCTGTCTATTGAAATCGCGTTCATTCACAAAATAAACCTTGCTAAAGTCAGTATAATATTGTTTGTGATTATTTCGAGCAGGCCAGAATGAAGATGGATTTATTCGGGCGTCATTGCCAAGATATGGCTAAAATGTGGAGACAGACGTTCTAAATTTCAGATAAAAAAGTAAAAACAGTTGGGCAATTCACAGCGGGTGTTGTATGTTGTATTTTGTATTAAAATACACAATACAATCATTTGTTGTGAACAGTCAGTTGTATTTTCATAATGTAAAACGTTTTCTTTAGTAATTATCGACCCAACGAGTAAAGGTCGCTTCGTCACTTCTGTTATTTCGTACAAGAAAAAGCACGTGTCGGTGTTTGCTTTTTGGTCATAAGATATACCCTGGCGTTTTAGTTACGTACCTCTCCATTTTAATTTAGAATACAAAAAAAAAAAGTTAAAATGTTTTGGTTGAGGCTGAAAGAGAAAATACATACTAAAAATATAAACATTAATTGTTATATAAATAAACTTTTCTTTATTTGCATTATTTGTCATTTTATATTTTATAATTATTTTTGCTGTTAAAATTTTATGTACATATTTGTTTTTTCTTTTTCATAAAAGCTGGCATTCACTTGGGACTGATATGTTATGATAGAATATACAACATTTACTATACATAACAAATGAAGTTGTATCGCTGTATCAGATTTTTCAATGAAAATTACCAATAACAATTTTACACTATTGTAAAGTAATACACGATACAACAGATACAACGATACAACACCGGTTGTGAATTGCCCAAGTGAAAAATGTTTAGATGTAACAGAAAATATGCATACAATTGTGTATCAGCGACGCATACACACATATTTTTGTTTGCTTGTTGTTTATTTTTCGCTTTTCGACGAGATTAAGAGAATAAAGGAATAACGAAGACGGTTATGCTCTTACTCTCTTTAAACAAACAAGAATAGAATTGTCTGTATGTATTAACATTTATGCTGATCGAATTTAATAATAATTGTTTTCATATAAAAAAGTACGAAAATACTGAATTTTTAAAATTATCTTATTAATTTGAAACATCATTGTAAAATATTTAGCCATATAATGTGAAATCTTTTTTTCTCTTGTTGTTGCCAATTGTGGTTATAATATTGTGATTAGAATACGAGTGGAGGGTATCAAAGATTTGGCAGAGCTGAAATTAGCACTCTTGTTTGTATAAAATTGATATTTTTTAAGCAAAGTTGGCCTGTAAAATTTATGCGATGCTAGTTATTATACTAATACTGACGCGTACGACTAATACTTTTACTAAATACAATATTAATCATGCGTCATTTCGAGTTAATACTTATATTAAGACAACTTATAGACCGATTAAAAATTATTCGATTAACCACATTATCTTGTTCAACACTGTACGAGTGTTTATAAATATCCTCGAAATAAGTACGCTCCTTCTGCTGCATTCATGAAGAATTTAATCAGAAAACCATGCTGCATAAATTTATAGTTTTGATAGAAACATATGCGGAGAAAAGACAGAACAAAACATTTATGCACATTAGGGTGACAGCGGTTTGTATGAAAAAAATTTTTGATCGAATTTTGAGGTGTGCGGGTCGGATTATTATGACACTGGATCTAAAACTTTAGTGCGTAAAATTTTTTCTATTAAATTAATTAATAAACCATAATCAAGAGTAAATTATCTTTCTAATAAGACAACAAAATTTATTATCGGTTAAAAAACAGTCATGTTATATCAACTTCCCCAGCCAATAAATGCGCCGCAGACCACTTGATTAAAAAAATCGAGCTTACATTTTTAAAGACATTGAAATAATATACAACAACAACATTTTTCCATTCCCTTGATCCCAAGATGATCTTATGTAAAGTCTTTTGCATCTCATCTATTGTTTTGTCGTTCTAAATTAATGTCAAAAAGGTACGTATTTTTTTAGCAGTATTTCAAAATCTCAAATTTTACTTTTTCAAAAATTTTGTTGAAGAAATTTTCCGAAATCAACGATTGGACTTAAAAATCTTATTAACAAAATATATGTAATTAAAAATGCCAAATATTGTAGCTATCCTGTTCTTAATTTGGCGTGGGCAGCGTTTTTATTTCAGCGGATTTAAAGAAAAATGTGATTTTTCGTACTATTGCAACTTTTAGGCTACATCTTTTTAGAGTTTTCGTATTTCAAATATCTTTTCTCAAAATATCACATTAATTGATATAAGTTCTTAATCTTGTAAATTAAGGTTAAATTGAAACACTATAAACTGTCCCTCTTTAAGGTCAAAAGTCAAATTTAAGGAGATTTAAATTTTTTAAAGAAAATATTGATATAATATGTATTTGTCGAAGGATTTCGATAAAACTTGTTGATAATATATTTATAATTCTAAGGTAAGATCATTTCGGGATCAGGAGATTGCAAAAATGTTGTCGTTGTAAATTATTTCTATGTCTTTAAAGATGTGAGCTCGATTTTCTTAATCAAGTGCGCTGCGGCGCATTTATTGCCTGAGGAACTTGATATAACTTGGCTGTTTTTCAACCGATAAGAGATTTTGTTATTTTATTAGAAAGATAATTTACTCTGGATTATGGTTTATTAACTAATTTAGTTGAAACGCAATTATTAATTTAAAACTTTTTGTGAAAAAATTTTTTTTTATAATATGCATATTTGAACTTTGAACTCAATGCGCGACCAAAATGCATTGTCCGATTTGGCTCAGATTTTGCGCACTAAAGTTTTAGATCCAGTGTCACAATAATCTGACCCGCACGTCTTGAAATTCCAAAAAAAAAAACAAATGGCTGTCACCCTAATGCATATGCTTGCACTCATAAGAGTGCTATAAGTTGGCTAGGAGGAACGGACGGAAGGAAGGAAGGAAACAAACTTTAAGTGGAAGTGAAAGTTTTTAATAAAATAAAGAAAAACTTTCAACAGATTTTAAAACATGTGAATATATGTTATTTGCTTATATTTTTAATATTTTCTTAAGAATATAATACAAGTTTTTCGTTTTATTTTTATTTTTTGCTTTTCAATAAAGTTGGAAAGTATTTTCATTTTTGTTTGTTTGTTTCTCCAATGTCAAACTTTTATTAGTTGTTTGTGTGATTTTTGGTGTTGTTGTTATTTTTAGTAAATAAAAAAAAAAAAAAAAAAAGAGCAAAATTTTAGACATTTACTGTTAATCTGTGCCAACAGTTTAGAAAACATAAATTAAACTATTTAATTCAATACTTGAGGCTAAAAATTATCAGCAACCTAATAAAAGAGCTTATGGCACTAAATAATAAAAACTAATAACACTCAAACCCTAGACAAAACAACTATAGATATGCTAGCGAATGCGAATGTGAATACAACCAGTCCAGGGACTACACCAATTTAGTTATAATAAACAATTACATCTATACTAGATCGCTGAGCCGAATGATGCGTACAATTTCGTACATTCAGATACAATTCAAATGCACAATTGTTTAAATATACACACACATAAGCAAACACATACACACACACACACTCTTATTTACTAATTTATTCATTCAACATAGATTGCGATGATGAATGGGTTTTTTTTTTCTAAATAAAAACTATAAATACAAGTACATACATATTCAAATGGAATAAATAATATTGAATAAAACTTAATTATATTATAATCGTAGTTAACTAAGTACTGAACTATAAAATTTGATTTGAAAATTTAAGTTTAAGTGTTTTTAGCTTTAGGAAATAAAATTGTTATCACTTTTAGAAATTGTATTTATGTTTATATGTCGACAAAAACTGGAGATAATTAAGTCAATGAAGACAAAAGCAATTGTTAGCACAAGCAAAATTTAATGAATTTTAATAGGGATCGTTTTATTTAAATTCATTTAAATTTGATTTGGCTGCCAAAACATCAGCTTTACACAAGTTGTATCTGATTAGATTTAGAGAATCGAATTATTAGTACAAAATATCACATATATGGGTAATTCCATTCTAAGTTCAACCTTACCTCCAATTTTAAAATTTTAATTTAAATAATTTTTATTGATAATATTTCAAGAACAGGACTGAAATGGCATGAACATTTGACTATAGTTTGTAATAAGTATTAATTTTTATAGCCCCTATTTTTCCAGTAAGAAAGGAAAACTGTAGTTACGCAATTTTGAAAAGAAGAGTAGTGTCATGTCTGTCACGTTACAAAATAATTATTTTTTACTATAATTTATTTTAGAATTCATGTTTTTTATATGCTTTTTTAATAAACTAGCTCTTATATTAACCATAGCATTAAAATTTCGATTGCGATTACACTACATTTTAAAAAGAATTGTAATGATTATATAATCCTCAATTCTTGATTATTAATTGATTACGATTACAGATAATCTAAAAATAATAAGAATTACTTGAAATTACCAAAAAATAATCAAAAAGAATCAAATGTAATCAAAAAATAATTCGATTACTTTCAAAGATTACTTTTGATTCTTTTTAACTATTTTCAAAATCTATTGTATTTACATTATGTAATTTTGAAAAATTTTCATTTACAACATGAAAGAATTATAATCAATTAAATCAAAATTAGATGTTTTTAGTATAAAAAAAATATACACATATTTATTTTAATAGTAATTCATAACAAAAAACATAAATGAAATAAGAGGGAAAAACAAATAATTCAGTGCACATAAGTATTCTTATTTACAAATATTTGCAATTGGATTTCAGTAAAACTAATTTTTTAAACGAAAAATCAGACAACGATAGCCGCCTTGGACTGTTAATGATCCCGGCAAAAGAAAACAGTCATTCAACTGGAGCTGAAGACGTTAAGGGCGTGTTAAAATAAATATATGCTACCTTTACAAAATAATATTTTTGCCAAATCTTATCAGCACACGAAATTTCATTTAAATAGCTGAAGAACTGTTTTTTATTGTGGATGTCGGACTTGTGGTGAAAGACCTGTTACAATTTCATCATCTGCAAAGTTAAATCTTAAAAGTATAAAAAATTTATATTAATGCACGCATTAGCTCACCATCATTAAAATCAAAAAAATTGGGCACAGTCGATAAACCTTTATTTTTCATTTCAAAATTATATGTATCCGTAACTCTATTGATTATGTTCCCGAAAGTTAGTTCCGACATTTCTGGACTTAATCTCTGCAACACCTTGAACTATTTCATTTTGATACTTGGAGTTGGTATTGTTGCAGCAAGTGCGATATTTGCCTCAGACTGCAACATGAAATATGGTTGAAACCTTTCTCTTAACTGCTGTTCCATTTTCAAAATAACACAGGATATTTGTTGTAGCTCCTGGATTCTGCGTAGTTTATGCAGCTTATTGCTGAGTGTCACAAGAGTCGGTATTAAGAATCCTGTGTTAAATGAAATTAACATAAATTTATATTTCAACGAAACACAATATATTAATAAAAAATATATTTGTATATGGAGGGCTTATAGAAGTTTTGCCGATTCGCTAAAATTTGAAAAATGAACAAGTATATTTTTCCAGAAAGCCGTTAATGAATATAAGCCTTCGATATGTAGCATGCCAGTGGTACCATAAGTTATGTTGTTTTCACCTTGAAGAAAGTCTAGCGCCTTTGCAATTGGTTCCATTACCAACTTGTACAGCTCCACGTACTGTAAGTCAGCTGGAGAAAAATGTGGCAAAATCAGCTTATAGCAGAGATTATTTAACTTTTCTTTGGAACAAAGTAGCTTGTTAACTGCGTCATATAACGAACTTGAACGGGTCATAACGGGCAAAAGCAACGACGATTCCAAGTGTGCTTCAATTATTTCCCAAGACTTTGGCCACTTGTACTTCTTCTACAAATTGTTGCATTTAACGAAAATAAACATTACAGATATTATCCACAAGTATATTGCGTTTGAGGAGTCGCGGAACAAAACGAACTCTTTCTGCATTTTTAAAAAACAATATTTTTTATTAAATTTGAATTATTTGAGTTGAAAGTTAAAACCAAATTTTCTTAAGAAATTACGTGAGTTAAAAAGTACGTCTTGCTCTACACCTCTTGAATTACCGAATGTCCAAAAAAATACACATTAAACACTTATGCCCGTTTTCTCAATAGGCGATTATATTTTATCCCAACGAGAAACTGCCGATTAAAGAAATTTGGCTATCTCAATGTCTGGTCTATTTTGTCGCAAAGCTAACCGGCACTCATCTGCCAATTATTTATTTATCGTACAGATAAATTATTTTCCAAACTTTCATATCAATTTTGAGAGGCATTGCCAACTGAAAATAATTCACCCAACTTTCATAAGTATTTTGAGAGGCATTGCCAACTGAAAATAATGTTTTTGTCGGTACATTGAGAAAACCAATTTTGTTAACAGGCAGTTTATCGGTACAATAAATTTATGTCCTGGTTAAGTAACAGCAAGTTTGACGATACATTGAGAAAACCGGCATTAATGTTATTACCATCCTATGCTGGATATACAGTAGCTGTTCATTTCTATCATTTTTTCGAAATCGGTGGAAGCAAGCAAATTCAGAGTATGGCTACAACATCTCTGATGTGTAGGCACGACCCTTCCATTATCAAAAGTTGAGAGATCGTCATTAATATCATCTTCGAAAAAGTTATTTCACACACCATAATTTCTGAACGCCTTGACAAAATTTGAACCGTTGTCAGTATCGGTCAAAACAATGTTGGAGCTATTCAAACCAAAGTTTGTCGTTGATTTCAGTAATCACCTGCACTATATTTTCTGCGTTGTGTACTCCAAAAATTCTTCTGCATGCCAAAGCTGCCGATGGTATATTGCATCTCCAATTTATTAGCCGCTGTTTGCCTGCTCATCACTTTTATACCTGTATTTTCGAAAAAGTTCTATGAAGGATTTCTTTTTCAATTAATATACAATTAATGGATTTATAAAATAGTAATCATTAAATTGATAACAAAATCTCCAATATATGGACAAAAGTGTTCGTCATTCAAAAAGGATCAAATGTAATCTTTGAAAGTAGTCGAATTATTTTTTGATTACTTTTGATTCTTTTTGATTATTTTTTGGTAATTTCAAGTAATTCTTATTACTTTTTGATTATTTGTAATCGTAATCATAAATACGATTACTCAGCTCAATATAATCGCAATTTAATCACTACTTTACCTTTCAAAAATAAAGTAATCTAATTAGTAATTATAAGATTACTAATCGTTACTTAACAGCTATGATATTAACTATAAATAAATGTTTCTTATTTGTCATACAAATATCTGCAGAGCTTTTCTGTGTTTTACAAACATCCTATAAAAGTATGTCTGTTTGTTGTCATGTCTGTCACGACTGCTTTTTCCCCCAATTATTAATAACAATAATACTTTCTCTTTTTTTCTAATGGTAAATATATTGTTCAGGTCCGCCTGCATAATTTTTTATATTTTTATGGACAATGAAAAGCCTTTACTGCATAATATTGGATTAGAAAGATCACTAGTTGTTATGTCTGTCACTATGGAATTAAGTTCTTAATTAGATAGGAAGTATTTTAGTTTCTTTTTTAATATCACTATATGGTCAGGGTATAATGAGAGGAGAATTTTATAAAGACCCACCTATTTTTCATATACCAATTAAGTTAAGATCAATTACTGAGTGGATTTAACGTCCATCCATCTGTCTGTCTGTCCGCCCGTCCGTCTGTCTGTGGCTTTACGTAAACATTGTTATAAAACAAGAGGTTGCAAATATGAATATATTTTAATGAAATTCTATACGAGAATTTCTGTCAGCTATAGAATGAACGAAATTGGTAAAAATTGGTGCATTTGCAGACCTAGCAGCCATACAAATATTCCCTATTAGACTAATATGCCCTGCCGTGCTTCGCTATGACTAAACATGACTTATTGATATGTACCAATGTTTTCATAATAAATTTTTCCTATGAAATTTCTATTGTACAATTAAAACTTCTTATTTTATTTTATTGTATTTTATTTTTTTTATTTCAATGCTTGCTGGTATACAATATTTTTGGTTTTTTCATTCGATGCAAAAATGATCAAATTGTTGGCCGTTCTTAATCTGGAGCCAGCTACATATGGGAAATATATGGCTTAAATCCGGCAACAATTAACAATTGGCCTTGAATTTACCATATTATTTGGCAATTTTTTATTTTGGCGATTTTTGATTTTAATTTTGCCGGTTTTTGATTTTTCCGAGTTTTGATTTTGAAGATTTTTCTCTTTTTTTCTGACAATTTTTGTTTTTTTTTTCGATTTTTAAATATGGCGATTTTTAAATTGGCGATTTTTGAATTGGCAATTTCGCCCATATTTTCCATGACTACTCACATCTATAACATTAATAGGCTAGGCGATTTTTTGTGAACGATTTTACGCTTTTAATTATCAATATACCATTCGAAAGGTATTTATTTTTAGCTGTATACCATATTTACAGATTTTCACCATCTGGAACATTTTTTTGGAGTAAAATTCATTTAAATAAAAAAAACTATACAATTGTGAAAGGGCTAAAATTGATTAGCATACCTTTAGACTCTTATAAAATTATTTATTAACAAACCCATTTATATATCTTCTGTGTGTTCAACAAATATTTATAATGAAATTAAATGAGTTTTATTTAAAAATTCGCAACTTAATGAATTTTTTTTAAATATTCATAATTTTATTCTATGTATATACAGATTAAAAATATTGAAAGGAAAATATTGCATGAAAAAATAAAATTTCCTAGAATCTCGAATTTCTGCTAATTGGTAACTAATGTGCATGGAACACGAGGCGCCATGCCTACTGATCCTATCCCTCGTATTTTTTTTTATCTATATTAATTAATGTGAGTAACATTAATATCTGATGGACTCATACAAAGTATCAAGGCTTTCCCTTTTATAGTACTTCAATTTTATTTATTTATTTATTTAATTTAACTTAATTATTTAACAATACAGTATAACAAGAACGAGTCTTATATTAGAATATTGGGGAGATATAGGTACAAATTATATTTTGTTAGAAAAAAGGGGGAGACAAAAGAATTAAAAATTAAAAAATTAATTATAACTTAGTAATGATTGAATCATTGAAATCATTAGTTCTATTAATGATTTCAATCAAAGCAAAATGTTAAAGTTAATGCGAAATTTAAAAAATAGTAAAAATTGTAAATGAAAAGATATATAAACTTTATTTAAAATAATCAAAAATAGCTGTTTTAAAATGGCTTGCATTGCTTATAATTTGAATAGTAGGGGGTAGATAATTCCAAAGGCAGATGGAGTTTAAAAAGAAGTGTCTTTTCGACATTTCTTTCCGATGTGAAATAGTGTTTATTCGTTTTCCTATTCTTGATCTTGAAAAAATTATTCTTTTATAAAGGTATCCAGGTTGTCTTGTGTAGATCAGTTTGTGTAGAAATAAAAGAGTACGGCATTTTAAAAGATTTTCAAACGAGATATGATATCATATACTTACTTTGACTGTAGTATGTAATATTCTAGTTGTTTGATAGCATTCTAGTTGTATGATATTATATATTAACTTTTTATGGACGGTGCCATGCCCACTGCTTTGATCGCACCCATTTTTTGTTCGACTAATCGC
This sequence comes from Cordilura impudica, assembly GCA_963682025.1. Lineage (NCBI taxonomy): Eukaryota > Metazoa > Arthropoda > Insecta > Diptera > Scathophagidae > Cordilura > Cordilura impudica. Next base: position 194,823,632 of record OY821521.1, on the reverse strand, counting down.
GTCCGACTGCTCACATTAATAAAATATGACCTCAGAGAAATTTGCAAAGCCGTCTCTGTCATAGTAGTCGAGATATATGATATTGAATAATTTCTTTGTATGGGATGTGTCACGCCCACATATCCGAACCCGCGTATTGCCTGTATGGCTACTAACATTGATAATAGGGACTTCGCACAATTTTGAAAAACTCTCACTGTCATGGTACTTAATGTATATGATATAAAAGATTGCCTTTGTATGGGAGGTACCACGCCTACTAAAAATACCAAAATCATTTTTGAAAAATCTGTTAGAAAATTTTCTCATTCGTTATGTAAAGCTTTTTTGAGATCATTCCTGTTAGAAATCGGATGTTTTCGGATTTCTAACTTGTGCTATAGTTCTCATTAAAATTTAAGTCTGTAGATTGCAGAAGGGTTTCGATTACTCCTGGACAGTTGTACAATAACTATTTTCTTATTGTCTCAGCGGTTTGTTTGGGATCGTTGGTCTGATGAGAGAGAAGAGTGTCCTGTAGACCTAATTTTTCTGCACTTAGATTATTTTATAAGACTGATAATTATTCAAACCAGTCCATTATTCCCTCCACATAATTCAGTTTTTCAAGGACTGCCGATGAACATGCACCACACAGAATCACGTGACCACCACAATGTTTTATGCACAAATAAAACGAAGTGGTTTTTCCGCGTAATTCTTCCATTTAAGCCAGCATTTATCAGGACCCTTTGTATTGTTTCTGAAATGAATATTATATCCTTCAACCAATTTGTAGTATTGCTGCAATAAAACTTGGATTTTTGTTTGTTTTATTTTGTTTTTTTTTTGATTTATTTGCAATTCATTTTTCTGCTTTAACTGTTTAAATCTTTTAATTATACTAGCAGATTACAGCTCTCGAAATCAGAGTGCAATTACTAGGCAACTTTATTTTTCAACTTAGCCAATTCACAAAACAATACCTTCTGGGTTTATTGTTATTGTGAATGAAGATAACAAACTCAATAACAAACACATTTACAAATTTAATAGACACACAAATAGCATATGTATAATTTTATGTATGAGTTGGTAGCAATTTTAAATGCAATTTACTCAAAAAAAAAAGCACAAAGTTTAAAAATCTGTAAATCTTCAAAACAGCCAATAAGAAGTAGCTTTCAAATAATATATGCTTGGTCAAAATCGGGATAAAACGGTAGAACAAAACACCGGTCACAAGAAATCACTTAGCTTTTTAGTGTTATAGATTTCCCATCATTCCACGAGCTATTTTTACGATTTGTGCTATCTGCCGCTGATTTTTTCCATCTTTATAGTGGTCAATAACAAATTTTCTAATATCAATTGTAAAGCGAAGACCCATTTTGGAAAATATTCTAAAAGGCGCGATTAATAATATTTTTTATAAAGTTTAATGAAATTCAATCTAAAAAAAATATTTTTTCTTTAAACTAAACTCATGTTGTTATTGTTGTATATTAGTAGAGCAAATGTGACTTTTTTTGTGCTAAACTAAACAAACTTTTTAAATATGCACATTTAAATAATTTTTTTTTAATATTATATGTGACCCGGTCTATGAAAAGTGGCTTGTGACTCAAAAACAAAATTTCGAGAAATCAGCTGTTAAAGATAAACACTGTATTTCGTCAGTTTTTTTTCGTTATCTCGTTGGTGTAATTGTTTCTGTTGGTCTTTTCCTTTATGAAGTAGTGAATAATGTCTGTCGATGAAGAATTTAACGAGGTTTTTCAAAAATATTTTGGTGTAAATGAAGAGAATGATGATGATTCTTTCGATGATGTTGGTATCAATTTGCGGACAGCGAGGATGTTGAATCATTTCAACTGTTATTAATCCCAGTTGATGACAACATGCCCGAAATTATCCAACCAGTTGGTTTATCTCTGCAGCGTCAGTGGTACATTTATCAGAATCTCAGAAGCTTGGTTTCAGATCCCATGAATGCGGATATTTTGGCTCCATTGCCATTGAAAACAAATGCCATCAAAAAAATCTGAAGATGTTTTACCAGCCACAAAAGTGGCATCGAGGGAACCCAAGGCTTCATCCTCAAAACCTGTAGCTTCATCGTCGAAACAGAAACCGAAACCTATAGCTGCATCGTCAAATCACGATCCAAAAAATAAAAAGTGAAGAAACCTGCGAACTCAACTCCAATAAAAAAATCAAGACAACGTAAGGCCTCATCTCCAGAAGAAGATTCAAAAAACGAGGTTTCAAAGGTTTCAACAAGGATGGCGGCGAAGAAAACTACTACATATTGCTAAATAAATATTTTTTGTGCAAAATAGCTTTTTTTTTTGGTAAAATCATTTTTGTAGGGTTCAATCCTTTTTTTTCATTTTCAATTCCATGTATTATCTTGATTCTCGATTTTCAATAAAATACTGTTTTTCTTTCATTTGTGCTCTTCTTTCTCTACATTTTTAGTACACTTCTAAGCAAGTTAGGACTTTTTGATTTTCACCATGTGAAAGAGCGTCTCAAAAAATATCCGAACCAAAATAAAAGTGAGAAATAATTTTTTGAGTCATAAGCCACCTTTTCATAGACCGGGTCACATATTATAAAAAAATTACACAAAATATATTATTTTTAAAGGTGAGTAATATTCACTGTATTTCAATTCGTATTTTATGTCTTGTAACAACATGTGGTCAGGATATAATGAGTTTGAGGCGAGATTTGTAACTACCAAAAAAATTTCATCGACACCCACCTTATATTATAATATTACCCGTCTGTCTGTCCGTTCGCCTGTCTGTGTATCCACTTAAGCATTGTAATAAAAATATTTGTCGCAATTATTAATATATTTTGATGAAATTTAGTATCTCAACTATTATCGAAAGTAGAACGAACGCTATGGAGATTGGTGAAAATTGGTGCATTTTCATAACCAGCCAAGAAATAACAGTATTCTAATTCCGTATTGACCAGTTCATGTGTTCTGTAGCAAAATTTATGCGTGTCAGATGATTTTTCTCCGATGTTATTAGTTTCTTAGCAGGACGATTACAAGCATCATCAGTTCGAGCACATAGTTTTAGTTTCGGATTGTTAAAGACCCCTTAAGGTAGCATATTTCGAAATTTTTTAAAATCCCTTTCTATTAAATTATCTTGTCTTTGACTCGTCGAATCTTTACCGTATCGCTTTCATGATATTTTTTGATAAGTTTTGGAATTATGGAAGAATATTTCTCATAAATTGTCTTTGATTTCTTTGGATCAAATGTTAAGAATATGCAGAAAAAAGGCAATTTTTTGGTACCAATTTTCCCTCCTGAGTATGAAATTGGTCACTTGTATTTTCGTATCATGTAAAACATTTCGATTTGCTGATGCCCCAAGTAAGTTCTTGTAAGTCTTATTTTATAAATATTGCTTTAGCAAATATTTAACATCACATTATTTTCAACTGAGAAAATTCGCTAAAATTTATAGTTTTTAATTTCTGTAACCTACACCTCTCTCTGTATAAAATGTTTGTGGTGAAGCTTGCAACTACTAAGTAAATTCATTTTTTATTATATCAAACGACAAAGTATTACTTTCTCAGTTAATGAAGCTATGCGAGTCTGTCCACTAGAGTGGTCCTTAAGAAATGAAAATGAGATTTTGGGGATAGGCGGGGTCCAGTATGTTACTTTTCCATATAAAACTAATAAATATGAAGTTTGGGGACAAGTTTGGAAACATATAGACAGTTTTTATACGTAAAATAATTTTATAACAAAATTGGTTAAAAGTTGTTTTAATATTAATTCGCGAGCAATAAGCAGATAATTGCACCAAAGATATATCACAATGGATTATTTTGGTCCCAGGAGCACTGAAGGGTTAAATAAATAAAAATTAACCGAATTATTTTTCTTAAATTCTAAATAGTGGTTTCATCGTGTTTAATATAAGAACCCGTTTCCGTAATTTTTATTTAAAAATATCTTAAAATCCAAAGCTGGCTTTGGCAAATAATGGGTTAACGTTCTCGGATTTATCCCAAATTTTAGGAATGGAAGTTCTACAAATTTGGTTATTATATTTTAAGTGTCGCATCTAAAAATTCAACAGCACTTACAAAATATTTGATTTTTTTGAATAAATTGTCTTTTATTAGATTGGGGTCATATGTGACCCCAATTCCAAAAGGCTTAATAGGGTCATATTATTTTTTTACGAAACCCTAGGCTATTAAGATAGAACTTTATATTTAAAAGTAGAAAAGTGATGAATTTTTGATACAAAGTATTTAGCAAGAGTACATTTACAAAAATTCCATTTTTCTCGAAATCCGCAAAAATAAAATCTTTGTCAAAAAATTCTGGCATAGGGCTGAACCTAAAAATTCACAGGGTTAATTTCTCACATATATTTAATAGAACCTTAAAGTGCCAGATTCATTTTTTAAATTTTTATTTAAGAAAATTTTTTAAAACTTGAAAAAGGAGTTTTCAAAATTTTATAAAAAAAAATTCCTATTTTCGGTCTCAGTGCGCAATAGGTTAACAACGTGGTAATAAAACAATACTTCGTATCTGATTACTTGCAAGTATAGACACAAAAAGCAAATTATGGCTTTAATCAATTTCTCAATGTTGAAAAAAATGCTATCAAATTTCATGACTTAGTTTTTTCTGGCACAAAAGTGGTCTGGGGCATTTGCTATTTCTTGGGGACTTTTTATTCGATTTTGAATTTTTATAGTTTTTGAATAGATAACTAATTTAATAGTGATCTCGATTATTTTAACAACTTGTCGGAAAAAGTAAGCTATAGAACGAAATATTCGTAAAATCTCATAAAAGGTCATATTTTCCCCATATAAACACACTTGAAATTTTAAATCGATTTCCGGCGCGACTTTTCTTTACCCGCTTGTCCCCAAACTTCACATTTATTAGTTTTATATGGAAAGGGAACAAACTGGACCCCGCCTATCCCCGAAATCGCATTTTAATTTTTTAAAGACCACTCTACTGTCCACCCGTCTGACCGTTCATCTGTCCATCCGTCCGTCCATCTCTCCGTCTGTCGGTCCGTCCGCCCGTCTGTATGTCCGTCTGCCTGTTCGTCTGTCCGTCTATCCGTCTATCTGTCCGTCCGTCCATCCGTCTCTGTGTCCATTTAAAAGCTTTTAATAGCCCCCTCCCATGTCATTTGCCAATTTTTTTAATTTTTCATTTTGTTGAAGTTCGATTAAATTTTATTGACGAAAAAAAATTTCCAGTGCAGAAACATAATAATGATGCAGAAGACATAAACATTTTTTTTTACAAATTTAAAGGAAGCTTTACAAATCATTTTCCTCATCATCAAATGGCAACCTATAAATTTTTTTACATACTTTTTTTTTAATAAATGCAAGACTAACAGACTAAATGTTTTTGTTTACTGGGAAAAATTTAAACACAAAATTAAAATGATGGGTTTTCAAGGCAACTGTTTATTTTGATTATAATTAACCACAAAATCATTAAACTTTATGTATTTTATATTGAACGCTTTCGACTAGAAGTATTAAAAATGTAAATCTTAATTTTATTTATCACAAAACACGCATACATATATGCTTGAGAGCGTGGCCCGAAAAATGTGCTTTTGTCTTTTTTATATAATTATAGCAGTCATGTTTTGTAATTAAGATGGAATTTGTCAATGAAGCTACTCGAAGTTAATCTGTTTCATAATCTAGAATTAGAATATAGAATTTGTGAATTTTGTATTGAAAATACGGTTCACACTAATTTTACCTGTAATACAAAACCACAAAATTAAAAGTTTGCTAATGATTAAATTAAATTCTTATTGTATGTAAATGAAGCCTCATTATACGGCTATTGAACATATTCCTCCTTATTAGGTATTAAATATCAGACTTGACAATTTGTGAGCGAAGAAAATTAAAATTTTCCTTAAAAATTTTTCCTGATTTTTATGAATATTTAAAAAAAAAAAAAAAAACTAGAGCAACGGCTTCCATGGAAATGCATGTTTGTATAAGTTATGAGCTAAATATCTATACGACTCAATAAATTTATAATAAACTCGCATCGATTTTTGGTTGCTTATGTATGCACAACTATATTTAAATGTTAGTTTTTGCATGTTTTCATAATACATGCATTTAATAAACGCTTTAAGAAATACCAGCATAAGCCAGCTCTCGAAATTCGAATGAAAATTCTTGGGATTTGTTTTTTTAATTTTTTCTTTCAATATTTTTCTTATCTATATATATAATTTACCATAAATGATAATTTTATAAGAGCATAAAGGTATGCTAATCAATTTTAGGCAATTCACAATACAACACCGGACGTGTGATATACAATTATAATGAAATTCGATGAATTGTGAATTGCTGATTAGCATACCTTCAGGCTCTTATAAACTTATTTATTACAAATATTTTATTTTATTTAATTTAATATATATTTTAACACTTCTTATACATACATTTTAAAATTCTGCACTTCTCCTCCATATGAACTATAACTATTCCAATTTTCATACTCCCACTCCATTATGCTTCAAAAGGGATGGAAAAATTTTCCTTCACGTATTAATATATAGATGCACCTGAATTAATTTGTTAAGTTGTTGTGTGTTTTTGCACATTTTCATCAGAATGCTAATTAATTAAACATTTTTTCATAAATAACTATTAATTCAAATCAGTGAATTTACTATAAAATGACATCAATTTTTTAGTTAATTTTTTTTTCATATTTGTATTAAAATGCTCATTCATTGAACTATTTCATAAAAATGTATTCAAATCGATAAATTTGCAAGATAAGGGCTTCGATTCTTAGTTGCGTATTTTGGCATATTTTAATTTAGTTACGTGTTGTTTTCCCCACTTTCATCAAAACGCTCATATAGTGAACTTTTTCATAAATATCTAATCGAATCAATTAATTTACACAAAACTGAATGCATATTTCGCTTTAAATGCGCGTTTTTGCAAACTGTCATCAAAATGTTGCATTACTGAACTTATTTCATATGTATATATAATTGATTTAATAAATTTTCAATAAACGGGCACCGATTTGTAATAGCATATTTTTGCATATTTTGTTTAAATTTAACGCTTTCATGAAAATGCTAATTTTTTGATTTTTTTTTTCTAAAAAGTATCCCTGAAACAATAAATTTACTATAAATGGTAACGATTTGTTTATGCATATTTTTGCATATTTTAATTTAAATTCCTGGCTTAGCATATTTTCAAGAAAATGATAATTTTTTGATATTTTTCAAAAATCATTTATTCGAATCAACAAAATTCTGATAAAGTGGCTCCAATTAGTAGGCGCATGATTTTTCTTGTTTTCCTTTGATTACGTAGTCCTGCCTATTTTTATATCCCACACCACTATGTGGTCGGGGTATAATGACTGTAAGCTGATGTTTGTAGTGACCAAAAATATTTGAGCTCGACCGGTCGACTCAGAATCCCTTTCTTTCTTTTCAACTCAGAATCACTTTCTGAGTCAATTTAGTGATGTCCGTCCGTCCGTCTGTCCGACCGTCTGTCCGTCCATCCGTCTGTCCGTCCTTCCATCTGAGTGTCCATATAAATTTTGTAATCAAATTACAGGACGCAAATATTAATATATTGGGATAGCATTTAGTATATGTGCTTCTTTCGGGCATAGGACGAACCCTATTGAAATTGGTGAAAATCGGTTCATGTTGAGACCTAGTCCCCTACAAATGACCCCCATTAAGTCGACATAAATTGCCATAATATCCATATTGGGTTCGTGTATATTTATAACATCCATTTATCAGTAGTCCAAATATTAACCCTACACGACAATTCTTATTCATAACCTCCATAAAAAGTTGCTTCCCGATCTTCACTAAAATCTATCAAAAAATAAAAATATTGCACAGATTTTTCTCAAATTTGGTTTGTAAATGCTTTTACAAAAAATAAGTGGTCTTACAGAATATGGTCAGAACTAGTCAATTTTTCGACCTAGTCCCCCATTTAAATACAGCATCCGATATGAACCTTTTCATATCCGAAGGAAGAAAAATTAATTACAATTCTACTCAAGTTTGGTATAGGCTTATTTTCTATATCTAACTAGTTGGACCTAAGAGTTAGGTCTCTAAATGCATGGTGTAGGGTATCGTATAGTCGGTCTACCCCAGCTATAATTTTCTTACTTGTCAATATCTGAACTGAGTTCATTTAACTTTTTCATAAGTGCATATATTTTTTCTGAAAAATTACTTATCCTTGAACAAGTTCCATTTCTTAAAAAAGAACTTTTTCTAAAAAAGTGAGTTTTCTTAAAAAAGCACATTTTCTTAAAAAAGGACATCGTCTTGAAAAAGTACATTTTCTTAAAAAACTGATTTTTCTAAAATATGACATTGGCTTAAAAACTATCTTTTCTTACAAAAGCACTTTCTTCCTTAAAAAGTACCTTTTCTGAAAAAATGGATCTTCTGTTAAAAGTACTTTTTCTTAAAAAATGTACCTTTTCTTAAAAAAGTATCTTTCAAAAAGTATATTTTCTTAAAAAGACTTTTTTTAGAGTTAATTTTCTTAAAAAATTACCTTTTCTTAATAAAGTACCCTTTCTTAATAAAGTACCATTTCTTAACAAAGTACCTTTTCTTAATAAAGTACCTTTTCCTGAGAAACCCTCTTTTCTGGAAAAAGTACCTTTTCTCAAAGAACTACCTTGAGAATACCCCTTTTCTTATAAAAGTTGCTTTTCTTAAAAAAATAGATTTTCTGGAAAAAGTCCTATTTCATATAAAGTTATATTTTCTTAAAAATTGCGTTTTTTTAAAAAAATACGTTTTCTTAGAAAAGTAAGTTCTTTTTAAAAAAAGTAAATTTCCTTGAAAAGGTCGGTTTTCTTAAAAATATACCTTTTCTTAAAAAGGTACCTTTATATTAAAAAACTACCTTTTCTTAATAAATAACCTTTTCTTAAAAAAGTATATTTTCTTGAAAAAGTACATTTTCTAAAAAAGAACATGTTCTTAAAAGTTCAGTTTCTAAAAAAAATTACTTTTTCTTAAAAAGTGACCTTTTCTTAAAAATTACCTTTTTTAAAATCACGGCTGTGGAGTCGTAAAAAAAAAGTTACAACTCTGACCCCGCAGAAATGTTTAAGGTCCGATTCCAAATCTGATTCCGATGCTAAATGTATATAGACATGTTTATAAAAACAGTAATAAATATGTTGTGTGTAATTGATGCCAGTGAATCAATATAACATTTATTTTTTGAAATATATCAATTATCTATAATATTAATAGGCTAGGCGATTTCTTGTGACCGGTGTTTTGTTCTACCATTTTATCCCGATTTTGACCAAACATATATTATTTGAAAGGTACTTCTTTATAGCCGTTTTGCAGATTTACAGATTTTTAAATTCTGTGCTCTATTTTGAGTAAATTGCATTTAAAATTGCTACTAACACATACATAAAATTATACATATGCTATGTGTGTTTTATTAAATTTGTTTATGTGTTTGTTATCATCATTCACAATAATACTTATTGTTTTTAATACACCAATGTTATTTCAATCATTTTTCTCTTTTTTTTTAATAAAAATTTTACCATTTGATTCTTTTATATTAAATTATGTCAAACTCATTCATTTATTTAGTTCTTTATTTTATATATTTTTTGTAATTACTTTATATAATTATACAATTTATTTAAATATTTTTGTATACTGTAACTTGTTTTGCTTTAAAAATTCTCGTACTATAATATAAAAGATTTTAATCTTGTTGTATGGAAGAACAAATAAAAATAAATAAATAAGTAATAATAAACCATAAAAGTGTTGGTTTGTGAATTGGCTAAGTTGAAAAATAAAGTTGCCTAGAATTTGCACTCAAATTTCGAGCGCTGGAATCTTCTAGTTTTTATTAATTCTTTTAATAATAAAGCAAATACTATAAGACCGAAAACTTAAAATAACAAAACTTTAAGAAATAACTCTGCATTTATCTTTAGAAAAAGGCTAGCCTCAATAATATCTGACTTCACAGATGCTCTCAATTCGGATCAGATGATTCTGGGTGCATAAGATAATACTTTTGCGGACACTTGTTTCGGTGGCAATACCGCGGTGATCAGAGCAGCACCCTAAACAATCTCGGGCTACTTTGGTAGTACATTTTTTCTTGCTGAATCTAAATAATGGACATTTTCTTTATCTCATTTAATGCCTGGTAAAAATCTATTTTAAATATAGCTAAGACTGTTGGAGTTTCTGTGTCTTCGCTACTATCTACTAAATTTATGCGACAACACTTGGACTGCTCCTACTCGTCTAAATTTTTTTCAAAATCATCATGTGTACATTAGGGTTAGTCACTTTTTTTGCGAAGAATGCTCTCGCAGTATGAGGTAGGGCATGGAAAACTATGAAGAACTGCATGTTTAGTTTTTGGAAATGGTGAAAAAACCTTCCCCGTAAAATGCATTTACTGTTGCTCGAAACCGATTTTTTTGTTTTCAATTTTTTGTGATATTAAAAATTAGAAAAAAATCGTAGTTGAACCTTCAAATGTCGTTCCTTACATAATTTTGGCACGCTGAACACGAATCTACTATTTTATTCCAGCTACTTACTTGTGAATAATATTTGCAATTTTTGATTTGCTGTAAGTGCACTTAAACCGTCTGAAGGTATTTTTTTTTAGAAGAATATCTTTTTTAACACACTGCATATTGCAGAAAAGCATTTTATTATTTTTATATTTTCGCATGGAAAATAAAAAAATTGATTTCTAGCAAAAGTAAATGCATTTTACGGGGAAGGTTTTTTTACCATTTCAAAAAAATAAACATGCAGTTATTCATGGTTTTCCATACCCTACCTCTTATTGCGAGAGCAATTCGATATTCGACAAAAGTCAAAAAAGGGACTAACCCTAGTGTACCTAGTATTTTTTTTAATTTTTATTAAAAAAATAAAATTATATTAAATATTTGGAGTTCAAATTAATTATTTGTATGTTAATAGCTACTCACATGAAACTCACACTCCACTTTGATTTCCAGTTTTCAATGAAATTCTCTTTTGGTTTAATAAGAAATTAACTACAACACCAGACCTATAATATATGTATAATATGAACTATAATATTTTATAACACAAACAAATCAATTTTAATTTTATGCTGAATATTGTTCAAATTCAATTAAATTAACCACAAACAAACCTTAAAAAACCACAAACCTCTAATAAATCAAATTCCAAAACAATTTAAATTATGAAACACTTTTATATTATTTAATTTAAGTGGTTGAATGAACTTATTCTAATAAAATAAATTAAAATCTACATGTTCGTAGTGATATGAAAAATATTACGTTGCCAATTTCGAAGAAATTTTTTTTTTTTTTTTTGGCAATAATAACAAAATATTTTGGAGGCGTGAATAGTCACGCACAAGATTTAAACCCCATTTACCCTTATTCAATCGATCTGAAACTTTGTCCATGTACTTGTTGTGGCCAAAGATTAATTTTAAAACATTCACGCAAAGTCACGCACAGTCACGGAGAAATTCAAAACTCATATGCATAAGGAAAGAAAGAGTTTGAATATAAACTTTGTTTTATGGGTTAGATTATTAAAGTTGAAACACCATGATATAAAAAGTTTTGTCTTTATCGAGACAACAATCACCCAGCCTATAGTTAACAGATATCGGCCCGTTTCTGACGAAACGCATATATTTACAATATTTAAAAGTCTGCTCAATATAAATATAAATAGCATCTGTTTGTTTACGTTCAAGAAAACCACGATTGAAAATTGTAGTAAATTGTAACAGGTTGAGCATCTTTTTTTGGAAACCATCTTGAAAGGGAGAAATTAACGTATTTACTTGATTGCACAGATAATCCGTTACAATTTTTTCAAAAATTTCAGTTATAGTACTTAATTTTGCAATTCCACGATAATGGGTAAAATTAGACTTGTTAACAGGTTTGAATAGTATATATCTGTGGTCACAAGCGATAATCGCCTAAGTCGACTTAAGAAGGATTTGAGTCATGTATGCCGTCATGTTCTACTAAAAACGCTTTATATTAACGTGAAATCCCCATTTTTATTAAAAAGTTATGAATGAAAACATTCTGACCTAAGTCCCATTACATTTATATAAAAAGTTATTTTTCTCCAAAGCATGATCTTCGACTTAGGCCGAGGCCACGCAATGAGCGGCAAGTGGCTTTTCACTAAGCATCATTTCTGAGCGGTTAGTTGTCAAAATGCCATTGTCAATGTTATAATTTACTATTTATATAAAAAGTTTTTATAATAAAAGCAAAATATTTTCACTATTTTATGATTTTTATTTATTTAAGACTACATTTCAACCTTTTTAACTTTTTATCGATTGAAAAACAACACAAAAATGGTTGTCGTTATGATAACAACAACAAATAGCGAATAGCGTTTAAAAATTTTACTGAATACCAAAATCGATAATTTTCTTGTTTTCTTTTTCTAACGATTCGATTATCGTTAAAAAGAAGTTACTGAATCGCGCTACTGATTTGCCATTTTTATTCTTTGCCGCTCAGAAAACAACTAAAAATTAGAACAAGTTCTATTCTTGAGCGGCGCCGCTTGGATGCTCAGAAATGCCGCTCACATGCTGCTCGTTATGTGGCCAGTTCAGTAGTATTTCATATGTTTTAATTTTTTTCCGCTCATCGCTCTGCCGCTCGCCGCTTTGCCGCTCATTGCGTGGCCTCGTCCTAAGGCGGTTAATGCTTGTGATCTGTGGTCATATTAGAAAATAACCGTGTTTAATTTAGATACTAAAAATTAGTGTTAATGGTAGAGCTAAAACATCAGCAAATTTTTTTAAAATGCAGTATGGAATTTCATCTGGACCACTGTTGCAGAAAAATTTAAGTTTTTCAACCACAGTTACAGCAAGAGAAGAATTGGATATCATTTGAGTAGCAGTCAGTGTATATGAGCAGATATAAGTTGCATCGGACTAAGTAGTAGGGAAAAAATCTGCAAATAAATTGCATACAATAGCAACATCACAGGATTCATTATGCAGGAATTTCATAACAGCAGGGTAGCCATTAGTTTTTCTCTTAGATTTAAAAAATTTGTAGAATGAATTCGGATTTCGTATAAAATTATTTTTAATTTTTTTCAAATAGTTAAATAATATGAATTATTTAGAGTATTATATTCAGCACGACAAATGGAGTATTTTCCATAGCTTAAAAAATTTTTCTTAAAAAAATTCGGTTTTTGATAAAAGTACTTTTTCTTAAAAAATGCCTTTTCTTAAAAAAAAATCCTTCTCTTACAAAAATTTTCTACCGAAATAAAATTTTATCATTTAGTAATTGCTTATTAATATTTCAGCACACATAAACGATCTGGTAATTAAAAAACATGTTTTTAAAAAAGATTCCGTTTAAGACCATTTTTCTTTTTCTAGCTAACGAGGATTGAAATTTCTAATCTTAAAGGAAACATTGCTACAAAAAATTTGTCTATTTCATTCCTCTGGAAAGAAACTATTTACTTTTTGCTTTTTCTTTAAAACAAAAATACTATGCAAATACAAATAACAAATTAAAACTTTTCAATGTCGTAGAAGCATTTAGCAAAAACCATTAGAAAATTATTGTATAAATACATAGATATCTCAGTGTGTTATAAGTTTACTTTGGTGTTTTGAAATTCAACTGAAGAGAGTGTGTTTGAATATTAAGTTTTTTTTTTTTGTTTTTGTCATAAGCCAACCATAATATGGCCACAAATTCCGATAGTATTTCATTATAATAGAATTCTAATTGTTGTTCATTAGTAAATATGTATCTATGTTGAGAACGACAAACCAAATAATTATGCATATAAATTTTAAATTATTTGTCCACTTTAAGTGAGAGTCTTATAAAGTGAATGAAGTTTTTAGTTGAACAAAATAAATAACTTTTTTCTTTCCATTTAATTTTTTTTTGTAGAAATTAAGTGATGTAGTCACAATCATTATTAATTCATGACAAAATTTGGATTTTGCATTTAGGTTAAATGCAATATCAGAGTTAAACAATTATTTGTACTGGTTTTTTTAATGACTGAAGACATTATGGAATGTGTATTAGCAAAGAGCTTGTTCAATTTGGCCTAAACTCAGTTTCATGTATGTAATGATATTTGAAAATGGTCAACCTGTAGCCATAACACACTTCTTATGATTTAAAGCAGGGTTTCTTAAATAATTGGTTTCACTAAACCATCGTCATAGTTAACATTTAACAGTTTAAAATCGTCTTACGATATCGCACTAATTTGAGCACCCTAAATATCCGTTCCGTTCATTCTTCTTTATATAGCTCTCACCCTCAATCCTGTTGAGAGCTGCTGATATTATATTAATGTTCAATAAATTTCTATATGCCTCATAAAGCTTTAGCGTAAATCTAATTTATGTTTTGGTGTTTTAGAGAGTGTTGTCGTTCTCAGGGTTACTTCATAAATAATGTTATATACGAGTACATATACGAGTACATTCACATACATACATATTTCAATTTGGTTTGTATATGTTTTGTATATTTTCGTGCGACAGTACTTATCATCCTATTGGCGTAGGCCATAATGTGGAGTTACGTATATTTATGAATGTTTGTTTTTTGAGGAACAAGGTCGCCTTTGTTAAGTAATTTGTTAATGTGATTATTAGAGGCATTAGTGTTTAAGTGCAGGAAAATGATTTATGTGTGGCGCAGTATTAAGTTCGCAGAATATTTGTGAAAATCAGTAGAACATATGTAAAAATTTTGGAGGTCGTACATGATGGCTTGTCTATAGAAAATTGAGATATTTTATAATAAATGTTAAATTAAAAAAAATATATATGTATAATGATAGCTATTCGAAAATGATTTTTATAAGATTTATTTTTTTTCAAGATTGTGTGTTGGATCATCTCAGAATAAACTGAAAATTGAGAAAATTAGATATTCTTAAAAGAACATTTTCTTTTAAAAAATACCTTTAAAAAATTATTACAAATTTAACTATTCTTTACAAGTTAATTTAAGAAAAACTACTTTTTCCTAAGAAGGATTTTTTAAAAAAAATATTTTCTGGAAACGTAATTTTTCAAAAAGTGCCGTTTCTTTTAAGATAATATTTTCTTAAAAAGGAGCGTTTTCTTCAAAAAGCAATATCTTTTTTTATGAAAGGTAATTTTCTAAATATGATAGATAAATCTGCATTAGGGCGGGTCGATTTGTAGGGACGAAAAAAATCGTTCAAGTGACAAGAAAAATCATATTCTAGGAATCGAAATAAGAAACTTTGCCCAAGGAACCATACCTCTAAAACGAACTCTGATGCCCGACTTTTGACCTGTCTGTCTGTCTGTCTGTCTGCCACGGGGCAACCCCATTCCACCTCATGCAATTGATCTGAAACTGGGCCTATAGTCTTGCTGTGACTACAGATTAATTTTGGGGTAGTTACGCAGAGTCACGCATAGTCACGGAGTGATCTAAAAGTTATTAACCCTCATCCGATCGATCTTTTTGAATAACATAACATGGTCAAGGCGTATGATTATTCCTTATTAGCAGAGTAGAAGATACGTATACGTATGAGTGTTAATTTTAATATTAAATCAAACATAGTCAGCCCAATTCTAAATAAAAAATGGTGATTTTTTGAAATGTTTGTATGGGGAACCCCCAAGTGGGGTTACATAGGTGTGCCACTGGCATGGGTGGGTCGGCCCTCAAAGATTGGACTCGATTGGGGCATTCTAAATAGGTCAAAGTGAAACAGACAGACAGACTGGTCAAAAGTCGGGACATCAGAATTCGTTGTAGAGTAATGGTTCCTCAGGCAAAGTTTATTATTTTGATCCCTATTTTCCTTATGCATTTATCGTATCTCTTCTTAAAAAGGTAAATTTTCTTAAAAAAGTAACTTGTTTTTAAAAACTAAATTTTCTTTAAAGAAAATTTACTTAGAAAAGACAATTTTTTTAAATAAGTACATATTCTTTAAAATTATTACATTTTCAAAAAAGTACCATTTCGTAAAAAAGCATATTTTTTTTAAAATTATTTTCTTAAAAAATTGTATTTTCTTAATAAAGTTCCTTTTCTTAAAAAGTATTTTTTCTAAAAAAGTACCTTTTAAAAAGTACATTTTCTTAAAAAATTAAAATTTTTAAAATAAGTACCTTTCCTTAAAATAGTACCTTTTCTTAAAAAAGTACCTTTTTTTTGAAGTACCTTTTCTTAAAAAAGTACCTTTTTTTTTGAAGTACCTTTTCTTAAAAAAGTACCTTTTCTTCAAAAAGTACCTTTTCTTAAAATAGTATTTCTTTTTAAAAATGCATCTTTTCTAAAAAACTACCTTGTCTTTAAAATTGTTACGTTTTGTTGAAAAGTACCTTTATTAAAAAAGTACCTTTTCGAAAAAAGCATATTTTTTTTTTAAAAATGTACCTTTTCTTAAAAACGTACCTTTTCTTAAAAAGTATTTTTTTTAAACTACCCTTTCTAAAAAAAGTACCTTTTCGTATATAAGTACCTTTTCTAAAAAAGTACCTTGTCTTTAAAATTATTACGTTTCGCTAAAAAAGTACCTCTTTTAAAAAAGTACCTTTTCTTAAAAACGTAACTTTTCTTAATAAAGTATCTTTTCTTAAAAAGTATCTTTTTTAAAAAAGTAAATTTTCTTAAAGAAGTACATTTTCTTAACAAGTACCTTTTCTTGAAAAGTATTTTTTCTTAAAACACTACCCTTTCTTAAAAAACTACCATTTCTTAACTTTCTAAAAAAGTACCCCTTCTTTAAAATTATTACGTTTTCTTAAAAAAGTACCTTTTTGAAAAAAGTATATTTTCTTAAAAAAGTACCTTTTATTAGAAACGTACCTTTTCATAAAAAAGTACCTTTTCTTAAAAAAGTGCCTTTTCTTAAAAGTACATTTTCTTAAAAAAGTACCTTTTCATAAAAAGTATTTCTTCTTAAAACACTACCCTTTCTTAAAACAGTACATTTTCTAAAAAAGTACCTTGTCTTTAAAATTATTACGTTTTGTTAAAAAAGTACCTTTTTTAAAAAAGTACCTTTTCGAAAAAAGCATATTTTTTTTTAAACGTACCTTTTCTTAAAATCGTACCTTTTCTTAAAAGGTATTTTTTTTTAAACTACCCTTTCTTAAAAAAGTACCTTTTCGATATAAGTACCTTTTCTAAAAAAGTACCTTGTCTTTAAAATTATTGCGTTTTGCTAAAAAAAGTACCTTTTTTAAAAAAGTACCTTTTCTTAAAAACGTAACTTTTCTTAATATAGTATCTTTCCTTAAAAAGTACCTTTTTTAAAAAAGTACATTTTCTTAAAGAAGTACCTTTTCTTAAAGAAGTACCTTTTCTTAAAAAGTATTTTTTCTTAAAAAACTACCTTTTCTTAAAAAGTACCTTTTCGTATATAAGTAACTTTCTAAAAAAGTACCCTATCTTTAAAATTATTACGATTTCTTAAAAAAGTACCTTTTTGAAAAAGTATATTTTCTTAAAAAAGTTCCTTTTCTTAAAAACGTATCTTTTCTTGAAAAAGTACCTTTTCTTAAAAAGTGCATTTTCTTAAAAAGTATTTTTTCTTAAAAAAACTACCCTTTCTTAGAAAAGTACCTTTTCGTATATCAGTACCTTTTCTAAAAAAGTACCTCGTCTTTAAAATTATTACCTTTTCTTAAAAAAGTACCTTCATAAAAAAGTACCTTTTTTAAAAAAGTACCTTTTCTTAAAAAGTACCTATTCTTAAAAAGTACCTTTTCTTAAAAAAGTACCTTTTCTTAAAAAGTACCTTTTCTTAAAAATGAACCTTTTTTTTAAAGTACCCTTTCTTAAAAAAGTACATTTTCTTAAAAGAATACCGTTTCTTTAAAAAGTACATTTTCTAAAAAGTACCTTGTCTTTAAAATTATTACCTTTTCTTAAAAAAGTACCTTTTCTTAAAAAGTACCTTTTGTTAAAAAAGAAGCTCTTTTTAAAAAAGTAACTTTTCTTAAAAAAGTACCTGTTCTTAAAAAAATACCTTTTATTTAAAAAGTACCTATTCTATAAAAGTACCTTACCTTTAAAATTATTACCTTTTCCTAAAAAAGTACCTTTTCGTAAAAACGCAACTAGTCTTGAAAAAGTAAATTTTCTTAAAAAAGTGCCTTTTTTTGGAAAAGTATATTTTTTAATAAAGTACCTTTTCTTAATAAGTACATTTTTCTTAGAAAAGTATATTTTCTTAATATTTTTCATTTTCCTAAAAATATTCCTTTTCTTAAAAGTTACAAAAGTACACTTTTTAAAAAGGTACCTTTTCGTAATAAAGTATCTTTTGGTAAAAAATGACTTTGGCTTTCCATCCAAAGGATTAAATCCTTAAAACCCAAATGGAGATAGATTCGGAATAGGCAAATACAACCTTGATACTTGCTTTTGAAAAAAGTTGTTGCACACGTTTATTGCCAACCGGATTGCCGTCAGGTTAATAACCGAATTTTGCATTGATTGCAGTTACAATTCTATTGTCTTAACAGTAAATATTTGATCACAACAGAAAATTGTTAATTGCTATGAAATTTCTGATAATACAATCGAAAATTCAGTTGTCATTCTATAGAAAAGTTCAGTTGTCGATTTTTTTTTGTGTTTGTGGCGTAAGTTTAAATAGTAAATTAATCTCTTTTGGCTTATGGTGAAATAAGCTGCAAAATACCCTTAAAATTGCGAGGATGGGCACAAACAAATATAAAACATTTTGTGCTGTAGCGAATATCTGCAGAAACGCATATGTAACGTCCTATGAAATATGAAAAATGTGATATAAATTTCAACATTTTAATCGATTTTCTACGAATAGCTCCAAGTAAATCTATGACTGTTCCATATCATCACATGTGAATTTTATTTTTCTGTTTCTTATTGTTGGCTGTAATAAAGTCCTTTTAATTTTTTTTCCCGATAGTTTATAGCCTGTCGACCGTATCTTAATTCATCCGAACATTACAACATCATGCTGAGTTTAATGAATCAGCGATTATCATTGCCACAGCTGCAACTATATTTCAATACAGAGTCATTTGTAAACTTTGTCAACATTGAATGATTTGGCCAATAGCTTGTGAAACATCGATATCGTGGGTTTTTAATTTAACCAAATGACGTAAATGTTTAAATGTTGGAATTTTTCTTTTGTTCTGATTGGTTGTATCATAAAACTGATTTTTGATGGCCACAATTGAGCACACAGTGCTGTTGGAGGATATTACGAATTTTTATGAATGTCAGCAAAAAAAAAAAAAAAAAAAATAAAGAAAAGAAAGTGAAGTCAATGTAAAAGAAGTAAGTTGTCAGTTGCTTTAAAAGGACGAAATTATTTTTATGGGATAATTTATTTAAAATAATTTCATTGTTTGTTTTCGTTACACTGTCCACCGTAATTTTTATAAAACAATTTAATGCTGTAAATGTGTGCATACAAACACAAATATATGTAAACTTATATGCATGCTTTTTTTAGCATTAGGGTGGCACTCAGGCGTTGGTCTTAAGAATTTTGAGAATTTCAAATTTTGCATTAATACAATGTCATACAACACGTCTAAAGAAAATACGCAGGTTGAAAGGATTTGTACAAAAAGTATAGAATAATTTTTTTTACACTTAAATAAAATTCTGCAGAAGAAACACATAAATCGAAAAATTTGTTAAAGTTATTTATGTAAAAATTCTTAAGTTAAAAGCGTGCCTTCACTATTCTAAAGGATGTTTCTTAAGCCTGATAGAACTTGAAATTATTAAAAAATTAAATCTTAATCAAAAAAATATTCTTATTCGAAAAATCAAAAATATTCTTATAAAAAAAAAATCAAAATCATTAAAGTTTGAAAATTACTTCGGGCTTCTGACCACCGCGGCTGTTCTTGATGAAACGCATTATGGACACTCAATTTTGACCATTCGAGTATTGCCGGCCGTTTGTCACGAATAATTCGAACAATGTTGGCCCATAAGGCGTCAATTTTTGCTGGGGCTTCACGTAGCCCCATATGGAAATATTCGAGAGTTGCCATATTGCTCGAAATCAAGTTATGGCCAAATTTTTTGTTTCAATAAGCCGATAGTTGCAGTCACTTTATGGTATGTAACGTCATCCTGTTGAAAGCACGTTTCGCTCGAATTAATGTCATCCATAGTTTCAAACAAAAAACATTGACCTCGGTGTACTAACGATCTCCGTCGACCTTAATGCGAGCTCCTACTTTGTTTTTGAAGAAATAAAGTCTGATAATGCCACGAACGTGTAAACCACTCCAAACGGTGCATGTTTTGCATGCAATTGTATCTGTAGGCTCTCTGGTGGATAGATCTCACTCTATTTGCGGCAAGTTTGCTTATTAACGAACCCATTAAGGCTAAAATGGGCCCCAACGCTGAACACAATTTCGTGATAAAACACCGGGTCAGTTTCCAGCTGTTCCAGAGTCCAATCGGTGAAAGAATGACGCATACGATGGTTTTATGGCTTTAATTCCTGTACCAATTGGAGGTTTTACGGGTGTAGGTCATATAAGATCCGTTTATGATTCACAGTGGCGCCATTTGAGTTTTTTCGTTGCACAAACAATAACTTTTGAACCATTTAAGATAATCAAATAATTTAAAAGGCATATGATATATAATGGTCCAACCTGTGATATAACAAGTTGCTACGCGATCTAGCTGCTTACTTATGGCTTATCAAATTTGAAATTTTTTAACGCATGAAAAAAATCAAGTTTATGTTAACCAAAGAAAACATGATTTTTAGCCATTTTATATTTTCCTTATATTTTTTTTCAAGGATTTTATGTTTTAAAATTATTGTCGATTAATAGAAAGAAAAATAATAAAAAAAATTTAGATTTTTCGAATTTACTGCCACGATTCTCAACAGAAGGTTTATCTAATAGACTAATCATTTCTGAACTATAATTATTGGATTCTAACTCTTTCCGTGAATTTACATGCCGCAGAGATGAAAAAGTGAATCGGAAGATGCTAGCAACATGTTGAAGAGGTCCTCAGTTTACCTCACCCCTGATGCTTTGAATATGTTCGGGCATCTATATTTATTATAAAATTTGTTGAGCGACTCCTGATCTTCTTCGGAGCTCTTCAATTAGCAAAGACTAATATTCAATTGTATCTTTGCCGTGCTCTAATATTTTATAAACTGTTGGGGTCAAGTCAATTTCTTCGGTGGATACATTTCCGAGAAAAATTATGCATATTCTCCATATTTTGTAGAATTACCCTTTTCTTTGCAGTTTAAAACATTCAAGATCGTTTCCAATCTTTTAAATGATTTGATTGTTAATTCCAGTGATTCGAGTTACTGCCTCATCATTTTCAAACTATTCCGTGAAAAGTTTCAATCGTTTGAGTTCTCTTATCCGCACCTGGGTTAGTCTAGTTTTAGTCCAACTTCTTTGAAAAATTCAGCCTATATTCGGTTGTTTCTGATATTTTGCTTATCCTTATCTAATTTGCATCAAAGTATTCCTCCTTTTGTGGGAGAATATTCGCCAATTTTAGCTAAAACTCCATACACCTTGTTGAAACTCCTATCTACATTCAAGATATTTCCTTTCTCGAACTTTCAGCTCTGCGGGCTTAATCTTGTCAATTTGTTTTTGAATGTCCTCCACTGGGGTTCTTATGAGTTCCGGCGATAATCTATAATATTAATAGGCTAGGCGATTTCTTGTGACTTATGTTTTGTTCTACCGTTTTATCCCGATTTTGACCAAACGAATATTATTTGAAAGGTATTTCTTTTTAGCCGGTGTGAAGATTTACATATTTTTAAATTTTTTTCTTTATTTTGAGTAAATTGCATTTAAAATTTCTACTAACAGATACATAAAATTATACAATGCAATGTGTTGTTTATGTTTATTAAATTTGATAGTGTGTTTGTAATAAAAATGAGTTTGTTTTTTGTGTTGATTTGTGAATTGGCTATAATTGATTAGCATACTTTTAGGGTCTTTATTTAATGAAAAAATAAAATTTCCTAGAATTTGCGCTCGAATTTCGAGGGCTGGAATCTGTTAGTAATAATATAACGATAACGGCCGCCTTTGATTTTTCCAGTGTAGTTTAGTTATTATTTTTTATTCAAATTCAAATTTGTAATTAAATTTTTTTCTTTAAGAATAATATAATTTAAAATAATAAGGAACATACGACTATGACATTGTGTCGTCAGTCGGCTAGAGAGTTACTTAACTACGTAACAATTATGTTTTTTTTTTTACAACGTGAATTAGTAATAAAAATTCAAAGTTCTTTTATATAACCTATTGGATCTGTATTAAAATGATATATTTGTTTTAAATATGTTTTTGCATTATTTAGCAAGCAAAGCAAATCATTTTCCGTTAAGAAAGCCTATTGGGTGATGTTGCCCAAGCCCTTGGTATCCAATGGTAGATTGTAAACGCAAAGTAAAAGAATTTTATTTTATATAAATTTGATTTTATTTACTTGTACAATTGCGTTAAAATTCCTGAAATTAAAATTTATTGAACTAGTTATAATTGAAAAATTTAATGATCAGATTAACTTTTTTCGTTTGGACCCAGAGCTAAGCTTCTTTAATCAAACAAGCACTGTACATAATTAACTTTGAAGTATAAGAAAATGGCAATTAATAAAGTAGACCGTGTGGAAATATAAAATATGCAATCCAACATTTATGGCTGACAGTCCAACGATAAACAATAATAAAATACAGTAACGGTGATCGATAATTTGTGAAGTACACTAGCTATTAGAGAGTGGCGGTAACAAAGCCTTTTTAAAATATTTATATCTTAACTCGATGAGAATTGGGCTTTTGGCTATAAAATGAAGTATACATTCCATATCATTAAGATTGCATTGAAAACATATAATTTGTCTTTGCTGTTGAAATCTTGTTCCATTGAGCTCATCTAGCTTTAAAGATAAAGCTTATTGCATTTATATTGTCTTTGATTTCAAATTAAGTTTGGTGTTCTTTAAAGTTAAGCTTTGAATAGAGACGAGTTGTTCAAGTTGCCTTTTCTTCATTTATTTCCATTTCATTTAATTTTATACCATTCGTTATATTGTACCTTAATAGTTCCCAGTCTTCCTTTGTTGTACATTCCGAAATTCTTTTTGTGGTGAAAGCCAATGATAGCTTTTTAATATATTTATACCAATAAGATTCTTTCTCAATTATTAGTTTCGTAAGCTGGTTAGGTAAGCGATTTTCATAATATTCGTATAGAGTTCTTATTATATAACGAAGGTGTAAATCTAATGTGTAAATATGGTTATTTTCAATACCAGTTTTAAGCATTAATACATATGTATTTTTCCAGTATATAGAAACATCGAATAAAGGAACAACAGATGCCATAAACATATTTCCGTCTGATATTGTAGCGCCATTGGAAGATATCCTTTGCTTATAAAAGCTTTGTCCGGATCATCGATTGCAGCCCCATTTACTGATCAATGTTAGCCTCTCAGGAAGATTTTACAATTAATTTTCAGGAAGACTCTCTAATAATAAGATGTGTGCCTACCTGTGGTGACTATAAGTCAATATTGTAATAATATTATTTTTCTGTGATTGGATAGTTGACTATATTTATTTTTTAAGTGCATACCTGCTAATCCCAAAAACAGTTTATTTGTTCATAGTGTATCTGTACCTGAATTTACCAGGGATGGGCGCCATAAAATTTCTGTAACAATGTCTTTTTTTTTTACCATTTTTTAACTGAATATACTGAATAATATTATAAATCAGTAGAAATTACAAAAATTACGCTTATTTACCAATTGTTTTATATTCTACCTGAAACTGCACCAAATTGCCTAAAAATTGTGTGCGTTTTTGAAAACGGAAAATCGGTCAAACTTTGAAGGGTTATATCTTCTCAACTAAAAATCTGACTTTACCGAAAGTAGTAAATTTGTAATATCTGAACCATTTCGTATAAGCTTTGTTGATTCGAAATGTCGTAAGCGCATACGAAATTTTTGATTTTTGCAACCTCCTTTGTTCTTAGGCTCCACTATGCGACGGCCCTTGCTGCGAAAAAATTTAGGGAAGTTTTAGCCACATTTAGCAAATTAGAAAATGAAATCCTTGGTATGGACCCAGATATAAAATGTACATTAAAGCTGACAACGTGGATTAAATAAAATTTTTCCGGAATATCGCGAACAGTTAATAAAATCAGCATCTCAAAGTCTAATTATAAATTTTTTTTTTGAAAACAAAGCAGAAAGTAAAAACTGCGAAACGTTATTACCCCAACTCAACAAAAATGTATATTCATAGAGGTGTGAACGTGGTAATATGCCATCTTCATTCTTAAGTGATGACAGTGATATTGTTCCATTTGATGATATTTCAATTGCTTTTTCTAGTATTGAAAATGAAATTGCCCCGGTTCAAAAACATATAAGACAAATAGTTAGTGATTTTGCAAAATTTTGAGTTGTATTACTCAAACATGAATTTTTAAACTGAATTAAATGCTTAGTTGAAATTATACTTAAGTATGAACTAACAATTTTTTTTTGTGTTAATTAAAAAATGCATTTGCGAAAAATGCATTTGCGCCCACACAAAGTATACATATTCTTGTTCCTCGAGTTGATGTAGCGATGCCCGTCCGTCTGCCCATTTGTTTAAATTACAGTCATTCACAAAATGAACTATTTACCTGGGTAAGCTCATGACAATATTATTTCTTATTATTTCAAATAGATCGGTTTTTAAGAAGGGGCAAAGCTGGGTTCACTGCATAAAGATATGACCTAAGGGATGGAGACATCTCTACAAAAATTTCAGAATTCAATGTATTTGTTGTAATAATTTGGTATTAGGTTTATCAAACTGTTTACTTTTTCAAATATATTGTTTACGTTTCTTATAAGTGGTGCCATTAACCCAGGTGGAGGATATCAAGCTTTCGGCATAGCAGAATTCTGTCATAATAAAACAACTTTTTGTATTCTTTTTATCTTATTTTTGCACACAGAAAATAAATTTACCAATCGGATCGTTCATAAGTTTAATCTCTAAGAGAGATGCATTAAGAGAAATTTAAGGCCAGCTACATATTGGGAAAATCATTTACTGTTAGATAAGATACTGTTATTCCTAATTAAATCGAAACTCGATTATTAGGTTCACCGCAATTTGGTAGGCAGTAAATTCGGTATTAACAATGAATTTGTTTTCTGCGTGTAGTTGACCTTTAATATGAATAAGTAGGTCATTGGTTCGTGTGTTATATTTAATGATACTAACAGAGCCCAGCTTTCGAAATTCGAGTGCAAATTATGGTTAATTTTATTTATTCATTTAATAAATAATTTTATAGGAGCCTAGGTATGCTAATCAATTTAAGACAATTGACAATTAAAGACTTTTTAAATAAAATTCATTAAATTTCATTAGAAATATTTGTTGAACACACCGAAGATATATAAATGGGTTTGTTAGTAAATAATTTTAAAGGAGCCTAAAGGTATGCTAATCAACTTTAGCCAAATCACAACTCAACACAGGGCTTTTGGTATTTATAATAAACATACACGCAATATGTGTTTTACGTATATGTTAGTAGCAACTTTAAATAGGCATTACTCCAATAAATTGTTCCAGACGTTTCAAGTCTGTAAATCTGGTGGTCAGATAAAAAAGAATACCTTTCAAATGAGGTATGTTTGGTCAAAATCGGTTATTAACTAAATTTTTTATGTCGGTCACAAGAAATCGTAGTGCCTGTTAATATTACACTAGCAGATTCCAGCCCCCGAAATTCGAGCGCAATTTCTAGGCAAATTTATTTTTCAACTTAGCCAATTCCCAAACCAACACTTTTTTGGTTTATTATTATTTTGAATGAAGATAACAAACTCATTAACAAACACACTAGCAAATTTAATAAACACACACATAGCATTTGTGTAATTTTATGTATGTGTTAGTAGCAACTTTAAATGAAGTTTACTCAAAATAGAGGAAAAATTTAAAATCTGTAAATCTGGCGCCAAATCACCGCACTCGATATCGGGTAAAATCGATCGTAATTCCATATTTAAAGAAGACCTCGTTTCACTTTTACTCTTAATTAGGAGCCATAATTCGTTAACTGTGACATAGTAAAATTATTTTTAGTATTTTATTTTGAAAAATAAAAAAATAATTGCGATCGAAAAATTTCGATAACGAATGAGGTAATTTGGCGCCTGGTGAACAGCTTAAAAGAAATACCTTTCCAATAATATACGTTTGGACAAAATCGGAATAAAACGGTAGAACAAAACATCGGTCACAAGATATCGCCTAGCCTATTAATATTATCGATATTACAAATATTACTAATACGTATGCATCTCTTCACTCTACTAATTAATAATAATCATAGGCCCTGAATATGTTACACTATTCAAAAAATTTATTTAAAAAAGGGGGAAAAATTTACATTTATTGAATATTTCATTTGATAACATTAATCCAACTTGATTTGGTGAAGCTTATAGCTTATGGCTGATGGAATTATAGCTAAAAAACTATGGTCACAAACACCAAGATAAGGAAAATTGGAAAAGGCCATAAAAATGTTTGGCCTGCGAACACCATATCCTTTGGAGGTTTTATTATACTGGCCTAGTAATTGCACCCTGACTTGGAATTTCTCACCCACCCCTTCCTCGCATGGCTGTTCTACATCATATATATTTTTTTATTAATTTTTATTTTTTTATTTTTGGTAATTTACTTTATTCTTATTCCTTGATATTAATTTTTCCATTCCATTTAAATGCAACTCTAATGGACCATCCAAATATTTCACTTTGGAGAACATTGACATTTTTGCAAACCATAAAAAACGAGCACGAACAATTTTCAACGTACACACATTTTTGCATGGCAATGCAATTTAAGTAAAGTCATTCATACATGTACGTCTTACATTAATGTCAGCGACAAACATGTCGTAAAATATCTCATACAAATGACATGTTTTTGTTTGTCTGAACACAAAATTTGGCATACAAATGACTGAGCTGCACAGAAATTGTATTTGCATAAATTTAGATGATGCTACACAAAATAAAAGAAGGGATCTTTAAACAAACTCAGTTGTCGAATAATTTATGATAAGAAAAATAAATCTTAAAAAGAAAATATCAATAAAAGTTAATCATCTAAAATATTTGTTATTAAGCATGTTATTCGAAATTGTAATAAATACGAAAGTAAAAGATTTAATAAAAAATCTCTTTGACTTCTTCACAGAAGTATTCGAGATTTCCTGGTTGATGAGTTTTGGATCTTCATATTTGTTTGCAATGGCTAACTTTAATTTTAAATTTATTTGTGATTTTTTTTTAACTTTAAACTTATTAACAACAAGTCAGTGTCCATAACCATCAAATTTCTTTGACGCACATTTAACTTCAAACGAAAAATAAACTTACAGGATACTGATATTGCAGGTAAAATACCATTTATCATTGGCATTTTTAAAAAAGGATTTTTCATCATAAGTTAACATAATGTTGCCATGCACCAGGATTTTTTCTTTTGTAATTATGTCAACATTAAACTCGAGCAATGTCGACTCGATGGAGATTTTTTTCTTTTTGGCTTTCTAAATAATTTTGATTGTAGCTACAGCAACAAAATAAGTTTCGTTTTCCAAAAAATTCATTTCCTTTATTTGCCTTTTGTGTTTGTGTTGTTTGTTAAGGAAATAGTAGAGACTTTTTTAATGAGAAAACTTTGTTTTTGCATGCATCTGTGAAGTAAAAGCAACAGCACCAGCAACAGCAACAACTCTTCTACATGTTGAAATCAACATTGTACTTGTTTTCTGCCGTATTTGTTTTATGTTCTAAAAAGAACAAACGCGGTTTTGCCATTGTTTATGATGTTCAAAAAAAAACTAGAATACAAAAAAATAATATTCTCTTGATGTTGTTGATATTTGCTGGAAGAAAATACTATCAGCATGATAAAAAAAATATATATAAATGAACGGAAATTAAAAAGTTCAAAAAAATCCTACAATGTAACACACAAAAAGATTCCAGCCAATACAAGGTCATGCTGAGCGAGAAAGACACGCAAATATATTGCTTGTTATAATCATTAATTTTAAAAATAAAATATAGATGACTTCTTTTGCATATTTGCTTCTTTATGCATAACGGCAGAAAAGGTCAAATATTAAAAAAAAAAAAAAAAAAACAAAAGCCAAAGGTGTTAGAAGGAAATTATTATTTTCAGTATTCAAATGAAAGTGTGAAAACCCAAATGCCCAATTTAAATTATATTTTGTGGTTGGCAAACACTTTGTAATTTCCTACCGTAAACAAACGAGAGTAAACAAAACACCCAGGCGAATGAGTGTTAGAAACAAATATAACAAATAAGTATACGGCCTGGTCAGCTCTCTTGAATTTGTATGGCTGGCCTTGTATTGTCCTTTATTAAATGGCACAATAAACTGTACTTAGCATTTATATATTAACTAAACAATACAAGGAATATTTAATATAGAATAGATGGTTGTGTACCTAGACAGAGGTTACAAATGCACAATTAAGCATTTCAAACATTCAAATTGAATTGACGGTCAAATCTATATGTATAAAAAAAAAATCATGTGAGTCCGATCACAAGGGAGATGTGTAAACATATAATAATTAAAGAAAACATCAACATCATATTTTCCAGTGCATAAAAAATAAGTCGATTATGCTGTTTTCTGAAATTCAATTGATGTTTTCTGAAATGCAATCGATGTTTTCTGAAATTCAATTGATGTTTTCTGATACACAATTAATGTTCTCAGCAATTCAAATAATGCTTTTTGAAATTCAATTGATGTTTTCTGAAATTCTATTTATGTTTTCTGAAATTCAAATGATGTTTTCTGAAATACAATTGCTGTTTTCTGAAATACAATTGATGTTTTCTGAAATTCTATTGATGTTTTCTGAAATTTAATTGATGTTTTCTGAAACTCGAATGATGTTTTTTGAAATTATATTGATGTTTTCTGAAATTCTATTTATGTTTTCTGAAATTCAATTGATGTTTTCTGAAATACAATTGATGTTTTCTGAAATACAATTGATTTTTTCTGAAATTCTATTGATGTTTTCTGAAATTCTATTTATGTTTTCTGAAATTCAAATGATGTTTTCTGAAATACAATTGATGTTTTCTGAAATACAATTGATGTTTTCTGAAATTCAATCGATGTTTTCTGAAACTCGAATGATGTTTTCTGAAATTATATTGATGTTTTCTGAAATTCTATTTACGTTTTCTGAAATGATGTTTTCTGAAATTCTATTTATGTTTTCTGAAATTCAATTGATGTTTTCTGAAATTCAATTGATGTTTTCTGAAATTCTATTTATGTTTTCTGCATTCAAATGATGTTTTCTGAAATTATATTGATGGTTTCTGAAATACAATTGATCGAATGATGTTTTCTGAAATTATATTGATGTTTTCTGAAATTCAATTAATGTTTTCTGAAATTCAAATGATGTTTTCTGAAATTATATTGATGGTTTCTGAAATACAATTGATGTTTTCTGAAATTCTATTGATGCTTTCTGAAATTCAATTGATGTTTTCTGAAACTCAAATGATGTTTTCTGAAATTATATTGATGTTTTCTGAAATTCTATTGATGTTTTCTGAAATTCAATTGATGTTTTCTGAAATTATATTGATGGTTTCTGAAATACAATCGATGTTTTCTGAAATACAATTGATGTTTTTTGAAAGACAATTGGAAAATGTTTAGAAAAGAACATATCATAATTTTTTCACAAATATAATCAGATAAAGTCACACCGATTTACACTTCAGCTCACACCGATGTGTTACGCTGTTTTTGCGATTGTATTGTGAAATACAAATTTATCCCCCTGTGCGAATAGATGTTTACACATCAAAAATATTCAAAGGCTAGAATTCATATTAAATGATGAACTCATCCATAATATTAAGAGGCTAGGCGATTTCTTGTGACCGATGTTTTGTTCCACCGTTTTAGCCCGATTTTGATCAAACTATATTATTTGAAAGGTATTTCTTTTTAGCCGTTTTGCAGATTTACAGATTTTTAAATTTTTTCCTTTATTTTGAGTAAATTGCATTTATATTTGCTACTAACACATACATAAAATTATACAATGCTATGTGTGTGTTTATTAAATTTGTTAATGTGTTTGTAATAAAAATGAGTTTGTTTTTTTTTTGTGTTGATTTGTGAATTGGCTTTAATTGATTAGCATACCTTTAGGGTCTTCATTTAATGAAAAAATAAAATTTCCTAGAATTTGCATTCGAATTTCGAGGGCTGGAATCTGCTTGTTTAAATTATTAGAAGAAATCTAAACTATTCAATTTTCTATATGAAGAAAAAATAGTTTTTAAATAAAACACAATATAATCATATAGGCATAATTAATTTTTGCAAACATTAACCAGAATCTAAAATATTATAAAAAAAATTTAATTTAAATTTACGAATTGTTCTATACTATTTTCAGCAGTTCACTTCATTTGGAAGCTCTGGTATCCCTGGTTTAACAATCTGGCTACAAAGTTAACATCTGTTTTATTTTTTGAAGTTGGCAACTCGAAATCAGATGTTTGTATAAATTTGTATGATTTTGTGAGATTTGTGAGATTTTTTGAGTGGTAGCAAGCAATAGTTATTGTGTTTATTAATTAAATATAAAAATAATAAAAGTGAAATTTATTAAAATAGAATGTTACAAACAATAAAAAAAAGTGTTAAAAACACGAGTTACTTAGGTTTGTCTCTCCTACCACAATTCCAATTTCGAATGCATTGGGTAATTGCCCATGAACAGTTTCTCTTGAAAATATTTTTTCACCAATACAATCATAAGTCACACAGCGTTATCTCCTTCAGCTCACACCGATATAAGTTACGCTGTTTTTGTGATTGTATTGTGAAATAGAAATTTACCCCCCTGCGCGTATAGATGTTTACACATCAAAAATAATAAAATAAAAATAAATAAACAAAAATAAAATAAAATAAAAGAAACATATATTTAACTATATCAATTTAAAATATAATAAATTAAAATAGAATACCATAATATAAATTAAAATAAAATAACATAAACTAAAATAAAATAAAATAAAATAAGATAAAATAAAATAAAATAAAATAAAGTAAAATAAAATAACATTAAATAAAATAAAATGTAATAAAATACAATAAAATAAAATAAAATAAAATATATACAATAGAATAAAAAGCAATAATATAAAATAAAATAAAATAAATTAAAAAAACTAAAATAAATTTTATTAAAATAAAATAAAATAAAATAAAATAATATAAAATAAAATAAAATAAAATAAAATAAAATAAAATAAAATAAAATAAAATGATATAAAATAAAACGGAATAAAATAAAATAAAATTAAAATAAAATAAAACAAAATATAATAAAATGAATTAAAATAAAACAAAATATTATAAAGTAAAATAAAATATAATAAAATAAAATAAAATAAAACAAAATAAAATAAAATAAAATAAAATAAAATAAAATAAAATAAAATAAAATAAAATAAAATAAAACTAAATAAAATAAAATATAATAAAATAAAATAAAATAAAATATAATAAAGTAAAATAAAATAAAATATAATAAAATAAAATAAAATAAAATAAAATGAAACAAAATAAAACAAAATAAAACAAAATAAAATAAAATAAAACAAAATAAAATAAAATAAAATAAAATAAAATAAAATAAAATAAAATAAAATAAAATAAAATAAATTAAAATAAAATAAAATAAAATAAAATAAAATAAAATAAATTAAAATCAAATGTTATTGTTATGTATTGTTGATCTGTATTGGAATAAATAGTTATTTATTGTTCGGTTTAAGATCATTATATTTTTCTAATGAAAGAAAGATAATAATTTTTGTAATGTAAGCGAAATGTTGGAAAAAAAATTGAAGACAGCGCTAGATGGAGTAGCTTCTTTCGAACAAAGCGACTTGTTCATCTTCAGCATCCTTCTGCCTATTACTTCAACTCATGCTTAATCAACTATTTAACTCAACATTTGAAAGAAAAGAACATGAGAAATTTTTTTCTTTTTTTATATACGATATTTCCATTACATTACAAAAATTATTATCTTTCTTTCATTAGAAAAATATATACATGATCTTGAACCCAATAATAAATAACTAATTATTCCAATACAGATCAACAATATATAACAATAACATACAACACATTAGGTACAATACATTTGTGTAATCTGTTAAGATTTCAAATGCCATTACAGTTCCATCTAGAGGACAATGGCATAAACAATTACAAGACTTGTAATTGATCCGGCTATGTTAATGTAGAGAAAGCTAAACATTGCAAAAGCTCAGCTTGTTCGTACAAACTCTCGTATATAAAAAAGAAAAACATTTCTCATGTCCTTTTCTTTCAAATGTTGAGTTAAATAGTTGATTAAGCATGAGTTGAAGTAATAGGCAGAAGGATGCAGAAGATGAACAAGTCGCTTTGTTCGAAAGTAGCTACTCCATCTAGCGCTGTCTTCAATTTTTTTTCCAATATTTCGCTTACATTACAAAAATTATTCAGCCCAGTTCTAAATATTCCCAGGGAAATGAGTTCCCGGGGAATTCATTTTTCCCGAGAATAAATCCTCCTATTCTAAACAGGCGGGGATAAGAATAATATGGGAGAGAGAATTTCGATTATTCGAAGACAGCTGTTTTGCTTCAGTTGTTTTGTTTTGTTTACAAATTTAAAAATTTTTGTGGAAATTAATAGTAAAACTTTTTTTAAAATCTTTAATAAATTAAAATAAATACAAAAAATGTTCAGTGTAGCGTTTCTGATGGTAGCTGAAACAGAAGAGCGGCAGCAGGACAAGACGGAGCAAAGCATGGCAAGAAGAAACTACGTGATGCCAGCAACCCACTTGAATTGCCTGCTGAGTTTAATTTCCCCTCCAAATTGCGCCATACCCGGCTTAGCTCCTCCTTGCTTCCTTTGAACATCCCGCATGCAACATCAGGGTTGGCTTGCATTGTGTTCAAAAGAACATGAATTTGTTTTTTTTTTTGCTTTTGACCTGAAAGCCACATTTATGCCATAATAATATTATTATACAAAATTTTAGATGATATATGTATATTACTATTTTCATTTTCAAAATATTAAATACATTTTTCGCAGCACTCCCTCTCAATTTTTTGGCGGAATTATTCCCAAATTATTCTCCCTTTTATTGACATTCAGAATAGCTACTTTTTTCCCGGGGAAGAGATTCCCATTTTCGAAGTTCTTTTAGAATAAGGGTAAAGGGAAAAGAGAAAAAATTCCCGGGGAGATTTTATTAAGAATAGGGAACAGGGAATAGGGAAAAAATTCCCAGGGAATTGAGAATTGGGCTGATTATCTTTCTTTCGTTAGAAAAATATATATATACATGATCTTAAACCGAACAATAAATAACTAATTATTAATATAAAATATAATAATATAAAATAAAATATTAATATAATAAAATAAAAATAAAATAGAATAATTTAAAGTAGAATAAAGTTAAATTAAATTAAATAAAATAAAAGAAAATATATTAAAAACAAATAAAATAACATAAAAAATTAATTAACATAAAATAAAGTAATTTAGAATAGAAAATAAAATAAAATTAAATAAAATAATATAAAATAAAATAATAAATAAAAAAAAAATAAAATGAAAAAAATAAAATAAAATAAAATAAACAAAATAAAATAAAACAAAATAAAATAAAATAAAATAAATGAAAATAAAACAAAATGAAATAAAATAAAATAAATTAAATTAAATAAAACAAAATTAAATATAAAATAAAATAAAAGTAAATAAAAGCAACTAAAATAAAGTAAAATAAAATAAAACAAAATAAAATAAAATAACAAATTAAATGAAATAAGATATTAATATAATAAAATAAAACAAAGTAAAATAAAATAATCTAAAATAAAATGAAATAAAATAATATAAAACTAAAGAAAATGAAAAAAAACAAATTAAAATAAAATAAATTAAAATAAAATAACTAAAATAAGATGAAATAAAATAAAACGGAATAAAATAGAAAATTAAGTAACATAAAGTAATAAAAAAAAAAATAAAAAATAAAATAAAACAAAATTTAACAAAATAGAATAAAACAAACAAATAACTAAAATATAAAATGAAATAATACAATAGAATAAAATAAAATAAAATAAAATAAAGAAAAAAAAAAATAATACTCGTATATAAAAATCGAAATATATCTTAAAAATTATGTTTTACTGTGTAGTAAATAAATGAATAAAAGACCGGCACAATCGTATTGGAAAAACGCATAATCGGTCTCGATGTTTTAAAGTTATCAAATTTTTAGTTAATAAATATTTAAATTAGATTATAGTACAATTACGTAAGATGGACCTTTTTTTTGAAATATGTATCACATTATTTTTACCAGATGCCAGAGAGCTGAATATAGTTCTTTTGTCACCTCAAACGTTTTTTAACCTCTCAAATTTCTCTCATTTTAAAATTAAATTTGTTATACAGCGTCTCCAATTAAAAGTTTGTTTGCCTTTTTCGGCATACTGGTCAATTCCATAGGGCTTAATATTATAATTTCACCTCAAAATTTTTTCAGCTAACAAAATTTTAGCAAATATAAATTTATTGTTTTTTCTTCAACAACGTTTTCCACTACAATGTGATAAGGGTATAATGAGTTTGTGCTGATGTTTTTAACTGTCAAAAAATCAAAAATATTTGACCTAGGCCTATCTCTTATTATACCGATTGAGCCAGATTTTTTTTTTTGAGTCGACTTAGCGCTGTCCGCCTGTCCGTCTGTCCGTCTGTCTGTATGTCCGTGTAAGTTATAGGTTACAAATATGATTATATTTAGATGAAAATTTGAAATGCAACCTTTCGACTGCAGGACGAACGATATTAAAATAAGTGAAATTCGGTGCATGGTCGGACCTAGTCCTCATAGAAAATATTTTTGAGTGACTTAAATTGACTTAAATTGCGATAAATTCCCAACACGTATAGATTTATTACATATTTTAGCACAATACTTAGGGAGCTCTGACCATTATAAAAATGATTCCCGATCTTCACTTAAAAAAAATTAAAAAATTTAAAAAAAATATTGCACACAATTTTCTCAAACTTGGTTTGTATATATTTTTGCAAAAAGTAATTGACTTTACTAAATATGGTCAGGGTCAATCCATTTTTCGACATAGCCCCATATTAATATAGCATCCGATATGAACTTTATATCCGAAGATAACAAAATTAATAATAACGCCACTCAAATGTCTTTTATGCTTATTTTCGATATCCAATTAGGTGGACGCATGGTGTAGGGCATAGTATAGTCTGTCTAGACTGACTATAAATTTCATACTTGACCATGACCACATAGTGGTGTAGAGTGTAATTAGTTTACTTTATTTCCAACATATTGGTTTTGTGTGAGAACAGGAAAACACTTCAATATTTTCGAAACTCTAAGTTTCATATTTATGACCGTTTTCGAAAAAAATATATCATACTTTCCTCATAGAGGTGAATAATATTTTTTCACGTTAACATTTTTTCACTCAAAAATATTTTAACAATAAATTTTACATTTATTTGTTTTATCACTTTCTTTTTATTTATTTCAAATTTTATTTGCATACTTAACATTTAGTTTTCCTCAAAATAAAAAACATCAATTTCAGAATACTTCAATTGATAAGAAAATACTGAAATCTTAGCAGTCTGACAAGTTTTTGAAGAACCCTAACACACAGGTGTCTAGCATCATAAACCGATTTCAAAATTATATATTTCCGCAATTTATCTTTTGCAATGACACTAAATTCGAAATAAGCTGCTAAGAGATTGGCGTATTCTTCCTTGCACTTGGCTATGAAATACACCAATGATGTGTTTACTTTGTAATTTTACGTTTGCGTAATGTTCATTTGATCCTGCTGCATAACAACAGTAACAGTAAAGTATACTTAAGCCATTCCCCAAGGGATAACCAACCAATTGATGTAACTTTTTTGTTTGTTTGCATTTTTTTTTTTTGTGATGATACTGCAAGCATTTTCCAAATAAAACTGATTTGTTAGAACAAGTATAAATGAAAGGAAATGTTAACTGCATTGATGCTACCCGTAGGAATTAAATGTGCTTTTAATGGTACAACAGAAAAGCATTAACATTAAATCAAAAAAGAAATTAAAAAACCGAAGACCTCAATTTAATTCGCTTTAAAATTAAATAAAATTAAATTTAATAAAATAAAATAATATAAAAAAAAAATAAAAAAAATTGTAAAATAAAATAGAATAAAATAAAATAGTAAATTAAAATAAATAAAATTTAATAAATTTAAACAAAATAAAATAAAATATAATAAATCTAAATTAAATAAAAAAAAATAAAAAAAAGTAAAATAAAATAAAAAAATAAATTAAAAAAAATAAAATATAATAAATTAAAATAAAATAAAATTAAATAAAATAATTATAAAATAATGAAATAAAATAAAATAGAATAAAATAAAGTAAAATTTAATAAAATAAAATAATATAAATTAAAATAAAATAAAATAAAATAAAATAAAATAAAATAAAATAAAATAAAATAAAATAAAATTTAATAAAATAAAATAATATGAAATAAAATAAAATGAAATAAAAAAAAAAAATAAAAAATAATAGTAAAATAAAATAAAATAAGAAAATGAATTTTAGTATATAAAATTTAATAAAATAAAATAAATAAAAATAAAATAAAATAAAATAAAATAAAATAAAATAAAATAAAACTAAATTAAATAAAATAAAATTAAATAAAATAAATTAAAATATATTAATATGAAATAAGATGAAATGAAATGAATTAAAATGAAATGAAATAAAATAGAAAGAATAAAGTACAATAAAATAAAATAAACTAAAATAAAATAAAATAAAATAACAAAAATAAAATAAAATAAAATAAAATAAAATAAGATGAAATTAATTAAAATAAAACAAATTTAATAAAACAAAAAAAATTAAATAAAAGAATATAAAATAAAAAAAAAAATAAAATAAAACAAAATAAAATAAAATAAAATAATATTCTCATGTTCTTTTCTTTCTAATGTTGAGTTAAATAGTTGATTAAGCATGAGTTGAAGCAATAGGCAGAAGGATGCTGAAGATGAACAAGTCGCTTTGTTCGAAAGTAGCTACTCCATCTAGCGCTGTCTTCAATTTTTTCCAAATTTCTCTTACATTGCATAAAAGCATTATCTTTTCTAATATTAGAAAATGTATACATGATCTCGAACCGAACTATAAATAACTAATTATTATTACAACACAAGATCGACAATACATAAAAACTAACATACAAAACGTACGGTCCAATGCAATTGTGATAAATCTGTTAAGATTTCACATGTCATTACAGTTCCCATCTATGGGACGTTTGGCAAAACAAAAAGACCTTTTTTCACATTACGAGATTTGTAATTGATCAGAGCGATGTTAATGTAGAGAAAGCTATAAATTGGAAAAAACTCTGCTTGTTCGTTCTAACTCTCGTATGAAAAGAAAGAAAAAACATTTCTCATGTTCTTTTCTTTCTAATGTTGAGTTAAATAGTTGATTAAGCATGAGTTGAAGCAATAGGCAGAAGGATGCTGAAGATGAACAAGTCGCTTTGTTCGAAAGTAGCTACTCCATCTAGCGCTGCCTTCAATTTTTTCCAAATTTATCTTACATTGCATAAAAGTATTATCTTTTCTAATATTAGAAAATGTATACATGATCTCGAACCGAACTATAAATAACTAATTATTATTACAACACAAGATCGACAATACATAAAAACTAACATAAAATATAATAAAATAAACTAAAATATAATAAAACCAAAATAAAATAAAATAATAAAATAAAATAGAATAAAATAAAATATAATAAAATAAAATAAAATAAATTAAAATAAAATAAATTAGAGTAAAATGAAATAAAATAAAATAAAATAAAATAAAAAATATATAAAATAAAATATTATAAAATAAAATAAAATAAAAATCAAATAAAAAAAAATTTTGAAATAAAATAAAATATAATAAAAAAATAAATTAAAATAAATAATATTTAGTAAATTAAAACAAAATAAATTAAAATAAAATAAAATCAAACTAAATTAATAAAATAAAAAAAAATAGTAAAATATAATAAAAAAAATAAATTAAAATAAATAAAATATATTAAATTAAAATAAAATAAAATATAAAATTAAATGAATTATTGAAATAAAATAAAATAGAATAAAATAAAGTAAAATTTAATTAAATAAAATAACGTAAATTAAATTAAAATAAAGTAATATAAAATAAAATAAAATAAAATGCAATAAAATTAAATAATATAAAATAAAATAAAATAAAATAATATAGTAAAATATAATAAGAAAATAAATTCAAAAATATTAAATTTAATAAATTAAAATAAAATAAAACTAAATTAAATAAAATGAAAAAAAATAGTAAAATAAAATAAAAAATAAAAATTAAAATAAATAAAATTTAATAAATTAAAATAAAATAAAATAAAATTAAATAATATAAAAAAAGATAAATAAATAAAATAAAATAGAATAAAATAAAGTAAAATTTAATTAAATAAAATAACATAAATTAAAATAAAATAAAAAAATAAAATAAAATAAAATAAAATAAAATAAAATAAAATAAAATAAAATGAAATAAAATAAAATAAAATAAAATAAAATAAAAAAAAAATGAAATATATTAATATGAAATATAATGAAATGAAATAAAATGAAATGAAATAAAATAGAAAGAAAAAAATGAAATAAAATTAAATAAAATAACAAAAATAAAATAAAATAAAATAAAATAAAATGAAATGAAGTAAAATAGACAAAAAAAAAATTAAATAAAATAAAATAAATTAAAATAAAACAAATAAAATAAAACAAAAAAATTAAAAAAATAAAATAAAATGAAAAATAATAAAATAAAATATAATAAAATAAACTAAAATAAAATAAAACCAAATAATATAAAATAATAAAATAAAATAAAATAAAATAAAATAAATTAAAATAAAATATAATAAAATAAAATAAAGTGAAATGAAATAAATAAAATAAAATAAAATAAAATAAAATAAAATAAAATAAAATATATAAAATTTAATAAATTAAAATAAATTAAATAAAATAAATAAAAAAAATAATAAAATATAATGAAAAAAAAAAATTAATTAAAATAAAATAAAATTAATAAAATAAAATAAAGTAAAATAAAATAAAACAAAATAAAATAAAGTAAAATAAAAAAAAAAAATAATATAAAATAGAATAAAATAAAATAAAGTGAAATTCAATAAAATAAAATAAAATAAAATAAAAAAATAAAATAATATAAAATAAAAAAAAATAAAATAAAATAAAATAAAATAAAGTAAAATAAGATGAAATAAAAATTAAAATAAAATAGAAAAAAAATGAAATAAAATAAAATAAAATAAAAATAATATAAAATAAATAATAATAAAAATGTACTTTTAAAAAAGAACACTAAAAAAAGTATTTTATGTTTAATATTGAAGATTTTCTTCATTATATCGTGATAACGATAAAGAAATGTGTGGCTATACTTGCTAAAGAAAGCAAATCTGACAATTAAAACGACTACCACAATAAGAACAATTACGGTCCCTTTTGGTCGATTTGGATGATTTTAAATAGCAACTCCTTCGGAAAGTTAGAAAATGCTATTTTGTGAAAACGAATAGTCTAGCCTAGTTATTGAGGGTGTGATTCTGATTTCTACAGAGAGAGAGGCAGACGGATAAACGTTCACTGCTAAATCAACTCCCCCTGTTGTGAGGATCAGGAAGATATATGGTGCAAACGGAATGACTATCGCACATATACCCTCTGCTCAGTGTTGTGGAGGGTATAAAAACATCAGCACAACTATGGAGCTTATGATGAATTATAATTTTTTTGTTTAGTAAACTAATGGGTTGAACATTTAAAAAAAATCATTCTAGAGATAAATAAGAAATGATGAAAACTAAACTTATTCATTTTTATCAATTAAGAAAATTTCCGATTAAAATATCTCTATTTCTGAAGAAAAATACATAAATAAAAAGCCGGTAAATATTTCTCTGATGTGTTCTTATTTTCTAAGATATTCATGTATTCCCAGTACAGGAAAATCTGCTCAACGGCAATATAAAGTGTTTTAGTTTAAACAATAGCACTTAAAACTAATAAAAAAAAACTAAAGTCTGTCTGTGATAACTTACACAATGAGTTTCGGGAATGGATTTTTAAGGCCAACCGTACTGGATGAGGCAAGAAATAGAAATAAGCAGTTAATGAACTCAGAGTGGGCATTTGTATGGAGGCGAGATCTCTAATATCAGTAACCATTGTCCT
Organism: Cordilura impudica; assembly: GCA_963682025.1. NCBI lineage: Eukaryota > Metazoa > Arthropoda > Insecta > Diptera > Scathophagidae > Cordilura > Cordilura impudica. The sequence goes on along the minus strand of OY821521.1, from coordinate 194,782,886 downwards.
AAGTTCGATAAAAGCTTATATTCTAAATATAATCAAAATATATATATTCAAGATTTTACACATAGATACACAACAGAAATACAGATGGATGAATAGAAATCTTGAAATCGACTCGCAGTCAGAAACTATTTTTTCATATTAAATAGTTCAATTTCTCCATATATTAGACTGAAAGCCACTGTTACTGTGACCACAGCTGATTTTAGGTACTGTGTATTTGCTTATCTCTGTTTATCGCAAAGCAAACACCTTCGAAACAAAATTATATTTGTGTAGGTATGTTAGTATAGTTGTATATAATCCATTGTTCTTTTATATAAGTTCCAGAGCATAAATAGTTAGTTGTTTGCATTACTAACATGGTGTTAATATTAACGCATACTTTATGTATGATGCGTAGAAAAAACATTAACAAATACACACTCACACATACACACGCCAAACTCAACATGTACTTAAATAAGAGACTGCAGTACATACTTGGAACTGAAACTGAAACTGAAAATGCCATATATTGTGCTGTCACGCGTAAATTATTGCTGTCAGTTTTGTTGAGTAAGGTAAAATGTGGTAACGTGTAAACGACGTGTAAAAAGTTAAGGAATATAGCTAAATATTTCCATAGTAGTAGATAAGAAAAGGGGATGATGGATATCAGAAAGTTAGTACCATTTTTTTTTTGTGGAAATAATAGTAAACTACAGTAAAATAATTTTTGGCAAACAAAAATATTTTTTAACCATTTTTATCTTATTTTACTCAATATTTGTTTGTTTGTACAGCTGACCATCTTCTTTGAATTCAATTTCGAAGCGATTCTTATCAATTTCCTTTTACCAATGACTAAATTATACGCTTCTG